>CM060632.1:24020148-24595148 GCA_030578275.1 Meda fulgida | reverse complement strand
GTAAAGATTTTGGAGGTCAATCTCAAAATGTTCTGTTGACTTGCTGCACTGAACAATTTTACTTCATTCAGTTGAAATATATGAAGTAGGGATGTTCATTTAACATTTTGTTTTCTGACTGACAGCTGATGCTTGTTAACCAGTCATCAGCAGTTAACTGACATTATTTTAAGGTTAGATTAGAATTAAATGTAATTAGAAAAGATAAGTGTCTGTGACCCATTCAAATACCTCAAAAATGTAGATTTACATGTGCAAATAGCAGCATAAACAACAGAACATGAGGATTCACACACACCGTCACATCGAGCACCCGCAGTGCTTCTGTGAACACAGTAAACCAGAATAAAAGTGTTTATATAACTGTATATATATATATATATATATTAGTGCTGTCAGTTTAACGCGTTATTAACGGCGTTACCGCAAACACATTTTAACGGCGTCAATTTTTTTAGCGCGAGATTAACGCTCTTTTTGGTCTAGCAAACATTGTAGTTTTTTCACATGCTGTTGCAACAACTGGTAACGTTAGAAACACTACAACATCACACCGGATAGCTAGACCGGAAACAAAACAAAACGCGGGACTAGATTTGATGGCCGAGTGCGAGCGCGGGCGGTAATGCACTCACTCTGTGTGTGCGGGTACGGGAGAATAAAACGATTCGGGACTCCCACAAACTAGGAAAATCTATGAATAAAACATAAAAACTAATACATTTTTATTCTTATGTTGCAGAAAAGCAACAAGAACAACTAAAACAAAATAGAAACGATTTACAGGCCAGAGTTACTTTTTATGACATGTTTGCAGCGTTGAGCGATGTACCCAATCACAGACATGTGTTGATTTCTTAAACGCAATGGCCAATCAGATGCATTTAAAATAGACTCCCCTCACTGCTCAAAACTGACTTTTTGTTCAGTGCTGAATTCTGTATATTGGCAAATCCTCTAATTAAAACAAACAAAGTGTATATATTCTGAAAGATTCATTGTGCAGTCAGCTTCATTGATAATAACAGAGATGTGTGAGATTGCGATGAACTGATGTCAGCTTTTTAGGAATTTTTAAAGGATTGCACTTTGTGCGCATTCAGTCATCCCAAACCATGCACTCAGTAGCCTGCTTGCTTTTATATTATAACAGTGGTTTGTGTGTTAATGCTTTAATCACAAATAATTGATCAGGAGCATTTATGCTGATGTGTATGGTGGCGACACGTAGGCGAAGTAGCCTACAAATAAAGTCTATTTGCGGGCGGGAGCGGGACAAAAATGTTGCGGGCGGGAGAAAGTAACATAGAAAGTAGTTGAGAACGTCAGTTATAACGCCCCACGTATTAAAAAGAAATGGACGGTTTTAAATCGGGCTCGGGACGGGCTCATAATTACAGTAAATGTGTCGGGCCGGGCTCGGACACAATGCGCACGGGCTCGGGTCGGGCTTGATTTTTTGGGCCCGATCTAAGCTCTACAATGGATGACTTCAGACAGAAGCACATGGATACCACAGCTAAAAACAAACTTATTGCTGATCCACTTTTCCTTGTTGATAAGAGCATTCAAATTAGAAAAAATGATGGGACAAATAGAAATCAAGGGACATTTAGAATAGATAAAAATGTGCGATTAATCGCGAGTTAACTATGGCATTAATGCGATTAATCGCGATTAAATATTTGAATCGTTTGACAGCACTAATATATATATATTTACACAACATTATTTTCAACTGAAAATTGCAAGCTTTTCATGTGTTTTGGCCGCTCATTTACACGAAAATGCCATTTTGGAGGCCTGACAATGCAAACTTTCCAACCCGGTCACACTAAATGCGTCTCTGCTTAGAAATCTTGGCTTGCTCAAAACTTTTTGTCTTTAAATGAAGTCAAAACTGAGGTGATAGTTTTCGGCCCCACTGATAACTTTAATACCACCAGCATCGATTTGAGGAGCTTCTCTGCATTCAGATCTACGCATGACAAACAAATATCTTCGGTAATTGGATGTAGTTTCTATCAACTCCGTCTTTTGTATCAAATTAAACACTTCCTATCTGACAAAACTCTAGAGATGTCTGTTCATGCTTTTATTACTTCCCGTTTAGACTTCTGCAACTCATTGTATTGCGGTATTTCCAAGTCACAAATCGCTCGCCTTCAACTGGTCCAAAATGCTGCAGCAAGATTTATTCGCAAAAGTCCTAAATATGATCACATGATGATAATGATACATTTTATTTATATTGCGCTTTTCTCCAACCCAAAATGATACAAAAACAATACACAGTACCAATATATATATATTTATATAAAGAGATTAAAAATTGTAACATTACAAAATTTAATGACAGTACATTTCAAATACCTAAAAATGGTACATTAAGTGGTTTTGTTCAAGTCAAAATATTACTTAACATTAATGAACCAACCTACATACAATAAAACTACATTTTTGGGGGGTTAAATCAAGCAGAAATATCACTTCAAGGTAACAATTGCAGGTCACTACACAAGTTAAACTGTACATGATCTAGACTCTAGATAAATGAAATGCAATCGCAGCAGTAAGTCAGGGGAATGCTTATATTTATTTATTTGGTTTCAATTTTGAACATGTTGCAGTTCTTTTTAAAAAGGTATACATTTTGACATAATTATAAAATGATATAACATGATTTGATACTATTTATTAGCAGAAATGACACATTTTTCACTTCAGCAACAAAGTGGAGACCCTCTTTTCTGTAATGAAAGACCAATCTTATGGGTTGTGGTCTCTCAGACATTGGCCAATATCAGTAAAAAAAAAAAACATTGTTTCCCTTAGGGCTTAAATGAACCAGATTTTTTTTACATCCTTACACTTTTAGACAGGTGATGCTTGCAACCCGACCATAATCCATTAGCCGACAAGATTAGAATGTTATATTCTAATTAAATTAGAATGTATGTATTTCTCAATACTTATCACTGTTTTAAAAGCTCTTCACTCCGTTGTCTTAACCAACTTTCAGCTTCACTGCAGTAAATTTCACATTCAAAACGCATTAAAACTACCAAAACACATCATTCATGTCTCAAAATAAGTCATTCTTTCAGAACACTAGTAAAGGTTTCACCCAACAAACAAAATTAAAAATACAAATCAAAAAACACAAACAACAGGCAGTAATATTTACTATTTTCTGCTGTTCAGAATTCAAGGCAGTTTATTTTACATGGTTCATGTTTACATTAATGTACAAAATTATTTCCTTTTGTATCGATGGCGGTGAAAATGAAAGACTAAGACTAGTGTAGGTGTTTAGTTACATCTTAATTGTTCTGATAGGTTTTTTTTAGATTCAGAATATATTTCAATGTGGTATACGGTATAAAAATATTGCAAATTTCAGTCTTATTCATTTTTGTTTGAGTTGAAATGTTTTTAACTTAAATATAACAGTCTTGGAAATAATATGTAAGCATGTGCAAATTGGCCTGTACAGTAAATCAAGTTCTGCTGGTCTTTGTGTTTAAGTGAGAAATGAATTCATGTAAATTGAAAGATCTCAGTTTAGCCGGACACTGATCTTGTGATCACTGTGTGAAGAGTTTCATGGTATTAATTAATCTTGAGAAGGTATTAATCTTTCAGTTTAAACACAAATGTGTACTGTAATGTTAACATTGACCATGTAACATAAAATGCTGTGAATTCGGAACAACAGAAAACAGCAGAAATATTTTATAATGCTCCAGTTATTTGTGTTTTTTGTATTTTATGAGTGACAAAGTGTGTTTGTTGGGTGAGCTTTACTAGTGTTCTGGAAGAACTGTATTAGCAGCTGTAAATGGATATTCTGACATAGGTAGTTTCATGTGTATGTAGACTCTTGTGTGTGGATTGAGTCGCTGCACATCCCCCCACACGCAATTTACATCTCAATACTTGAAGGTGTGTGTGTGTGTGTGTCATGGAGAAACCGGCCTATAGATCTCACAACTCTAACAATACAGTTACCAATGTCCAAGAATCTGTGGAACTTCTCAAATAAACTACAATAAACTAGAGAAAACGCTGGGATTTACTCGGACAAATTAAATTACAGGTTTTTACAGTCGCTAGGACGCATTTCTCAATATTTAGGTACATTTTCAAAACTCTTCACTCAGTTCTTCATTTCACATTCAAAATGCACTGACACTTCCTTCATGTCTCAAATCCCAACTCAATCTTCCAGAACACTAGTAAAGGTTTCACCCAACAAACACACTTTGTCACTCATAAAACAGAAAAAACACAAACAACAGGAGCATTACACAATATTTTCTTTTGCAAATTGCTTTTACAAAACAAGAATAGCACTACTCTACTGTTTTTAATTCACTGCAGTTTAATATTAGATTTTAGAATCAGAATATTTATTTCAATATGATATTACTGTGGAAATGTTGCAAATCTCGGTCTTATCATTTTTTGTTGTTAGGTTTTGAAAATAAGTTTAACAGTTTTAAAAAGAGTATGTAAACGTGCAAATTATCCTGTATAGAACATAAAATTCTCTTTTTTTATAAACTCTCTTCACACAGTGATCACACCATCCGTCTATACGAGCTAAACTGTGGATCAGTGCTTTGAACAATGTCATCGGATGGATTTTGTTCCATTTACTTGAATTATTTTCTCTCTTAAACACAAACACTTACAGAATTGAATGTGCTATACAGGCTAATTTGCACATTTACATACTCTTTTTAAAACTGTTAAACTTATTTTCAAAACCTAACAACAAAAAATGATAAGACCGAGATTTGCAACATTTCCACAGTAATATCATATTGAAATAAATATTCTGATTCTAAAATCTAATATTAAACTGCAGTGAATTAAAAACAGTAGAGTAGTGCTATTCTTGTTTTGTAAAAGCAATTTGCAAAAGAAAATATTGTGTAATGCTCCTGTTGTTTGTGTTTTTTCTGTTTTATGAGTGACAAAGTGTGTTTGTTGGGTGAAACCTTTACTAGTGTTCTGGAAGATTGAGTTGGGATTTGAGACATGAAGTAAGTGTCAGTGCATTTTGAATGTGAAATGAAGAACTGAGTGAAGAGTTTTGAAAATGTACCTAAATATTGAGAAATGCGTCCTAGCGACTGTAAAAACCTGTAATTTAATTTGTCCGAGTAAATCCCAGCGTTTTCTCTAGTTTATTGTAGTTTATTTGAGAAGTTCCACAGATTCTTGGACATTGGTAACTGTATTGTTAGAGTTGTGAGATCTTTAGGCCGGTTTCTCCATGACACACACACACACACACCTTCAAGTATTGAGATGTAAATTGCGTGTGGGGGGATGTGCAGCGACTCAATCCACACACAAGAGTCTACATACACATGAAACTACCTATGTCAGAATATCCATTTACAGCTGCTAATACAGTTCTTCCAGAACACTAGTAAAGCTCACCCAACAAACACACTTTGTCACTCATAAAATACAAAAAACACAAATAACTGGAGCATTATAAAATATTTCTGCTGTTTTCTGTTGTTCTGAATTCACAGCATTTTATGTTACATGGTCAATGTTAACATTACAGTACACATTTGTGTTTAAACTGAAAGATTAATACCTTCTCAAGATTAATTAATACCATGAAACTCTTCACACAGTGATCACAAGATCAGTGTCCGGCTAAACTGAGATCTTTCAATTTACATGAATTCATTTCTCTCTTAAACACAAAGACCAGCAGAACTTGATTTACTGTACAGGCCAATTTGCACATGCTTACATATTATTTCCAAGACTGTTATATTTAAGTTAAAAACATTTCAACTCAAACAAAAATGAATAAGACTGAAATTTGCAATATTTTTATACCGTATACCACATTGAAATATATTCTGAATCTAAAAAAAACCTATCAGAACAATTAAGATGTAACTAAACACCTACACTAGTCTTAGTCTTTCATTTTCATCGCCATCTATACAAAAGGAAATAATTTTGTACATTAATGTAAACATGAACCATGTAAAATAAACTGCCTCGAATTCTGAACAGCAGAAAATAGTGCATATTACTGCCTGTTGTTTGTGTTTTTTGATTTGTATTTTTAATTTAGTTTGTTGGGTGAAACCTTTACTAGTGTTCTGAAAGAATGACTTATTTTGAGACATGAATGATGTGTTTTGGTAGTTTTAATGCGTTTTGAATGTGAAATTTACTGCAGTGAAGCTGAAAGTTGGTTAAGACAACGGAGTGAAGAGCTTTTAAAACAGTGATAAGTATTGAGAAATACATACATTCTAATTTAATTAGAATATAACATTCTAATCTTGTCGGCTAATGGATTATGGTCGGGTTGCAAGCATCACCTGTCTAAAAGTGTAAGGATGTAAAAAAAATCTGGTTCATTTAAGCCCTAAGGGAAACAATGTTTTTTTTTTTTTTACTGATATTGGCCAATGTCTGAGAGACCACAACCCATAAGATTGGTCTTTCATTACAGAAAAGAGGGTCTCCACTTTGTTGCTGAAGTGAAAAATGTGTCATTTCTGCTAATATATAGTATCAAATCATGTTATATCATTTTATAATTATGTCAAAATGTATACCTTTTTAAAAAGAACTGCAACATGTTCAAAATTGAAACCAAAGAAATAAATATTAGCATTCCCCTGACTTACTGCTGCGATTGCATTTCATTTATCTAGAGTCTAGATCATGTACAGTTGAACTTGTGTAGTGACCTGCAATTGTTACCTTGAAGTGATATTTCTGCTTGATTTAACCCCCCAAAAATGTAGTTTTATTGTATGTAGGTTGGTTCATTAATGTTAAGTAATATTTTGACTTGAACAAAACCACTTAATGTACCATTTTTAGGTATTTGAAATGTACTGTCATTAAATTTTGTAATGTTACAATTTTTAATCTCTGACAATCATTACACCAATGGTCATTACACCAATATATATATATATATATATATATATATATATATATATATATATTGGTACTGTGTATTGTTTTTGTATCGTTTTGGGTTGGAGAAAAGCGCAATATAAATAAAATGTATCATTATCATCATGTGATCATATTTAGGACTTTTGCGAATAAATCTTGCTGCAGCATTTTGGACCAGTTGAAGGCGAGCGATTTGTGACTTGGAAATACCGCAATACAATGAGTTGCAGAAGTCTAAACGGGAAGTAATAAAAGCATGAACACACCTCTAGAGTTTTGTCAGATAGGAAGTGTTTTATTTGATACAAAAGACGGAGTTGATAGAAACTACATCCAATTACCGAAGATATTTGTTTGTCATGCGTAGATCTGAATGCAGAGAAGCTCCTCAAATCGATGCTGGTGGTATTAAAGTTATCAGTGGGGCCGAAAACTATCACCTCAGTTTTGACTTCATTTAAAGACAAAAAGTTTTGAGCAAGCCAAGATTTTTCTAAGCAGAGACGCATTTAGTGTGATCGGGTTGGAAAGTTTGCATTGTCAGGCCTCCAAAATGGCATTTTCGTGTAAATGAGCGGCCAAAACACATGAAAAGCTTGCAATTTTCAGTTGAAAATAATGTTGTGTAAATATATATATATTAGTGCTGTCAAACGATTCAAATATTTAATCGCGATTAATCGCATTAATGCCATAGTTAACTCGCGATTAATCGCACATTTTTATCTATTCTAAATGTCCCTTGATTTCTATTTGTCCCATCATTTTTTCTAATTTGAATGCTCTTATCAACAAGGAAAAGTGGATCAGCAATAAGTTTGTTTTTAGCTGTGGTATCCATGTGCTTCTGTCTGAAGTCATCCATTGTAGAGCTTAGATCGGGCCCAAAAAATCAAGCCCGACCCGAGCCCGTGCGCATTGTGTCCGAGCCCGGCCCGACACATTTACTGTAATTATGAGCCCGTCCCGAGCCCGATTTAAAACCGTCCATTTCTTTTTAATACGTGGGGCGTTATAACTGACGTTCTCAACTACTTTCTATGTTACTTTCTCCCGCCCGCAACATTTTTGTCCCGCTCCCGCCCGCAAATAGACTTTATTTGTAGGCTACTTCGCCTACGTGTCGCCACCATACACATCAGCATAAATGCTCCTGATCAATTATTTGTGATTAAAGCATTAACACACAAACCACTGTTATAATATAAAAGCAAGCAGGCTACTGAGTGCATGGTTTGGGATGACTGAATGCGCACAAAGTGCAATCCTTTAAAAATTCCTAAAAAGCTGACATCAGTTCATCGCAATCTCACACATCTCTGTTATTATCAATGAAGCTGACTGCACAATGAATCTTTCAGAATATATACACTTTGTTTGTTTTAATTAGAGGATTTGCCAATATACAGAATTCAGCACTGAACAAAAAGTCAGTTTTGAGCAGTGAGGGGAGTCTATTTTAAATGCATCTGATTGGCCATTGCGTTTAAGAAATCAACACATGTCTGTGATTGGCTACATCGCTCAACGCTGCAAACATGTCATAAAAAGTAACTCTGGCCTGTAAATCGTTTCTATTTTGTTTTAGTTGTTCTTGTTGCTTTTCTGCAACATAAGAATAAAAATGTATTAGTTTTTATGTTTTATTCATAGATTTTTCTAGTTTGTGGGAGTCCCGAATCGTTGTATTCTCCCGTACCCGCACACACAGAGTGAGTGCGTTACCGCCCGCGCTCGCACTCGGCCATCAAATCTAGTCCCGCGTTTTGTTTTGTTTCCGGTCTAGCTATCCGGTGTGATGTTGTAGTGTTTCTAACGTTACCAGTTGTTGCAACAGCATGTGAAAAAACTACAATGTTTGCTAGACCAAAAAGAGCGTTAATCTCGCGCTAAAAAAATTGACGCCGTTAAAATGTGTTTGCGGTAACGCCGTTAATAACGCGTTAAACTGACAGCACTAATATATATATATATATATATACAGTTATATAAACACTTTTATTCTGGTTTACTGTGTTCACAGAAGCACTGCGGGTGCTCGATGTGACGGTGTGTGTGAATCCTCATGTTCTGTTGTTTATGCTGCTATTTGCACATGTAAATCTACATTTTTGAGGTATTTGAATGGGTCACAGACACTTATCTTTTCTAATTACATTTAATTCTAATCTAACCTTAAAATAATGTCAGTTAACTGCTGATGACTGGTTAACAAGCATCAGCTGTCAGTCAGAAAACAAAATGTTAAATGAACATCCCTACTTCATATATTTCAACTGAATGAAGTAAAATTGTTCAGTGCAGCAAGTCAACAGAACATTTTGAGATTGACCTCCAAAATCTTTACCGTGTTTTTGTGATGGCAAGAAATGTACAAAGCAGAAGAACTGGTGTCGTTCTTTACCATCCAACTGGGGACGCGAAGTTCATTTTGATTAATATAATCATTATTGACTGTATAAAGTAGTGACCTGAAATTGTTACCTTAAAGAGCTATTTCTGTTTGATTTATCCCATGAACCCTAAACGGACTGCATAACCAAGCATAGAAAGTATCTATGAAGAGAGACCGTTAAAGAAGAAAAATAATAATATGAATGATAAGAGCCTCTGCTTTTGAACTGTTGCCATCGGTATTTTTTACCCCGTTAAAAAACAGATTCAAATGGTCTTTCCTCAAAAAATTCTAATTTTTTTAATTTTTGATAACTGATGGTTTGGTCATTCTTTTTAATTGTAATTGTATATGTTTATCTATGCATATTGTGATCTCTGATGCCTGTATGAACACACACACACACACACATATAATACATATACATATATATATATATATATATATATATATATACACACAAGTTACATAGTTCCATTGTAGGCTATGGGAGTCCCCTGTTTTATAGGTAAACATCGTTCAGGTCCCCACTTGGCCAGTGTAGAGCGACAGTGCTCTGTTAGTAATATAGAAATGTGTGTGTTTGTGTGTGTCTGATGCCTGTGTAAACATTATATAATTACATATTACATATATAATATATAAACATTATATATATATTATATATATGTATAAAAGTTACATAATGAAGACAGACTTCACTGTTCACACACACACACACAGTTCCATTGTAGGCTATGGGAGTCCCCTGTTCGATAGGTAAACATCGTTCAGGTCCCCACTTGGCCAGTGTAGAGCGACAGTGCTCTGTTAGTAATATAGAAATGTGTGTGTGTGTACAATGGCACATAACAATGGCAAAAAAATTGTTAGGGACTGCATAACCAAGAATATAAAGTATCTATGAAGAGAGAGCATTAAATAAGAGAAATAATAGTATGAATGATAAGAAGCATCTTCTCGCCTCTGCTTTTGAACTGTTGCCGTCGGTATTTTTTACCCCGTTGTAGATTTAAATGGTCTTTCCTCAAGCAATATTTTTTTTGATAACTGATGGGGTCATTTTTCTTTAATTGTATACTGTATATTTTTATCTATGCATATTGTGATTTCTGATGCCTGTGTGAACACACACACACACACATATATACATATATATATAATTTATATATATAATGTATATAAAAGTTACATATATACAAGTTACATAATGAAGACAGACTTCACTGTTCACACACACACACACAGTTCCATTGTAGGCTATGGGAGTCCCCTGTTCGATAGGTAAACATCGTTCAGGTCCCCACTTGGCCAGTGTAGAGCGACAGTGCTCTGTTAGTAATATAGAAATGTGTGTGTGTGTACAATGGCACATAACAATGGCAAAAAAATTGTTAGGGACTGCATAACCAAGAACAGAAAGTATCTATGAAGAGAGAGCGTTAAAGAAGAAAAATAATATTATGATTGATATGAATATCTTAAGGCCTCTGCTTTTGAACTGTTGCCACCGATATTTTTTACCCCGTTGAAATACAGATTCAAATGGTCTTTCCTGAAATTTTTTTTTTTACATTTTTGATAACTGATGGTTTGGTCATTATTTTTTAATTGTATATTGTATATGTTTATCTATGCATATTGTGATCTCTGATGCCAGTGTGAAAATACACACACACACTCAAACACACACACACACACATATATATATATACATATATATATATATATATATATATATATACATATATATATATATATATATATATATATATATATATATATATATATATATATATATATATATATATATATATATATATATAAATAATGTTTATATGTGTTACATAATGATGACAGACTTCATTGTTCACACACACACACAGTTTCATTGCAGGCTATGAGAGTCCCCACTTGCATGGTTAGAGATCGTTCAGAGATGGAGGTCAGGTCCCCTCTTGGCCAGTGTAGAGCGACACTGCTCTGTTAATATATATTACATGCATGTGTGTGTGTACAATGGCACATAATAATTGCAAATAAAGTGTTAGGGACTGCATAACTAAGAATAGAAAGTATCTATGAAGAAAGAGAGTTAAATAAGAAAAATAATATTAATATGAATGATAAGAGGCATCTTCTCGCCTCTGCTTTTGAACTGCTGCCGTCGGTATTTTTTACCCCGTTGTAGATTTAAATGGTCTTTCCTCAAGCAATTCAAATTTGTTCATTATTGATAACTGATGGTTTGGTCATTCTTTTTTTAGTTGTTTATGTTTATCTATGCATATTGTGATCTCTGATGCCTGTGTGAACATTATATAATTACATATATATGTATGTTTGGGCATTTTTGAAAATACTTGAAAGTTCGGTAACACTTTATAATAACTGCACACTATTAATAATTAGTTAAGCATTAGTAAAGAGTTACTTCATAATTTGTAAAGCATTAATATGCATTAATGAGCAGTTTATAATTACAGCTATACATGCTTTGTTCTTGTATAAATGCTTTATTCTTTATTTAGAAGCATATCTATATTTTGTTTAATAATTGTATTTTCATACTTTATTAATGATCAATTTATAATTTCTAAATGAAATAAAGCATTATTTACAAACAAGTTATTTGGGATTTGTCAGTGATTCATAAGATCACTTAAGTGTAAGTAAATGCAGTAAATTCAGGTAGTTATAAAGCATTTAGTAGTGGTCAGTTAACTATTTTTGTGAGCTCATCACAAAATATAAAGCATTTATAAAGGAGATTTAAAGACTCAGTTATCTTCTAAACAGAAAAATGAAACAAACACAACACTGTGATACAGAACATAGAAATATATAACTGAACCTTTTATTCTCCTTTATAAAAGCTTTACAAGGCATAACTAGTCCTCACTTTATAAAATACTTATACTCACCACTACCAAATGCTTTATAACTACCTGAATTACAGTAGAAATACATGTTAATAAAGCATTTATTAACACACTAAGTACCTATTACAAAATGTCGGTATAATGTATGAATGTACATTTGAAATAGTTTATTAATCATTTTACTCACACTTTCTAAGTGATCTTATGAACCACTGACAACTCCTAAATAACTGGTTTGTATATAATGTTATACTTCATTTAAAAATTATAAATTGATCATTAATAAAGTATGAAAATACAACAATTAAACACATTATAGATATGCTTTTAAAGCAAGAATAAAGCTTTTATAGCTGTATTTATATACTGCTTATTAATGTCTATTAATGCTTTATAAATATTGAATTAACTGTTTACTAATGCTTAACTAATGATACATAGCGTGGGGTTATTATAAAGTTACCGTAAGTTCTTTAACTAAGCAGCAGTTAAACAGCAGCTCTACAGTTTCAGAGCCTCTCTGGGACAGCAAGCCATTCCAACAATAGAGAAGTGTGAACGACGTGTGTTAATGGGCCACTGCAGTTCCTGCTCCAGCCTACAGGAGCGCTGCTGAGTATGGGCTTAAACACACACACACTTGCAGGTCCCCACTTGGTCAAAAATGTAAAAAATTCACCAGAGCGTATTTTAGATGATTTTAACATGTTTTAAGGCATGACCAACAGGGGACTTGAAAAATGTCCCCACTTGGCTCGGCGGTCCCCTGTTGGTGAGTGTGTAACGACACCAAGGTCCCCTCTTAGATAGGTAGACAAGTACACACACACACACACACACACACACTGCATCTACAGTACAAACATCCCTGCTCTCTTACCTTGCTAACTTGTCTAAACCAAAGGATCATTGTGTAATCCCTTTGGAAAACATGAGATCAGGTGAATTCAGTAGTTCCTAAACTCAGAGGGTTTATCAGAGGGTCATGATTAGTAAACAACTGTTATTCCTTATTAAAATCCAGTCACTCGATGGATCCCATGATGCATGTTCCAAAACGGTGGCTAGCAGTGAGCATTTCTCCATGTTTATCCATTTAGTGAAGCAGAATTCCACTAGAATTTGCTCGTTGTGGTGGCCTGATGGTTTAAGGTTCCCTGAATCCATATGTTAGAGGAACCAGAGTTTCCATCGAGCGTGTTTCTTGGTCTCAGTCTTGGACTTACGTTTGGGTGTGGAGGTGAACACCTCGTGTGTGTAAGGCAGAGACGGGTAGCACGGCTCTTCTAAAGGACACAGTCTCTTCATTAAAGGTTGCAGTTTGTCCTCTTGAAGTTTAAAATCTAGTTCCACACTAAAAGAAAAAAGGGGAACATTTTAGGTGAGGACAATGTAGATTAGAGATCATATAAAATCTGAATTTGAATCTGAAATGAAGTCTGAATGGGGACCATAATAAAGTCAACAATCAATCAAAGTTGACTCCATTTGCTTATGTTAAATTAATCTCCTTTGTCATTTTGTGCCAATTTCATGATCTCAAAACGCTAGCTTCAACATTTTTCTAAAACAAATTTTGTCTTCATAATTTTTCATCAAAATGTACCAAAACTTGAACCACCTGTGAAATAACATTCCCTTTTAGTTAACATAACTTACAGGCTGTGTTGATAGTATTAAAAAATTATAATTGTTACGGTTGGTTGCAATAAGAGAGTGTAGAAATGTAATCGTCCTACTTGACCCACTCCGAGCAGGATTCGAACCACGGCCTCTGGTGTGGGAGGCAGGCAAGCTAACAAGGATAATAAAACCCGCAGTCGCTAAGGTGCTTCTTGAGGCTTACACGCACAGCTCTTACTGGCCTACGTCCATTACAGAAACAGGATCTATTTGCAGCTAGTGATGGACGCTTTCGAAACACTGCTTCATGAAGCTTTGAAACCTTTACAAATCTTTTGTCTCGAATCAGAGGTTTGGGGCGCATATCAAACTGCCAAAGCTACGTGATTTCAGAAAATGAGTCTTTGTAACGTCATAACTGTTTCAAAGTGATTCGAAATTTCAGTGATTCACTGCGGATCTCTGTGAACCCATGAATCATGCAAATTCAGTGAGATCGCCCCCCAGCAGCGAACCATTGAAAATGTCTATAGTTTTCACCTGATCTCTCATCAGTTTAATACCTTTGTAGATCTTTTAATGAGACTTTTGAATAATTAAAAAGGAATAATACTAGTTAATGGTCTCTTATTTCCCTGTTTAGCTGAGCCATCCATAGAACAAACAAACAAAACAAACAAAACAAGCTCTGGAAATTGATAAAAGGAAATATACTATACAGACAAATAATAATTATAATTGTTTTAGATGATTAGTTAATTGCATTTGATAGATTATAATTTCAATAAAACATTTGCAATGATTAGTAAAAGCTGTTTTTATGGGGTTTTTTTTATGTTGCATTTACATTGTTTTGACGAGCAGGCGACACCAGCATAAGGGTTTCGAACACTTCAAAACAGTGAACCATTTTGTGAAGCAATTAGTTCAATTAATTTGAAGCTTTGAAAAGCTTTGTTTCTCCCTTCACTATTTGCAGCAGTCAACTTTAATTAACAATAGATCAAAAATAACAAAACACTCTGGAACACTGGACAGAACAGAAGCTCGCAGGAGAAAGCAAGCCAAACTATAGAGCAGCAAGAACAGACAAAAAACAACCGAGAATAAGGGCCATATATAGACAGGTTAACTGGGGAAAACAAGGCACAGATGGGGACTAATCAATCAACTAAAGAATCACTATGACAACAAATGCAAACATACTTAGAAACCAAGAAAACAGAAAGGAAAAACAGAAAACAATGAGAACCAAACTTAAAGTCCATGAAACATTAAACCAAAACAAGTCTGCATGTTACAATAATATTACTTAAAAACATTTTTAAACATTTGAAAAAATAAAAAAGTAATACTTTTATTCAGAAAGGACACGTTAAATTGATCAAAAGTGAAAGTCACACGTAATAATAATTTGTAATATTTCACAATATGACTATTACTGTATTTCCGACCCAAAGGGTTTTGAACAGTATTTTAATATCATTAGATGATTTTAGTCAATCACCAAGTAGCTAGTCAGCCATTTACATGGTTTTTAATGATCAATTCCCAATAGATAAAATCTTTTTTTTTCAGGCCTGTTTTACTCAGAAATTCGCAATGTTATGAAAGTACATTGAGGTGCAAATGCCGTTTCATGTCCGAGTTCTGCTAGTCTTAGCAAATGTGCCCGTATAGCACCTCATTCCTGACCTCTAACATCATGACTAAGCTGTTTAGCTCTGTCTCAGTGTATGTGTCTATGTATAGGTTTGAATGTCCTCGCACAGCCGTCTGACCTCGTCTTCTCTCTAAAATCATAATCCCATGACAATCAGATGATTCCTGATGACTGCAGTGGCTAAACTCCCAGATTAACCGTCAGAGGCAGCTTTAATCTGATCTAAATGAAATCATTCACAAAGCAGTGTCTGACTCAGTGTAAAGAACAGAGACAGACAAACCAATCACACACAACTGCCCCATTTCTCACTTCCATTTGCTTTCCTGCTATGCAAATGAGCGTATTGGAAATCAATGCTGTTTGACTCATCATTGCATCCATTTATTTAGATTTGTGGAAAAAAGATCTCTCTGACCAAATTGCAGCATGGGAGTCAATTATTTTTTATCTACATTACACTGAGGGTTTATAAGGAATGCCTTCTTATAAGACAATCAAGCCCTTTGGCTTTCATTTAAAGTTTTGTATTGGATAACAAATTTAAAACGATGAATTTTAACGTTTTTAAAAATACAATAGTGCTTTATCACATATCCACATAAACAAACCCGAAAAACCAAGGACTTTTTCCCAAAACAAATGTAGTACTGTGACAACAGAGTGCGCCAAAAACAGACTAAACCCCACAGAGACAAAACGATCTGCATATCATTTTCAAGTCTGCCCTGGATTTTCACAAATGATCAGAAAAAACGTCTCTGGCATGATATATTTAGAAGCTGCAGTGTTTGGTTTGTCTATTTACAGAAGTTGTGAAAGCCCAGCGATTCTCAGCAGACTCTCTGAGGGTGAAAGAGAATGGAACAACAGTGTGTTCCTGCTCCAGGTTGAGCTATACACTCAGCAATTAATCACAGGACGAACCTGAGCAGTTACCTTGTGTACACTACTGACAGGGGGGAATGAAACATATGGGTGCCTGGTGAACAATGCACTGTAAATAACTGCAGAATCTGCAAACCTGGCTCAAAATAAAGAGGATGTCTTATGACGGTAAAAGAGAAGCGAAACTCGAGAGCATGTATGTGAATTTGAGAACTTGTACAGTAAATATTTGTACTTGCACACTAAATGTACACTCCTGTACAATAAATATTGTAAATATTGTTCCTGTGAAACCCTGTAAAATACAAATCTGAAGTTGAATGTTGAAATTTGCACTCGCAGTTGTTGCAGAAAAAGTAGTCACAAATGTGTCAAATGTCATTCACAGATATACAATGAGACACAAACTTGTAGTAACGTCTCGGTTACGTATGTAACCCTCGTTCCCTGAGTAGGGAACGGAGACGTTACGTCGGATGACGATGAATGGGGTTTCCCTTAGAAAGCCTATCAGCTTCGAGTATTTAAAAACGAGCCAATGGCAAAGAAATGCCATGGGTCTGCGGAATTTGCATGACGTAACTCCGCCCCACCTTGTGGGTATAAAAAGAGGACGCCGGCAACATGCAGTTATGTTTCTTCGCTGAGGAGCCAAGACTGAACTCAGGCGATTCCCGCGGTACAGCGGAAGTGGCAGGAAGACGTAACGTCTCCGTTCCCTACTCAGGGAACGAGGGTTACATACGTAACCGAGACGTTCCCTTTCATTGTCACTCCGAGTTACGTCGGATGACGACGAATGGGGTTATCAGTCTAATCACGCCACCTTCACAGCTGTCTTCCAGTGCCCTGCGTAAATCTGAGCCCTCGAGAGACTTTGGACGAAGGACTCCTATTTATCACAGGAATACCAAGGTACACTGGGAAGCATATCCCATAGCTTAGAGGAAATATGCAATTAACACCAACCCAGAGGAGGGGGGGGGGGGGCATTTGGAAATACACATATGACCCGAAGGAAACATATGGAGAAACACTGAGGTGTTCAGCCGCAGGTGGAATATTTCAACCTCAGGGGTGGCAAGGTGGCTTGCCAAGGGAAAGACACATGCTCAGAGAGGCTTACAGTGGAAATACACGTGTGGAGGTAGCTCCGGGGAGGGACCATGCACACGGGAGGCACCTAGCCGACGCCCAGGCAATAAACACTGGTGCTAGCATCATGGGTGATGGAGGAACTCAGGGCTTGGGGAGAAGCTCACCTGAGCAGAATATCGCACGTATCCAGTCCGTGGAGTGGAATGGCGAGCAAGCGAAGACACCTGAGCGGGTCCGGTACTAGCTAGTTGAAGCGAGTACATGAGAGGACACAGGCTCCACTCGGAGATTGTAGAATCTGGCGAATGTGTTCGGTGTCGCCCAGCCTGCAGCTCTGCAGATGTCTGTTAGCGAGGCGCCATGCGCTAGAGCCCAAGAGGATGCCACACTCCGGGTGGAGTGGGCAGTCACGCCAAGGGGGCACGGTCGACCTTGCTGCTGGTATGCCAAAGCAATGGTGTCCACTATCCAGTGAGACAACCTCTGCTTGGAGAGAGCCTTTCCCTTCAGCTTCCCACCATAACAGACAAAGAGCTGGTCTGAGGTCCTGAAACACTGCGTCCTGTCTACATAGGCGCGGACACCGCGTACTGGACAGAGCAGTGCCAAGGCTGGGTCTGCCTCCTCCAAGGGCAGCGCTTGCAGGTTCACCACCTGGTCCCAGAAGGGAGTGGTAGGAACCCTGGGCACATATCCAAGCCGGGGTCTCAGGATCACGTGAGAGTAAGCCGGCCCGAATTCCAGGCACGCTTCGTCAACGGAGAATGCGTGCAGGTCCCCGACCCTCTTGAGAGAGGCCAATGCAACCAGGAGCGCTGTCTTCATTGACAGGAACTTAAGCTCCACTGATTGCAGAGGCTCAAAGGGAGCACTCTGCAGGGCACTTAAAACCACTGAGAGGTCCCAAGAGGGAACGAGAGGAGAGCGAGGAGGATTCAGTCTATTCAGAATAAATTCAGAATACAGGTGTGTGACTATTGTCTGTGAGTACGAATTCAACATTCAACTTCAGATTTTTATTTTACAGGTTTTCACATTGGAGCTGGGAGTGTAAAATTTGGCGTACAAGTACACATATTTATTGTACAAGTTCTCAAATTCACATCTACATGCTCTAGAGTTTCGCTACTCTTTTACCTTCATAATATCTTAAGGTTGTCATGCATTCTAAGAAATCATCTTTTGTTTTCTGTTGACCGAGACAGGGTTTTGCAACAACAAATGCTAATTATCAGTTCAATTCATACTCGATACTCATTTAAAGCAAATAGGATTTTGTTATATGATATGGTTAACCAAAAATAAAAATCTTACTATAGAATAAAATATGATACTCTATATTATCACGTCTGTTTCAAATAATAATACTGAGCATAATTTGATCAAAAAGCAATTTATACATTTTAATAATGTTTTGACAAAAATTGTAAGTCTTTTAAAGGAATAATTCACCCAAAAACACTTGTCATTCCAAACCTTTATCGTGAATAATAATAATAATAATGATAAAAATGTTAATCAAAAAGAGCAGCAATTTATGAACTTTAATAAAAAAAAATTAAAAAACATGATGAATGTCATTCTAAACCTTTTTGGTGACATTTTTTGGAAAAGAGCAGATTGAACATTGTGCAAAATATATCCTAATGTTCTATGTATTAAGACAGTCATATGGGTTTGGAACAACATGAGGTTGAGTAAATAAATGTTCATTTTTGTGTGAACAATCCTTTTGGCTTCCAGTAAATTCACAGGAATTTAATTTGAAATTGATTTTTAATAAACCGCAGTGATTATGAATAGGTGAATGTTAAAATAACTCCCAGTTGTTAACATCAAATATAAGTGACCCTGGTTCTTGCTCAATTATTTGCTTCACTGCTTCTCTGTAATGCAGAAACATACACACACAAACCTACAGTCAAACTCAGGGGGCAGTAAACATGGAGCTAAATATTTAATCAGTAACACTGATGTTATCCTTTATATAGATACAAACATTCAGTTGTGTGCTTTAGTCAATGACAGGGTACAAACGTCAGATGCCACAAATATTACCACAGGGAAACATTGTAATAAAGTTCAATCTTGGACTCAACAATGTAAAATAATGTTCCAGTACGAGTCAAGATCCCAATTGACTTTAAAAGGAGTCCTAAAGGTTTTTATCCGAGTGAGCGGAGGCTTGTGCGAGAGATCGGTTAGATCATTTCTAAGGGTTTTACAGAAGCTAGTGGATTATTATCAAGCTTTGTCTGTAATTTTTGCTTGAATGGCTCCAGTTGTCCTTCCATGGTGTGCACATTGCCGGGTCTATTCAAACTATACCGCTATTCCCTCTTGTGTCCATGTCTGAATTCATGTGGTGCTGCGTGGACAGGTCAGGCCAAGGTTGTGCTGAAGGACAGGCACGTCATGTGACAAATGGCCACATTGTACTTGAAGCCTTGTAAAGGCAGCCGCAGAGTGAACTTATCCAGTTCACTATGCCAGCAACAGGCATCACAATCAGCACTTCCTCACTGGCCGCTCTCCCAGCTCAGGGCAGGAAATTAGATTTTTGGCAATCAGACAATCAGACTTTCTCTTGTCTTCTGTTTCCTCTCCTCTGTTTGGTAGTGAAGAACTGATCTGCTCATTAGTGCTGAGTGGAGCACGCAGTGTTCAGCACCAGTTAGCACCGGCATCCAACTGCAAAAATCTTCACTCTCTGGGTGTATGATTATATTTATCATATTTACAGAGGTCCAAAATGAATAAAGAAAAATAACAAATAATAATACAAAAGGTATGTCAAATTCTGATATTATTGTGCTTTTTTATTCAGACTTTTCACTTTAAAAGTCTCCAAATTTTTTAAAAAATATTATTATGAATTAAAAAAAAAGTATAATAAAGCAACAGGAGCATTTTCACTTATCAAGTAGGTGAACATAAATATAACTCCCAAAAACTTGAAGTTCATTAGGAAACTCTGATCAATATTTCAAACAAAACATTTCACTATGGAAATAGTAATATTGGGTTTTTTTCTGTATTTTCCCCTGTTGTTAAACACAATATTTGAAGGCCCCCTTCCATGTAGACTATAATATTTCCAGTATTTCTGCTGTAATTATGGCTTTTTTGTTAACAGAAACTGGAAGAATTGATATTAAATTAACCACAATTAATGTTGTGATTGCATAAACATCCTGCGGCCCCCTTAGAAGTTTTCTGAGGCCCCCTTGTGGGCCCCTATATTGATTCTCCTTCGTTTATTTTCTTCGTTTATTTACTGTGCTTCACATAACATAAATCCAACAATATTTAAGGGAAAAAAAAGAAATACCATTCAGACTGCAAAAGAAAACATAGATACATTTAAATGTAAATAAATGCACGCTCCAAAAGATACAGCTTTAATTTGAGTTTAAACTCATATAAAGAGGATATCGATCTCAAGGAGACAGGGAGGCTATTCCACAACGTAGGACCGACAACAACAAAAGCACGGTCCCCTCTAGACTTTAAGCGTGAGCGTAAATGATTTTCATCCGGTTTCTTTTTCGTAATATCCTTTTAACTGGAATATGTCACGTGTGGTGATGCCATCCAAAACGAGAACGGAGGAATTTAGTCCAATAAAGCTTTAATCCACAAAATAGAGTTACGCAGGAGAATCTCACAAGAACACAAACCCTTAACACATTAAATACTGACAATCACCAATAAAGAACTGAACAAAAGAGGGAGTACTTACACAGAAGTGACAAGGAAACTAATGATCGACTGATCGCTGAACTTAATAACCAAGGAGACAAACTAGGAAACAATCAAGGCTAAACTGAACTGAAGCACAAGAAACAAACACATACTGTTTGTTAGACAACTAAATAAAACATAATCCTGACAACATGAACCTCAAAGAAGTGACATCATCATGTTGGGACAGCAGCACAAACAATAGTAAGTATTGAATGCTGTGATGTTTTCTGTCATTAGTTGATTTATCCATGCTGTTTGATTAAAGGTGCTCTAAGCGATGTCGGATGACGTCACCTCTTGTTGACGTTTAAAGTATTGTCAAACAAAACGAGGCTAGCTCGACCCTCCCTCCTCCTCATTCGCGCACTAACCCCCCAAACCTTCTTGTCTGTTATTGGCTGGAACAGTTTGTTATGTTTCGTGGTGCAGGTTAGCCCAGTTTGTTTTTGTTGCCTTTTGTGGAGCCTGGGGTGTCTGCAGAGACCGCGTCTTTTTACAGTGTGTTCAGGGGACAGGCAGCCAGCGGATAGTGAGGAGACGTTTGCTGTATGTGACAAAAAATGTTTTGGCCTAAAAAACGCGTGACATCGCTTAGAGCACCTTTAAAATACATAAATCAATTTGATTTGATCAAATGTCAAAATATGATTAAATTTAACTTATTAAAAGGTCCCTATTATGCTTTTATTATAATATTACCTTTCATGTAGTATGTAAAGCTGTTTGTGAATGTAAAATTTCATGCAAAGTTTTAAAGATCAAAGTGCACAACAAATAAAGTTATTGTCTACTAAAAGAACAAATCGATTCTGAACTGCCAAAATGAGTCGTCTGCAAATCCAGACTCTCTTCGGTTACATATATATGTCGATTTTGAAACAATTTGCATAATGCAAGCCTATGGTCAACATTGGTCATTGTCTACTTTGACCTTTAACACTCATACACTTTAGTTGGTTTGTATTGTTGATATAACGAGAAGATGCTGCAAAAGCAAGTTTTCTTTGTATACACTTCCAAAAAATGAGGATGTGAAGAATCAGTGGTAAAATTAATTTTTTACAATGTTACCACAGCAGTATTACTCCAAACGTTTGTTGTGTTCCCATCATTTTACTGGTCCAGGTTGAACTAGTTCTTCCAATGTTTTGGTAAATTGATACCATTGTTACTGTCCTTACAGTGTGTATAATTGCTGAGGATTGAGGAAACTTCGGGAGCTGAAATTTAGATATGCTAATGGTAGTTTCGAACACAATCTGTAAGCGGTAGACCAATCACAACGGACTGGGCCATCCGACCAATCAGAGCAGAGTAGGCTTTTGGAATGGAAGAGTTTATAGACCAATCTTCGTCCAAACCATTTCAGACACTTTGAGAAATCAGGTGATGTGCAATGTGTTTTTTGAGCTTGGATGCACGTAAATCCCCAAAAAATGAAGTTAGCCAGTTCGATTATAAAATGCAATTGTCACTCTTGCTGATAACAAACTTTGTGTGAATCAGTAATATTTATCACTCTAAAACAGCCATATTCTGCTGCTGTGTGAATGTAGCCATTGTGATTAGCTGCATTTCTCTGAGCTGCCAGGGTGTTAGGCTGAGAAATAGAGAGAAAGTACGGGGACACTTTCCTACATTTTGAGAAATCATCTGGAGCATGTACAAAGCACAAGATTTACCCAGTTTATTCCTGGTTCATAAATACTTAATGGAAACCGACTCGCTGCTTATAATGAGAACTATTGCAGCCTTTGAAAGTGAGAGGAGGAAATCTGCATCACACCATCTCAATAATTGATGCACGAAAGACACTTACAGTAATCCGCTTCGAAATAAACAAAGAAATATAAAATACCATGTACAGATCCAAATGGAATAAACTGCAACTGTATTTGGCACAATTAATAGGCCTTCTTCATAAGCTCATTAAGGTATTGCCAAACGTCTGTAGAAACCAACTGGGCCGCCGTGAGATGTGACACAAAATAAATGGAGTTGGAAGGGAAAAGGTGCTAAATGTGTACTGTATGAATACCAAAGGGAGTTATCTTGGACACCGCGCAGAAAAACTGATGGTTGCCACTATTTCAAAACTCTAATGGTTGTTTTTTCCTACTTCTGATGACTGAGTCATGCCTGTCTCCTGTCAGCTCACCCCGACAGAGGCTGCGGTAGGAAGACCACAGGTCGGGCTGTTCATTCTGTCGCTATCTGTCTCCCAGTATATGTCCAACTACAGAGACATCGCAGCAAAATCACACCATGCTGGCTTCACTACTATGACATATGAGAATGCACAAATATACAAAAGTGCATGTACCTGAATTTATAATACACAGGTGCAGACTTTTCAGGCACATGTGCATGCTGATACCATTTTGTCTTCTTTACATACACAGAAGTTTGCAGAAGCGTCCGTTCTTTGCATTGCCATATATTTTGCAGCTATTTATTAAATGTATTTTAAATTCTTTATTTATCTCCACAGAACTCGACTATTTGTTAATTATTTGTCTTCAACAGAGGAGAGAAAGCCATTCAGGTTTAGAATGACATCAGGGAGAATAAATGATGATGAATGTTTCCTGTGATATTTCTATTAATGCTTTAGCAGTGACACCATTAACATACAGTGCAAGGCCTCATCCTGCAGGCTTGCTTTTATAACCAATTTGTGCACATGCTTTAGAGAGCATATTCAGCGAGTCATGTGGTTCAGTGAAGAAATAAGTCCCTGGATTATAAAGCTGATGCTGTATTTGCCATATGTTCTGGTGCATTGGGCTTTTTGATAAAAATCTTTGTAGCCGTGTTCTTTGAGATATGAGCGCCAAACAAAAGCACTAAGAATTTGAGCTTAGTTTAGCTGATGCAAACGCAGAAAGAGAATCGAGCATCAAGACACAAGTAAAGTGCACTAAAGGTTCAGTTACAACTAAAAAATACCCACAGTATACAATGCTTATCAACTCACTATAGCAAAAAGTCAGGGTCATTCTTTTAAATTTGCTAAATGGCAGTGCTGACCGGTAATACATATTGCTAGTCTTTGATTTTTTTTTCCCTAGAATATTTTTTTAATCTGCTATGTCCATGCTTATTTTACATTTTCTTAACGAGGTTGTGCAGTTTGGACTTTTGTATGTCCATATTAGGTGAAAGGTGCTTAACTGTTCATGAATATTTTATTGTCAATAAATGTAGCAGTGTATAAATTCAAAGATTAAGGCCAGTTAAATAGTGCAAAAAATGAGAAATGAGTATATGTTTTACACTTTTATTGTAATATGTCACATTTATGTCTTGTTTAGTTCATAGTTTCTTTATCATAGTTTCCCTGTCACTGTTTTGCCTGATTTCTAGTTCGTAGGTTGTTTCCATGGTTTCGGATTTGTTACACATGTGTACACGGCTGTTCCATGTTTCGTTATTTATCTGTGGTGTATTTAAGCCCTCTGTTTTCTTTGTTCTCTGGTAATATTATATGTTGCTGTGTAGTTCTGGAGGTGTTCATTAAAGTTATATTTATAATATATTAGAATAGAATAGAATAGGTCACACAGTCCTGATATAGAACTCCAAGACACCTGATAAGCTTTCATCAATGCAAAGGTTTGGAGGGGAAATACACATGAAATAGTTTGGGTTAAGTGAAGGATGTGTCGTAGTTTAATGACATAAAACAACAATGTGGCACAGTATGCTGCAGCCAGCTAGTTGTTTGTTTGCTGGGAGCATACTGCTCTCTCAGCAGTGATGGAGGAAATGTGTGAGCTATCTTTCATCATGCTGGCATCCATTTTAAACCCTGTACAAGTCTGTATGTTTAATGTGAAGTAAACTGAATGAGCAATGAACTTTGACCCTGTAGGCCTTCTTCTCTTGTCCAGAAGGATTTGTGAGCAATTGGATAGTGTCAAAGTACCAGTACATTAGTACGAAATTTATACTAAAATAAGAAAACAATGTAATGATATTGATAATGATGCATGCCAGATATTTAAATGTCTTTATTTTACATTTGATTAAATCTTAATCTAATCTTAAAACTACATCCAATTTCTGATTGTTTACTTGAATACTGCTGTTACATGCCTGAAAAAAGTACAGATACCCTAATACATTTTTACTCCAAGAAAATCATTTTCATTTCACTTGAGTAAAGGTACAAACAAACTTAATTTTTAATGTACTTAAGTATTAAAAGTAAAAAGTACTGATTTATGAATGTTTATCTGTAACGACTGAGACCAATCAGACACAATTATTTGTTATGGTTAACAAATAATCTTTAAAGCTCACTCTGGGACTTGTGGCCCCATCCCCCAACAAGGGCAAGAAGGGTCTTTGGTTACCCTGACTACAATCAGATAAGTTGGTTTTATTGCTGTAAAAAAATGTGGTTACGTGTTCAAAACAGGGAAGACAGAAACACAAATTAAAACAGACTTTCCTGCATTCATTTATCAACGAAAATGAGCATGCATCCCATAACATTTTGTGAATGATTTACTGTCTTTTGTAACGTCTTTTAATACTATTATTTAGTTGATGCTGTGTATTTTACAATAGAATCAATGGTCACCTATACCATGTTTGGTCTCTATAAATTGGTACTTTGAAATTATTGTGTATATTATATGTCGATAGCTGTGCAACATTAGTATTACAAGAAACTTTCTTAGTTTCTTCATCAGAAACAAATCCAGCTGCACATGCAAATAAGCATGCTTAAAACAAACATTCATAAATCAATCACAAAGGAATATTCCCGCTTGGAAATTCCATCCTTCTCATTGGCCAAGCAAACCCGGAGAGGTGGGGCCTTTCTCAGCCTTCATTAGAGCCAAATTCACAGCGACTCTCTCTTGTTGTTTCTGGCCTTCACTGCTGCTTTTTTCGGGTTGATGTCTGCCCCTGTGACCACAGCCTTGAGGCCTTCACTCTCCCGACAGAGTCAGCCTGTATTTTCTTCAATTCAACTCAGAGGAAAACTGCAACTTTTCCATTACTGAATGGGCAGCCATCTACTCCTCCAACTTCCTCACTCCTTGGTAGCATGAGTGGCCTCTCCAGCCCAGGGCCGGCAGGTCACAATCTGCATGTGCTCAGCCATGTGCTCGTGGAGAGAGAGAAAACCTTCAACCAGAACAGAGTCGAACTAACCAAGTTCATCACCATTTTTTCAGTCAACACAGAAGAAATCAATTGAGACTCATGGAAATTTTAAATGTTTCCCTGCAAATGCCATGCAAGTATATACATTCAATGAGGTACTCTGAAAATGATAAGCTGATGTGCACAATAAAAACTTGTGCACAATACGTATTTGGTTCTGATTCTCTGCTTGCAACAAAGTTTACTTTACGATTTAGATTCTGACTACAGGCTCTTAGTACTGAGAAGAAAGGCATTTCCCTTCCCCGGAAATGAATATATCTTAGAATTAATAAACAATTAACGCTGAGTGTTCACAGGACGAACAGGTGGGTTTATTGTAATATTAATTTCATTTAGTTAATTATATTAACTGATCCAAATATTTATAATCAATTATAACCAGTTATTATTGGTTATTAATATTTCAAAGAGTTCATTACATTTTATAGAGGGCCTACTCCATCCTACTGCTCAAAATGTATACTTTATTCCTGAAACGTGTCATACAATGATAACAATTGATAATTACTGATAATTCAAGTGTGCAAACAAGTAAAATAAAATAAACCATATAAAATGAGACAAATATGGAGACAAATATATAGGGATGCACCGAATCCAGGATTCGGATTCGGCCGAGTATTGGGCTTTTTAACGGGGTTCGGTTTCTGCCGAACCTTAGAATTTTTTTCCACCGAACCGAACCCTACGTCACGCCGCCGTTGATAACGGGCGCTGCACAGATCGATCGGTGAATGACAAGTACCGTGAGGGCGAATAGAGAGCAGACTGCTCCTTTTGAATTGCTCTCTCGGTAACGTTACTTTGATGTCATAAACCGATCGGTCTGTACAGCGCCGGTTCAAGTCAAGAAGAAAAACAGGGATAACGTTAGTTCCCTTTCGTTGTCACTCCGAGTTACGTCGGATGACGACGAATGGGGTTTCGCTTAGAAAGCCTATCAGCTTCGAGTATTACAAAACGAGCCAATGGCAAAGAAATGCCATGGGTCTGCGGAATTTGCATAACGTAACTCCGCCCCACCTCGTGGGTATAAAAGGAGGACGCTGGCAACATGCAGTTATGTTTTCGCTTCGGAGCCAAGAGCATCTCTTCACTCCACAAGCCATCTCTGAAATTGTCAGCTTTTTACAAACGAGTTCCTCTGGTGTTGGTGTTTGTGGGCGATATCCAGCGAGCGCGCGCTTCCTGCTGATCTGTGCAGTGGTTTTGCCAGAGAGTGCGTGTCTCCCCGGGCGCCTCGACATCAGAGTGTTTCTCTCTCTCACAAAAAGTGCTCGCACGCGGCACGTCTTTTTAAAGACGGCTCGCCCGTGCTTAAAAAAAAAAAAAAAAAAAGTGGCGGCAGATTGGTATCGGACTCTGATGGGCACGAGCGCTGTCTAGTGTGTAGGGCTTTTATCATGCTTGTACAGCGCTCGTGGGTGATTCATGTTCTCTCTGGGAACATGATCATCGCGTCATTTAGGTCGAGACTCAATGAACTCGCAAGAGTGAGAGTCCCCTCATCCACACCCCGATCTAGCGCCCCCCCCCCCCCCCCCCCCAAAAAAAAAAGAACGAGGGGTGCTGCTTCGGCTGGTGGCCAGGGTGACCTGAGGGTTATAGTCTGGATCAAGGCGCCGACTATCTGTCCGCGACCCCAGCTCCCTCCTGTGTGACGGTGCCCGCTAGTGAACCTCCGATTCCCGCGAGTCGACCTTCGGGTGGCCCGCGGGTTTCGGTTGAAGCTACAGAGAAAGATGCTATGTCTGTTGTAACATCATAAGGTGGGCTTGGTTCTTCTGGAAGTGACGACTCGTCACAGCTGCCACCTTCTGGTGTGTTATGCTGTGCCTTAGTCTGATCCGGAGATGACGGCCATGCTTTCCTGGGACGATTGGTTTTGGGTAAGGCCGCCGACCCGCGTCCACGGCAAACCCCAATATCTTTCCTCCCGGACGTGCATGATGAGATCTCGATGTCCTGAAAGACCCCCGTGTCTTCTCGGGACCGTTCGTTGGTCTCATCCGCCTTTCCCCCCTCACGGGGCCGCTGCCCATGGGTACACTGGGGTCCCCCCGGTTGAAGCGCTCTGTTGCGATGCTACTGTGTCCTCAGAGTGCTTCCCGGCGCTATCCTAAGCACCCCGTCCGAAGCCTGTAGTTCTTTTCGTCTACACTAATCTGTGGCGAATTCCTATAGTGCCACGGGACAGGCAGCCGCCTCACTGCATTCCGTGACCGTTCTGTGGTCTACCTGGCCCAGATGCTCACGGTTTTGCAGGAGGGCGGGACTGACTCGAGGCTCTTAATGAGCTACTCAGCGCGCCGCCGCTGACCTTGCTCTCCGAGCGACGAAGGTGGCCACGCGCTCTCCGAGTCAGGTGATGTTTACCACTCTGGGGCTGACCGCTCTGATGTGCTGGAGGTCGGTAGATTCGTCTGCTCACCCCCACGTCCCAGGTCGGCCCCTTCGGCGGTGCGGTTGAGTTCTTCTGCCCAATAGTTCTCAACCGCCCGGGAGCAGATTGAGGTTGTTCTGCCGACAGCTCCGCCGTCCGCTCAGGCCCCTCAGTCTGCTAACCGCCGAGGGCGCCCTCCCGTGGTCACAACCCCGCCCGTTCATCCGGGCTGGCTTGGAAGACCGTGGGGGGATGCCTCAGCCCTCTCCAGCCCCGCCCCCCGCTAGACGCCGGGTTAAGCGGCGCTTTTTGAGATGGGCTGCTCAGAGATGGGACTCAGTTCTTCCAGGAGTTGGTAGCAGGGCCACTCCTTTCCCCGGTGGAGGGCTGGGGAAGAATCCTTATTCAAAAAGAACTGACTCTCTCGTCTCTGAGCACACAGAGTTCTCGGACGACACAGAGCGCCGCCCACCAGCCGTGCTCTCCTCGTCCCCCTCTGTCCCAGAGTCGGTTGACACGGCGTGCCGCCCACGGGCCGTTTCGTCCCTGTCCCACTCTGTCGCCAGACCCCTGGCAGAGCAGGCCCCCGTGGAACGCTGGTCCTTCCCTGGCCTCCTCTGTCAGGGCGCGGAGCTTAACTGCGCCCCCACACCGGATCGCTATGCCGTCCACGTCCGGGCCAGTTACTCCGCTTCGCTGCCCCTCCGGGGGGACGCCGGTGGTCCGCATACCCCGCTGGTACAGTTCCTAGAAGCCTGGCTAGAGCTTCCCCAACTGTCCCGCTGGGTCGCCCGCACCGTCCGGTTTGGCTATGCGATTCAGTTCGCACGGTCTCCTCCCCGATACAGGGGAGTCCGCTCCACTTTGGTCGGTGGCAACGCCCCGATCATGCGAGCAGAGATTGCCACTCTGCTGGCGAAGGGTGCAATCGAGACTGTCCCTCCAGCCGAGATGAGGTCCGGCTTCTACAGCCCTTACTTCATTGTCCCCAAGAAAACCGGTGGGTTACGACCAATCCTGGACCTGCGAGTATTGAATCGCTCCCTTTACAGGATGCCGTTCAAAATGCTCACCGCCAAACGCATTTTCGAGTGTGTGCGGCCCCAGGATTGGTTTGCAGCGATCGACCTGAAGGACGCCTACTTTCATGTCTCCATTCTCCCTCGTCACAGCCCGTTCCTCCGGTTTGCTTTCGAGGGACAGGCATATCAGTACGCGGTTCTCCCGTTCGGGCTAGCCCTGTCCCCTCGCGTCTTCACGAAGGTCGTCGAGGCAGCCCTTGTTCCCCTTCGGGTTCACGGGGTTCGCATCCTGAACTATCTCGACGACTGGCTGATTATAGCTCACTCTCGAGACCAGGTTTGCGAACACAGGGACCTTGTGCTCCGGCACTTAGCCCGTCTGGGCCTTCGGGTCAACTGGGAGAAGAGCAAACTTTGCCCCGTGCAGAGGATCTCTTTTCTCGGTATGGACATCGACTCGGTCGCCATGTCCGCGCAGCTTACGAGCGAGCGCGCGCAGTCACTGCTGACTTGTCTGAGACAAATACAGGGCAAGAAAGCGGTTCCACTGAAACATTTTCAGAGGCTCCTGGGGCATATGGCATCTGCAGCCGCGGTCACGCCGCTCGGATTGCTTCATATGAGACCGCTTCAGCTTTGGCTTCGCGACCGAGTCCCGAGGTGGGCATGGCAACAAGGCAAGCTCCGAGTTCCAGTGACTTCGAGCTGCCATCAGACCTTCACCCCGTGGTTGAACCTCAGTTTTCTCAGGGCTGGTGTCCCCCTGGAACGAGTGTCGAGGCATGTTGTTGTCTCAACAGATGCCTCCACCACGGGCTGGGGCGCCATGTGCAATGGTCATGCTGCCGCGGGCTCCTGGACAGGACCCCAGCGCCTATGGCATGTCAATTGCCTCGAGTTGCTGGCAGTACGCCTTGCTCTGCACCGCTTCCGAGCGCTGCTCATGGGTCAACACGTACTAGTCCGATCAGACAATACCGCCACAGTAGCGTACATCAACCATCAAGGTGGTCTACGCTCCCGCCGTATGTCGCAACTCGCTCGCCACCTCCTCCTATGGAGTCAGAAGCATCTGAGGTCCCTTCGTGCTATTTTCATTCCCGGAGCCCTGAACCGTGCTGCCGACGAGCTGTCACGGCTTCAGCCCCTCCCTGGAGAATGGCGACTCCATCCCCAGTCGGTCCAGCTGATTTGGGACCAGTTTGGCGACGCACAGATAGATCTGTTTGCCTCCCGCGACTCATCCCATTGCGCCCAGTTTTATTCTCTGACCGAGGGCACGCTCGGCACGGATGCACTGGCGCACAGCTGGCCGCGGGGCCGCAAGTATGCGTTTCCCCCAGTGAGCCTTCTTGCGCAGCTCCTGCGCAAGGTCAGGGAGGACGAGGAGCAAGTCCTTCTGGTTGCGCCGTACTGGCCCACCCGGACTTGGTTCTCCGAACTAGTGCTCCTCGCGACAGCACCTCCTTGGCCAATTCCTCTGAGGAAGGACCTCCTTTCTCAGGGACGGGGCACTCTATGGCACCCTCGTCCCGATCTTTGGAACCTCCACGTGTGGCTCCTCGACGGGACGAGACAGGTTTGAGTACCCTACCACCTGCGGTGGTGGCTACCATCACTTCCGCTAGAGCGTCGTCCACGAGACATGCCTACGCGTTGAAGTGGAACCTATTCGTCAATTGGTGCTCTTCTCGCCGAGAAGACCCCCGGAGTTGTTCGATCAGTTTCGTGCTTTCCTTCCTTCAAGATGGGTTGGAGCGAAGGCTGTCTCCCTCCTCCCTCAAAGTTTGTTGCCGCTATTGCCGCTCACCACGACTTAGTGGAAGGTAAGTCCATAGGGAAGCACGACCTGATCGTCAGGTTCCTGAGGGGGGCGAGGAGACTGAATCCTCCTCGCTCTCCTCTCGTTCCCTCTTGGGACCTCTCAGTGGTTTTAAGTGCCCTGCGGAGTGCTCCCTTTGAGCCTTTGCAATCAGTGGAGCTTAAGTTCCTGTCAATGAAGACAGCGCTCCTGATCGCATTGGCCTCTCTCAAGAGGGTCGGGGACCTGCACGCATTCTCCGTTGACGAAGCGTGCCTAGAGTTTGGGCCGGCCGGTTCTCACGTGATCCTGAGACCCCGGCCTGGATATGTGCCCAAGGTTCCTACCACTCCCTTCCGGGACCAGGTGGTGAACCTGCAAGCGCTGCCCTCGGAGGAGGCAGACCCAGCCTTGGCACTGCTCTGTCCAGTACGCGCTCTCCGCGCTTATGTAGACAGGACGCAGTGTTTCAGGACCTCAGACCAGCTCTTTGTCTGTTATGGTGGGAAGCTGAAGGGAAAGGCTCTCTCAAAGCAGAGGTTGTCTCACTGGATCGTGGACACCATTGCTTTGGCTTACCAGCAGCAAGGTCGACCGTGCCCCCTTGGTGTGACCGCCCACTCCACCCGGAGTGTGGCATCCTCCTGGGCGCTGGCGCATGGCGCCTCGCTGGCAGACATCTGCAGAGCTGCAGGCTGGGCGACACCTAACACATTCGCCAGATTCTATAATCTCCGAGTGGAGCCAGTGTCCTCTCGTGTTCTCGCTTCAAACAGCTAGTTCCGGACCCGCTCAGGTGTCTTCGCTTGCTCGCCATTCCACTCCGCGGACTGGATACGTGCGATATTCTGCTCAGGTGAGCTTCTCCGAATGCCCTGAGTTCCTCCAGCACCCCTGATGCTAGCGCCAGTGTCTATTGCCTGGGCGTCGGCTAGGTGCCTCCGTGTGCATGGTCCCTCCCATGAGCTACCCCCACACGTGTATTTCCACTGCAAGCCTCTTTGAGCATGTGTCTTTCCCTCGGCAAGCCACCTTGCCACCCCTGAGGTTGAAATATTCCACCTGCGGCTGGACACCTCAGAGTTTCTCCATATGTTACTATCAGGTCATATGTGTATTTTCAAATGCCCCCCCCCCACTGGGTTGGTGATAATTGCATATTTCCCCTTAAAGCTTGGGATATGCTTCCCAGTGTACCTTGGTATTCCTGTGTTAAATAGGAGTCCTTCGTCCTAAGATCTCGAGGGCTCAGATTTTTCGCAGGGCGCTGGAAGACAGCTGTGAAGGTGGCGTGATTTGACTGGTAACCCCATTCGTCGTCATCCGACGTAACTCGGAGTGACAACGAAAGGGAACGTCTCGGTTACGTATGTAACCCTCGTTCCCTGAGTAGGGAACGGAGACGTTACGTCTTCCTGCCACTTCCGCTGTTCGCGGGGATCGCCCGAGTTCAGTCTTGGCTCCTCAGCGATAAAACATAACTGCATGTTGCCAGCGTCCTCCTTTTATACCCACGAGGTGGGGCGGAGTTACGTTATGCAAATTCCGCAGACCCATGGCATTTCTTTGCCATTGGCTCGTTTTGTAATACTCGAAGCTGATAGGCTTTCTAAGCGAAACCCCATTCGTCGTCATCCGACGTAACGTCTCCGTTCCCTACTCAGGGAACGAGGGTTACATACGTAACCGAGACGATCACAGCTAAAGTTATTGCAGAGGCCAGACAGACTCACGAAGGCGATTGGCATCTCACAACAACTCGCACTTTATTCCCCAATGGAACTCGTGTAACTGTCTGTCACACGTTCTACCGTCCACAGCTTTACTTAATAAACAAATTAAAATAAAAATTAGCATCAAACAGAAATAACGCGCATACATGGGGTGTTCGAGGCGCACGGCACACACAATACAGCCTGCAGACAGTTCAATAGGGAGCTCTTAAAGGGGCCACACCTTAATTCCACTCGTTACAGTAGGTGGACCGTTCAATGCAGTAGGCTGTGAGAAAGTGAAAATGGAACTCATGAGTAGAAAAAGTGTTGTTTGGCAGTACTTTCAGTCAAAAGAAGGCAGTTCAAGTCAAGCTATATGTTCAATTTGCAATGCCGATTTGTCTCGTGGTGGCAAGGACCCTAAACAATACACAGCATCACCGCTGTTAAAATGCACAATGTTGCTTATTCTTTTTTTTCCCTTTTTTTTACAGTTAAAATAAAATGAAAAATAAAATGAAAAATAAAATAAAATGAAAAATCCACGTTGTTCACTTCATTAATGTGTTTACTGTGTTAATGGACTGAGGATGAGAGTAGGATTCGGTATTCGGTTTCGGATTCGGCAGAATCTTAACCAGAGGATTCGGTATTCGGCCGAACCCCACAAATCTGGATTCGGTGCATACCTACAACAGACATATACATTTAAAACAGACGTCACATATTTGGCAAAATGCTTTACGATTTAAAAACAATTAAAAAAAAACAATTTTAACCTACCTCGTTCAGATGGTAATACAAAAATGTGTTTGCATTCAAGCATTTCATACAGCTCGCTCTTTTACAGCAGATTTTGTTCACAAATAACTAACGTAAATATGATTTTCATTTACAATAATAAATCCCAAAATTCGGCATTAGTAACTTTTTGCGCCATCAGTCACACGCACTAGAGCTCCGAGGATCTCTCATTCTTGGATCCTTTTGATTCAGACTTGTGAGTTCAGTGAATTGTTGACTCGAGAACAGATGCACTCAGGTCGGCCCAATCCACAAAAGGATCGGTTAGTTCAGTTTGCGAACCGATTTATCAGGTTTACTGAAAAGAATGAGTGCGTTCACGAATCAGACTACGCCATTGCGTCTCGGAGCAGGTGACGATTTCTTCAAAAAGACTACATGTGGAATATTAGGTTATATTATGCTTTTGAATGTAGTGAAGAAAATTTTTCCTGAAATAAAAATACTGCAATAAAATACTGATACTTGAAATGTACTTGTACTAAAATACTTTGTTATTGTCAACTACTTGAAATACTTGAAAGCTGCATGCCATTATTTTAATTTAATATGTATTAAAATATTTCTATTAAATGTAATAATAACAGTAAGTAGGGTATATTAAATAAATATGTTATATATTAACTGGCTGTGGAATCGTAATTGACACAGAGACTTGTGAAATTTCACTGGTATAGGTATCGGACACTTAAAGTGGTTTATAACAACACAATAGTGTAGAATGAAGTGCTCTGTCTGACCACACACACACACACACACACACACACACACACACACACACACACACACACACACACACACACACACACACACACACACGCTCTGATTCACTTACCCCAAGCAAAGTGGGGACCACCTTTCCCCTCTTCACCACCTCATCACTTTGGTAACTATGACAACCACTTCATCCTCACCAATACATGTCTCTCTCTCTCTCTCTCTCTCTCTCTCTCTCTCTCTCTCTCTCTCTCTGCTCAGTATTCCTCTCATACTAATGTCACAGTGTGTCCTCTTCTGTTAGAACCAATGGTGAGGTTATAGGGGATATCTGGAAAAGGTATTGAACTGCAATTTAAACCCACTATGTTGCTCATCCAAACTCACTGTCCCTCCCCCTGTGAACTGTTTCTAGCGGAGAACCGAAACCAATTATAGCTTTTGCGAATCAGTTCCTTCAATTTTATGGTTTGCTTAACAAACAGAAGTACCCCTAAGCAGAATGGATGAATATTCACGATAAACATACAGACAATCAAATAAACAGTCCTTTAATACAGATGTTAACAATATTATCATATCTTACTGGTGCAAAATCACCAAATTGGATTGACACTAAGGGACATATTTAAACGATCTAAGCGCATGGCCTAAAGCGCACGGCGCAAGTTCACTTAGGGCGTGTCCGAATCCACTTTTGCTAGTTTAACGACGGGAAAAATGGTCGGCGCGTATGGTCTAAAAGGGTTGTCCCGATTCTATTACTGAGTAATGGGTGTGTTTTGGGTGTAACATGAAATAAAAAAGCCAGTTGTGCTCGCGCCACGGCGGATTGCTAGTTACATGATGGACAGACTGAGGGCCCTATCATACACCCAGCGCAATGCAGCACTAAGCGGGACACAATTGTTTTTTGCTAGTTTCAGTCCGACACAGTTCTCATTTTCACGTTCCTGCACTATTGTTTAAATAGCAAATGTATTTGCACCCATTTGTTTACCCATGGGCGTGTTGGTCTGAAAAGGAGGTGTGTTCAGATGCATTGTTGGCACGTTGGTATTTTGAGGCAATTAAAATAGACTGCGCTATTGACCGACAAAAACCTGGTCAATGGTGCAATATTTTTTTTGTAATTTAAATAGCACGTTAGTAATGTGCGGGGTCCAAAACGCGCGTACACTCTGCTTATTACACTCACAGGGACACGGAGCAGCACACAAACTAGCCTATTATTAAAAATAAAAGGATACAAAGTAAAAGATTAATATTCTGTACATCAAGATATGGTGGAATCCGACTTGTCCCGTAGATGGTCTGCTTACAAGCTTTAACCTTGCGGACGAGCAGATCTGTTTGCACTCTGGAGACGCAGAAATAGGCGCAAATGCATTTGCTATTTAAACAACGTGGCGCAGAACGTGAAAATGAAAGCTGCGTCAGGCTGAAACTAGGAAAACACACTTCCGTTGTGCTTGGCACTGCATTGCACCGTTAGGGCCCCACACTTTTTGTGTTTTTTTTTTTTCAATTAGTCTATTTAGTCTCATTCTGGCATCATTTACTCACCATTATGTCGTTTCACACTTATTTGGAAAAAATAAAATATATATATATATATATATATATATATATATATATATATATATATATATATATATAATACATTTATTAAATATATTTACCACATAATATATTTATTGTATAGTGCTAATAATTACAATATTTATTTAAAAAACAGCATTTAAAGATTTCATTGTTGATTTAAAATTATTTTAATTTAACAATTACTTCTAAATAATCTGCCAAATAGTGTGTGTTCATGAGATTGTGCACTCTTAGGTGAATGTTTTGTATTTTTTTTTATACATGTATAAATAAAACTGTAGCTGAGAGGAATGATAATGTTAACAATTAAGGAAGTAGCTACCTTCTTGTTTTTCCCACTGTAACAGTGGGTATAAATAAGTCTGACTTCTTCCCACTCCGTTTCGAGCAATTGACTGATTTATGTTGTTAATAATGAAATGCTTCTTATTGCCTTTGTTACATGTCACTATATTGCTCGAAATAAAATTCATTCATTCATTCATTCAATGTGTTTTAGCTTTTCTCTATTGTAGTGTAACTCCAGCCCTCAAGGCTAGTGTTCAAAAAAGAGCTGACATGCTGATACATTATATGCATATCTGTGTGTATTTGACTTCCCTCACTGTGTAAACTGAATTGCATATTTTAGATTCCTTTTCTGACCCAGGTAATGAATTCCAGGTCATCTGGTTTGCGGTGAAGTGCTCCATTTGTCTGATGATAGATGGCATGCTTTTATGTACATGTCACTGCATTTGATTTCAATGTGTAAATGAATTAATACAAAAATGCTTTAGAGGCAAAAAGTTGTTTTGCTTCTATGTGGCAACATATTGCTACAAAACAAACATTAATGAATACATAGATATGTGTGTACGGTGTGCGTGCGTGTGCATGCGTGCGTGTGCATGCGTGCGTGCGTGCGTGTGTGTGTGGATTTCAAAGACATACTAGTTTGAAACGACACGAGTGTGAGTTTGTTTTTGTTTGTTTTTTTATAAAATGTTATAATGTTCTCATGTGTCCACTTTTAATGTTTGCAAGATTTGTACAAAATTTTTACATTTGAAACACTTTATTTTGATAGACGTGCCCCATTCAAGACTTTCAAGACTGCATCTGTCCACTGCTAATTATTGGGTAACAGTTTTGCATATTTAAATCATTTCCAATGTTCCACCATTAAACACGAGGAATTCTTTTGAAACTTCAGATGTTGAAAAATGGCAACCAGTGAAATTCAGCCCTACATTTTTGAGCCAGAATCTGATGCCAAATCAGAAGACAATACATAAGGAATTCAAATTTATATTTCTTCTTTATGTATTTGTGAGGTAGTATTGTATTTTATGGCGTAATATTGGTGTTGAAAAGAAGATGTGTTTATCTTGTTACATAGTTAAAACATTTGCCAACTGTGAAACATTTAAGCATATTACATTATAAGTCTTGGTTGTGGCACATAAAGTTTAAGTAGGCTACTTGGAGTTATCAAAGTTATAGTTGACAGGATAACTTTCCGTGTTTTGTGTAAACTAATTATAAATGAATTAATTACCATTGTTTGCTGCACTGTTGTCCTTGTATTCATCGTTCATCATTTTCAGTAATGTAAATGTATAGGGACTTTTCAGTGAAGTGAGTACATATCAAACGAATTGTATCAGACAAAGCAATAGTGACCCATGGTAAAAACATTGTTACTCACACTTGTGTTATGACATTGCTGTCGGATTCAAGATAGTCGTCACTGTATCATCTTTTATTTTCAGCCTCCCTGAACTTGTTTTAAAAATATATATATATATATATATATATTTGCAGTAAAATAACGCGAACACGCTTTCTTAATGTCTTACTGATGCGAACTGGAACTTCATTAAAAATAAAATTCAGCCATGCTTTCTTAATGTTAGGATCACAAGGATGGAAATGCAAAGACTGTTTTTCCCCAACTTGGCACTGAAAAACATCTTGTAATCCTCAGAAGCATCTTTTGTTGTATGGAGTAATCCTGTGTCATTTGCATCTCTCTCGTTTTTACTACTACATGACATACGCGGATCGGTGGAAAGGGCTAGAGAGGCAGTGATGTAGAAGTAAGCATTGATCTTCTTCTGCAGAGGCGGTATTGTATCACACTATGATTTCATACTGAGACAAAATCTGAAACGAGTCATTTTAACAGCTTGATTTCAATAAAAGCTGTATTTGGACTAATAAGGAAGCTTTGAGTTCTGAAATATAGGATTTTTTTTCTTCTTATAAGCCAAAATATCAAGGAAAATTTGATTTCTCAATTCATGACCCCTTTAAATCATCCAACCCATATGGGTTCGTGTTTGTGTGTAGCGAGAGAGAGAAAGAAAAACAGAAAAAGAAAGATAGGGGAATGTCGAATGATGAAACGTGCTATTTGTGTCGAAAATGAGAGCACTTAAGATGCTTTTAAAGTGCTTCATTTAAAGTTAACAGGCCCTTTAACTGCAAAACCATTTAGAGATTATTGCATTTATAACAAGATAATTAACAGCGAACCCATTCATTTAGGAGGAATGGCTTTTTTTGAGAATCATAGAATTATAGCTATACCTAACTTGCATTCCTATAACAAACAAACTTTTAAAAAAAAAGTTAATCTAGAGTAGATTTTTCATTTGGTCTGGTAAAAACTAATAAAGTCTATATGTTGCATGCATCAAAGGAACTCACTCAGTCATGATATTTTTCATTTTACCCTTGAAAATTCTCATTGGTAGAAGAGCTCAGGCTAACAGCATGGATCTTATACTCTTCAGTTCTTCAAAGCTCTACTGCAACAGAGACAAATTTGACAATATGATTGGACACTGCAGCTGCACTTGTACAAATGTTTGTTTGGGATATCTGCACCTTAGTATGTAAATGAATCTTTGAATCAAGGATTCAGTTGCCTCTCTGTGTGAATATTATGCATGGAGCATCAAAATGTGCAATAAAAAAAAAGAAATCAACGAGTGTAAAAATTTGGGCCAAGCTCAAAGATTCAGATATAGAGTATCAGATTGAGACTCACCTGTAGATGATGCAGGCACTGTTACGACACGTGTCACAGTTGGATGTGTCCTGCCCAGTTCGATATGACAGTCTGTGGAAAAACACTGTGTGATAAATGTACTGTAGCATAAAGAAAAAATACAACTCTTGGATAGTTCACCCGAAAATGAAAATTATGTCATCAATTAATCACCCTAATGTCATTCCAAACCTGTATGACTTTCTGTGGAACACTAAAAAAAAAGACATTTTGAAGAATGTTGAAGTCCAAACGAAATTGGGCCCCATTGAATTTCACTGTATCCACAATTTTTTGGGTGAACTATTTAATTATTTATTTACAAGGAAGCGTTCAACTAATCACAAGCGACAGTAAAAACAATCCTGAAAAAAAGATAATGGTTTCCACAAAATATTAACCAGCACAACAGTTTTCAACATTGATCATAATAAGAAATGTATTAAGCATCAAATCAGCATATCAGAATGACTTCTGAAGGATCATATGACACTGAAGAATGGAAAATGTCTGCTGAAAATTCAGCTTTGAAACAGAAATAATTTTACAATTTTAAAATATATAAAAATAAAACAGTACTGTATTTTTAATAAATGAAATGCAGCTATGGTGATAGCTTTATTGTTTTAATTGTGCCAAGATGTATTCATTAATTTGATTAATGAAACCGCATATCTAAATTAATTCAATAAAATGTTTTGATTGATTCACAGCCCCAAATTGTTCTTGTGCATTGATGTATTTTATTAAAGATTATTTTATTACAGTTAATTTCTATAGATTTCTATAGATTATTTCATGATGGAAGACACCGGGATTGAATTTCCTGTATCTTTCCACTGTTTACCCATGGCCCTTGGGCTTCAGCATCATTAATGTATGTACAAGGGGATGATGGATCATGCACTAGCCTGGCATACTTGAAGTGGTTTTGATATATTATTTGTGTGCTGATGAGACACTGTGACACATGCCTCACATTTCTACGGACACAATAACGGGGCTGTACCCAGCAGCCATGCAGTTATGCATTTTCATTAAAGCTTAATGAAAGCCTAATTGGATCACTTTATCCCTCTGAGCGCTCAAGTGTCAGGATGGTCATTGATATTCTGCATTCAGTTCGATCTGATGATGCTGAGGAGCTCACAGCGACAGTGGTTACACACATTATGTCCAATCGTAGAAGATCAATATTTGCTGCAGCCATGCAGCAGGAACAAAAAATACCTGCTGAACTGCGTTTTTTTTACTTTATTTGCTTATAGACTAAAGTTATATTTTTAAGCATAATGATATATTTACCCTATAGGCTCAGAATCAGGGCACCATGATGTTATGATAGGATAGAGCAGTACTTAACAGGTAGAAAATCAATATGGTCAAAATGATCTGGAATAAATGGGAGTGAGATGAAATTGAAACCTTCATCACAGTATAAGCACTGGAGAAGAATTATCCTAAAGGTCAGGGAGGGCAAGGAATTATTGGTGGTTAATGTGACTCATATGTGATGAGGTGTTCAGGTTTGTGTGTGTTTATGAATTTACATAACATTCTGTCATCATTTACTCACTTTTTTCCCTCCTCTGTGTAACACAAAAGATGAGTTTTTTTTTTCATGAAAGTTAATGAGGTCCAATGTAGGCGTGAACCATATGTATCATCTAAGATAATCTCGTAATTGTTGTTTTAACCCTGTGCAAGCAGACATTATCGAGTATGTCACTCACTTTGCAAAAATCAAACAAACCTGAAAGTGCACACTTTCATTGTGAGCAACACACGGCTGTGTTTCAGTACTCAATGAATCTGCATGAACAAATTGTTTGTGTGAATTATTCAATAACCTATTAATAAAGACAGTCACTTGTTTTGTTTCTGAATAAGCCTTTTTGAACGCATTGTTTAAATAAATGATGTAAGAGATTTACCTATACTGGCACACTGGTGGTTTTAGCTTTATATTTAAAAATATGTTTAATATAATTGAAATTTCATTTTTAAAACACTATAATGTATTTTTTATTCTAATTGTATTTATTGATTAAATATAAGACTTTGCCATAAAAGAGTCCTAAATATAATAAGGTTAGAAAAACAATTGACCATAGAAAGGTATAAAAAAAATGCCCCAGGAAATCAGTTTAAGGGATCAAATAATCACCCCTTAATGGAAAAGTTGATTTCTGTCACTGCTAACCACTGAAAAGATTCTGAAGAATGTCTATGATAGGCCTAAACCAGACAAAGTACCAGCACAAAAACACACTCAGCAAAATATAGTCTAAATATTGTAAATGACTAAATCAAAGTTTTATTAATATGGCACACTCCTAGTCCAGTGTTGTTTTGGACCCCACCGACTTACACTGCATGTACATTCTTTAAAATATCTTAATTTCTGTTTTACAAAAGAAAGCCAAAAAGGTTTGTAACAACATTAGATGATAGAATGATGACCAAATATATATTTTTGTGTAAACTTCCTTGATTACAATAATAATAATAATAATACATTTTATTTAAAGGTACCTTACATGACACTCAAGGACACTTACATGCAGATAAAACACATAAAACATTTTTAGGTGACACTCAAGAATATATATGTATATATATACAGGTCCTTCTCAAAAAATTAGCATATTGTGATAAAGTTCATTATTTTCCATAATGTAATGATAAAAATTAAACTTTCATATATTTTAGATTCATTGCACACCAACTGAAATATTTCAGGTCTTTTATTGTTTTAATACTGATGATTTTGGCATACAGCTCATGAAAACCCAAAATTCCTGTCTCAAAAAATTAGCATATTTCATCCAACCAATAAAAGAAGTGTCTTTAATACAAAAAAAAGCCAACCTTCAAATAATTATGGTTAGTTATGCACTCAATATTTGGTCGGGAATCCTTTTGCAGAAATGACTGCTTCAATGCGGCGTGGCATGGAGGCAATCAGCCTGTGGCACTGCTGAGGTGTTATGGAGGCCCAGGATGCTTCGATAGCGGCCTTAAGCTCATCCAGAGTGTTGGGTCTTGCATCTCTCAACTTTCTCTTCACAATATCCCACAGATTCTCTATGGGGTTCAGGTCAGGAGAGTTGGCAGGCCAATTGAGCACAGTAATACCATGGTCAGTAAACCATTTACCAGTGGTTTTGGCACTGTGATCAGGTGCCAGGTCGTGCTGAAAAATGAAATCGTCATCTCATAAAGCTTTTCAGCAGATGGAAGCATGAAGTGCTCCAAAATCTCCTGATAGCTAGCTGCATTGACCCTGCCCTTGATAAAACACAGTGGACCAACACCAGCAGCTGACATGGCACCCCAGACCATCACTGACTGTGGGTACTTGACACTGGACTTCAAGCATTTTGGCATTTCCAGACTCTGGCACCTTGATTTCCGAATGACATGTAACCACTGAGCAACAGTCCAGTGCTGCTTCTCTGTAGCCCAGGTTAGGCGCTTCTGCCGCTGTTTCTGGTTCAAAAGTGGCTTGACCTGGGGAATGCGGCACCTGTAGCCCATTTCCTGCACACGCCTGTGCACGGTGGCTCTGGATGTTTCTACTCCAGACTCAGTCCACTGCTTCCGCAGGTCCCCCAAGGTCTGGAATCGGTCCTTCTCCACAATCTTCCTCAGGGTCCGGTCACCTCTTCTCGTTGTGCAGCGTTTTTTGCCACACTTTTTCCTTCCCACAGACTTCCCACTGAGATGCCTTGATACAGCACTCTGGGAACAGCCTATTTGTTCAGAAATTTCTTTCTGTGTCTTACCCTCTTGCTTGAGGGTGTCAATGATGGCCTTCTGGACAGCAGTCAGGTCGGCAGTCTTACCCATGATTGCGGTTTTGAGTAATGAAACAGGCTGGGAGTTTTTAAAAGCCTCAGGAATCTTTTGCAGGTGTTTAGAGTTAATTAGTTGATTCAGATGATTAGGTTAATAGCTCGTTTAGAGAACCTTTTCATGATATGCTAATTTTTTGAGACAGGAATTTTGGGTTTTCATGAGCTGTATGCCAAAATCATCAGTATTAAAACAATAAAAGACCTGAAATATTTCAGTTGGTGTGCAATGAATCTAAAACATATGCAAGTTTAATTTTTATCATTACATTATGAAAAATAATAAACTTTATCACAATATGCTAATTTTTTGAGAAGGACCTGTATATATATATTTGATATGTATTTTGAGATACAAATACAATATCACAGATATGCCTGCCTAAAAAGATGCGTTTTCAGACCAGATTTAAAGATAGGGAAAGAGTTACTATTGTAAATGTCCTGTGGAAGCAACTTCCACAGATAAGGAGCAGCGTAACTAACAGCACGAGATCCCATGGAAGCCAAGCGCTTCCTAGGAAAAACTAAGGATGTGGATGATGATCTAATAGTTTGAGAGGGAGTATAGGTTGAAAGTAGATCAGATAAATAGGAAGGAGCCAGGTTATGCATTGCTTTGTAAGCAAGAGTCAAAATTTTTAATTCAATGCGCTGTTTAACAGGAAGCCAATGCAGTTGTTGTAGAACTGGAGATATGTGTTCCGTCTTAGGAGTTCTAGTAATGATATGTGCTGCAGAGTTCTGCACTAACTGTAACTTGTGAAAAAGTTTAAAGGAAATACCATAAAAAAAGAGCATTGCCATAGTCAATTTGTGAGGTGACAAGAGAGCATGAACCATAAAGGCAGTGCTCCTCATTTATAGGGCTGGGCGGAGGCGGTTAATGTTACGTATGTTATAATAAGCCGTCCGAGTAATCTTATTGATATGTGATTCGAAAAATAGAGTATTGTAGAGTATGATATCCAAGCTCTTAACCTGCATTGATGGAGAAATTGTAGAATCATCAATGCAAATGGAGAAACCACTGGTCTTTCATAGATAAGTTTTTGTTCCAAGAAGTAAACTTCCTTAAAGCTAGTATGGCCATCACAAGCTTACACAAACTAATAACCAGTTTATATCAACTAGAAACCAGCTACCATGTTACAAAACACACCTATGGATTGTCCAGCAGGGAATCATTTAGAGTTTCTAGGTCACTGGACAAATTCTATGGTCCTTTTCAATTTTGTGAGCGGAGCATACATTTATATTATGTATAAACAGTATCTTATATTTCAGTTCTTTTGAAATAAATATTGATCAGACAGTGTGTGCATGTCACTGAATCACACAAGTGCTGTGTTCCCTGCGAGCTGGCTCTCAGTTATTGCAGACATCAGCTCTGTTGAAAGACGTGCGTTGCCCTCTCTCGCTGGAGGTGTGCCCTGAGTCTGCAGGGAGGTGAACACTGCTACGCTCTTGGAATAATCTGTGAAAAACTGACACTGGCAGAGGAAGCACGTCTTGCATTACACACTGTGTAATAGCGTGCTAATGTTACTTTCTAACGTGAATTCACAATGGATCGGCATGTTGTTGAAATTCAGTGAATGTTATTAGGACATACCAGTGTTAGCACACACTAATGAAAGTAATATGTGACAATATCAGTAGCAGAAGCATCTGATGATACTCATATTGAAGTCCCTTGACTTCAGACACAAATATGTGCTGGAATTTGGTCATGGATAATTCATCTGTTGATTATCAAAGATAGAATACACAGAGAAGAATAACCAGATTTTTATGTTATCTAAATGAAATGTAACTGGTACATGCCTTGGGAACCAGGAACCGGTTAATGTTTGATTCCCAGTATAACGGCAATCAACTGCCAATGTAGACGGAAACCCACACTAAAATATTCAGACAGTTTCCTCCAATAGTTACATAACTGCTCCCCATCACTGATACAGAAACTTTAGAGCAAAACACATTGCTTGATAGGTAGTCTGATTCCTGAATTAATGACTTTTATGAGCCTGTTCATTTTTAGTGAATCAAATATATACGGTGCAACCAGTATAGTGTGTTTACAGAACAAATCACTCCTGTGAGTTGTTGTTTGTTTTTTGTAAAATCATAAATATACAGTGCAACCAGTGTTATCATATTCCCAAACAAAAGAACTCTTATGAGTGTTTTTTTTTCTTCTTCAGTGAATCAAAAACATATAGGGCAACCAGTGTAGTCTAACTGATGAATCTTATGAGCCAGTTTTTTTTTTAAATAAATAAAAACATAGGCCCCAACCAGTGTAGTCAATGTACACTGCAGAGTTACCTTGTCATAAGAGGCTTTTGCACCAGATAGTTCTAGGAACTTAGTTCTAGGAACTAACCACCAGGATAGTTCCCTGAGAATTAATGGTTCCCCTAGGAACGTTTTCTGGTTGCATTCGCACTGCCAGTAGGAACTCTGAAGTGACGTAAGCCGCGCTCCTTGTTGTGACTTTTATTTTGATGGTGCAGCAGACCTTTATATAGCGGAGAGCCTGCCATAGCCTGAGCAAACAGTGCTCGCATTCTCCGTGTTCATTAGTTTACGATCTGTCTAACAGTCCTGTCTAATATGTTATTAGATAGAATTATTATACGTAGAAAGTAGACTGTAATGAAAAGTTTGTAGCGTATGCCGTGTGGTTGATGTCCAGTGGTGCTAGCTGAGTAGAAATACATGATCATGTTTTGCTTGGTCCCCTCAAAGTTGCGTTGGATTTTGTCCTCGGCGCAAAGGTTAAGAGGCCAATCTATTACTTGTTTCCATGTTCGTAGATTTACTTTGTGGAGTAAATATATAGGCTATAATCTATGTGTTTACATACACAGCCTTTTTAAAAATCAAGCATAGCGTCAGTTCTGGCAGGTCATCTTAGTCAAGCTTGCATCAGCTGACTCTCAGCTGATCCACATCTACCTATAGGAATAGGACGCCTATCACCGTGTACATATATAAGCTCCTTCAGTATTATCAGCAGCTATCGCATTTCTCAGGAGCTAATTACCCTCCTCCATCCCCAGCTCCTCCTCTCGTCAGTCAGATTTGGCATTCTTATTCCCCTAGATTCAGAATAAATTCTCGAATTATGTTGTACTTTAAAATCTTGAATTGAATATATTTGCATACATTCATGTTGTTTCTGTTCGGTTTACCCCAAGGGTTATTGCTGCTCTCCCAGTCCTTGTCTGTGCTAGGCTGCATGGATGCGCAGGGAGTTCTCACCCAGAACAGAACCATACCGCCAACCCAAATTGTATGCTAATTGTCAATCGTATTTGACGATAGTGGTCCTGACAGAAAAGGCGGGTGCTGGTGTTTCTCGTGCGTAACGCATTCGGCCAATCAGCGTACACTAACGTCACGGATAGTTCCTATAGTGCTGGTTTAGACCCTAATCGGAAGTAAGGGCTAAATTAGATCCTCCAAAAGAGTTCCTGGAACTTAAAAAGTTCCTTGTTCCTGAGGTCCGAACGCGCCAAAATCCGGGAATTACCACCAATAGTTCTAGGAACTATGAAAAGCCCCTATAGTGAGGCTTGTGTGGTCCTGTGATCCCGAGAGCAATGCCGCCTGGAGCTATGCTCCTTGTAGGGCCATCCATGACGGTAAGTTTGAGGAGAAGATACCTGACAAAGGCCAATTCAACCAAGACCTCAACGGTGGAACAGGCGGAGGATGATGGCTGGCTTTAGGGGAGCATCACCCCGACTCGGAAGGCGGACAAAGGCTGCAGCAGAAAAGGGCCCCCAGTCTTCTTGGACCCCATGCCACTGGATTCTGACCCAGATCTGTCAAAGGTGGATGTCAGTGCACCAGTCACCCCAAGCTAAACAAAATCACGTACAGGCTCCTGGTCTACAGATGGACCAGCCATGTCATCCGCATGTCTAATACCCCAGGTCTCCACAAACAGATTCTGTAGAAGAGAATTTCAGATTTCAAGAGAAATATTACAAGGACAATATCAAGGCCATTCTGAAGAAATTCCACATCACATCGAACAACTGGGAACACATTGCACTGGACAGGAGCTCCTGGAAGAAATCCATGCAGGAAATTGCCGCACGTCATGAAATAGAACTTTGCCGTGAAGCAGAGACAAAAGCGACAGCTTAGCAAGGAGAAAGACAAAAAGGCTCAACCACCACCAACGATCACCACTCTCCACTCACCGAAGTATGCGTATCGCAGATCGACCTCTGCAGCCATCTGAAGACCCACAAGTAGATGACCCGATGCAGAGGACAATCATACTCGCCTTGAGTGACAGCTGATGAGTCCGTTTACATATCAAATGCATCTTATTATTTAGATAATTTTAGTGAATCAAAAGATTATATACAAGCAGTGTAGTCCCTTTCCCGAAACAAGTTACTCTGAGTTTGTTCCTTTCAGTGAATCAAAAAAATATTTAGCTTACATCTAGCTAAGAGGACAGATCAGTGCTTGCTGACTGGTTGTTCATGTAACAAAGTGTAGTTAGTGTTAAGTTAGTCTCAGCCTCAGACGTCACGCCCATGTACCATTGGCTGAAAGTCTGATGCATATGGCACACAAAATTTAAAACACTTCAGGAAGTCATCATCTGATTGGTTGAATTCTACAGGATTTCTTTAATGGTCCACCTGGAAACAAAGCTGTCGTGATGACAAACCCCCTCATGGAAAAAGAAAGCTGTTGTATTTACAACTGTGAACGCTTGACAGGATAAACTAAACGTTGGATTGCTAAGGTGTTACGAGAGCTATTTAGTGTGCCTTATATTGTCATGTATTGTGAATACTTGGAAATGCACTAGAAGTGTAAAGGAATCCAAATGCCCTCAAAACACAGCAGAGCATGCTTTGCAAAATCCCATTGTCATCCAGACACTGACAATCTGTTGCCATCTGGATAGGCTCTGGAAGTCATTGACACACTAATGAGCCAGTCGTGATAATGATTAAAAAGCTGTTCAGGCGGCTGGATCTACATTTGGATACATCACCCAGTCACTGTCCTTGGAAAGTACTGGATTTAAAAAGCTGCAATTATCTAATATAATGGTGAAATGAGCCTCAGTGAGCCTAAAAAATAAATGTGTTAAAGTAATTGTGAAGAAAATGTTGAATTGTTGCTCATTTGAGGGATCAGTAAAGTTAGCAACGCAACACAAAATCTTCATTTATTTCTCCTCGACAATTATCTTGCAATTGCCTCCCTAAGAAACAAGAAACTCATGCCAGCATTTGAAAAAAATGTTAATTGTGTTTAGTATCTATACCTGTGTATATAGGAGTGTATAGCAGAAGGAATTGCCGACAAAAAAAAACTTCAAAAGCTTGAGTGGAAAGTTGTCTTCCTTGTAACTGTTGATCAATTTAATGCATCCAATCAAAGTTTAAAAGATTACATTATAGTATAATATATATTTACAACAGTGCATTCTGGTTCTCGACTCTGATTGGCTGAGAGCCATTTTCCAGCCATGCGACATTCTACCAGTATCACCACGGGAACCATTCACTGTTTGTCTCACTTCGCTTGCAGCATTTTTCACAGCACCATGGCGGCGAGTAAACCACAATAATTTTACCAATTTTACTGTTGTTGTGTTACAAAATTTAGTTTTAAGAGTTTTTGGGCGAGAATGTAGTTATTTAGACATAAACTTTGCGACTGATAGATAAACTTTGTTTAGACGTTTTCGGAGATGTGAGCTTCAGGCCGTCAGCGGACATTCAGCCTCTTGAGCAGTTTATCTCGACCAGTCTTTCGGGTATTTGCCGCTGGCTCTTATGTAGATAGTGTTTAAACATGAGGTATAATGCATTTTGGGTATATCATACGGGCAATCTTTGGTCTTGTTAATCAATTACTTGTTCCAGAGCAAACTGATTTGGCTAAAGTTTCATAACTTTATATATTTTTTATTTAACTGAAATACTGTACTATAACTAGAGCCACTTTTGAACTTTTGACTGAACTCTGTTTGCTTGTGTTTATTTCCTGTACAAACTTCTTATACTTTTATAATGGCTAAACAAACCCTAATAAGATGCAACTCACAAATGCATTGACTAGCGCTGTCACGGGTAATCCCGTTAACTGTTAAAAGGACAAAGACAAAGATATTGCTTTCCTCTTCGGACATTTAAACTGATTTTGTGATTATACATATAAGATTGACGTGAATAATATTAGCTCGATTCTGGTAATGTACTCGCTTAGTCAATATCTCTCTCATAATACTCTACTACTCTACATAATATCAAGCTTCAATGAAGCAACTCAGCATTCATTCGTTGCTATATTTTATAATTAGTAACGGAGGCTTGGGCTCAACGGTTAAACTGTCAACTTGAGATTTGAATCTGGGGCGGAAGGAAGTAGTTTAGCACAAAAAAAGTTTTTTTAAAGACACTATGTTGTCGTTGCTTATTTAGTTACACACTGCCGTCGAACTGTTGTATAAAAGCAATATAACACAATATTGCACTCTATGGCTCTATGTCAGCACAGCTGTGATTACCTACAGCACGAGGCAATCGAGCAATATCACATGGCTACTCGTGTGATATTGCTTATTTATTTCCAGTAATAGTTCACTGTTTGATATGTAGTGAATTTTTACCTACCCTGATATATGTAATAAATGGCCTAAATCCTGTTAGACTGATGAATCAGTGCACAGATAATATGGTGCAGCACTGTACGATTTATCGATTGCTACACCCTGCAAAAGCTAACTAACTGGGAAAAAATGCCAGGTACAGCACATCTCTATCAGCACTAAAAGCTGGATTAACACCTGAAGGCTCTGCATTGGTGTTCCAGAGACATCCATGCCAGGGCTCCCAAGTGCTTGGCATTTTAGGCTCTTCCCACCCTGGCTGTCAGCAGCATGCAGACGCTTTGTTTGCACTAAAAGCTTTGCTCTCAGACAGAGAGGAACATCAAACTCTTGGCTCGGGCTGGTTTAACCCAGGGAGACTGGCTGGGCTTTCATGTGCCCACACTGAGCCACTCATCGGTTCTGAGCTCAGCTGCTCTGATGACACCTAGCATGTGGGAGAGCAGGCACAGAGGTCCTGCCTCTAATAATAGTCCCTACACTCATTGTGGAAGATGGAAGCTACACATACACGCAAAAAAATAGACGCACTTTGTCCTTTGGAAGATGAAAGGGCTGCCTGATGAGGCACTGCTAATTGAGGCTGTTTGAGTAGTGGTTTTGTGCTCTAAAAAAATATGCTTTGCTTCAAAAAATGCACTCCTAGCTTAGGAATAGAAAGAAGTCCAGCGCTCCTTAGACAGTGAGTTAGGCTTGAGGGCCATTAACTGCCCAAAGCTGCCTGAAGGACCTTAAGTGCTGACACTAGAAGTTTTAGACCTTAGTGGCAAATTTGACTAATGTCAAGGAATAGTTAAGGTAAGATATACACAAATACAACCATTTGCTGCTGACGAAACGTCTACCATACTAAATGGGTAATGGTATAGCAGGTCGACGTAAAGTGCTACCATTTAGAACTGGACCACAATTTACCCCTCTTTGAGCCCAGCCTAAAAATGTTACGGACCGATCCTACCTTAGCAGCTGTTGGATTATCAAGTACTTTTGGTTTCTCGCATGTTATTCTACAGAGGATCTCTGTGTTTGGATAGAGTAAGAGTAATTTCAGATAAATTATCCAGAACTATGGTCAAATGTTGATGCTGGGTCACTCTTAATAGGCACAAGGTATCCAGAGAGGATTTTGTTATCAGTTCTAATTGCTTTTGAGGATTCAGATGCATTTGACTGCGAGAAGCCTTGATTTAGATTTTCAGTTTTTAAATCACATAGCTGCTTAATTTAACAATAAAAAAAGAAAAGCATCAGATAAAATTATCACAATTTACTCCAGCCAATGTAATCCATTGCATTTGTCCATTGGACCTTTAGTCCAACGCCTTAACCACTTGGCCCTCCTGGTTGTGCCACTGCATTCTTTCAAATACTTAATTTGTGCTTAAAATCTGAAAAACGTATTAACAGAAGTGTGGTTTGAACCCACAAGGGATTTTTCCATTGGATCTAAAGCTCGGGTTGGGAAAATACTACTAAAAAAAAAACTGCAACAGACTTAAAATGCATAATTTGTGTTTACAAATCAAATTGAAAACCTAATTTGTATTACTAGGAGATGGGTTTGAACCCACAAGGACATTTGTCCATTGGTTGGGACAATAGGCAAGGCGAGTTTATTTATATAGTACATTTCATACACAATGGTAATTCAAAGTGCTTTACATAGAATAAATTAAAATAATCAAAAGAAATAAGAATAATTAAAACAGTTTAGAATAAAAAAGAGAAAATAAAATACAGTACAAACAGTCGGATGCACAGTGGCACAGTACTCATTCAGTAAATGCACAGCTAAACAGATGTGTTTTGAGTCTGGATTTGAATGTGACTACTGTAGGAGCATATCTGATCTCTTCTGGAAGCTGGTTCCAGCTGCGGCTGGCATAATAACTAAAAGCAGACTCTCCTTGCTTTGAATGAACCCTTGGTATTTCTAGCTGATGTGATCCTAATGATCTGAGTGATCTGTTGGGTCATAAAATTACCATAACTGTAAGGGGGTAACAGTTTAGGACCCAAGGACCAGATGTTTGAAAGAAGACCCAGAGTCAGAATTATAATAAATTAAAGAAAGGTTTTACTGAAGATAGGTTGCAGTTTCATCAGGCAGAAGTCAGCTTCAAGACTCACACAGGAGTTCGTAGGCCGCCCTGCTTACAGTTACAAAGATCACAGCAATTATACCTGTCACCAAGGTCTAAGCTACGTCCTTGCTTCAGGTTGCAGTTTCTGATTGGCTATGAACACATATAGTCTAAGTAAATTTCAATACTCTTTTGAATATCTGTGTTGCATAATATTTATTGTGAAAACTGTAATACACATTTTTGCAGGATACGTGATTTTATCTTTAGAGTATTTAATGAAAGCTCAAAAGAATAGCATATAATTAAAATATATATATTTTTTGTAACTTTATATATTGTATGTCTTTACTGTCACTTTTGATCAATTTAATGCATCTTTGCTGAATAAAAGAATTCATTTCTTTCCAAAAAAAAAAAAAAAAGATATTACTGACCTGAATTATGGATCGGTAATGTATATGTATAAAAAACATAAACTACCTAACATTCCTTTTGGAATTCTACCAAGGATTAAGAGCAGCTAATATTTCCAGAACCTCTTATCGACCTTTACTAAATAAACTGTCACGTCCCCTCGGCCAACAGCTAAGGCAGGCACTTCTAAAGCTTCTAGCATCCAGACCAGAAGAGATGTCCACTTAATGGAGGGGCATTATTAAACATGAGGAGCACTGATTGTATCGAGCGCTTTCCTCTCATCGGGCAGGTCGTCACAAGCGGCAGAGAGAAAGTGATACTCTGTGCCTGTTGAGCTTCAGGTTTTAGGGAATGCAGGATGACATCTGACATTGAAGTGTCCCTGTGTTGTTGCGCAAGTGGCTTTTAACAGGCACCAAAGCATCTTTTCAACTCATTTGCTTTCACATATTGCAATTTCAACAGTTACCACACAATGCAGCATAACCCTGAATTTTTGGCACTCATGAAAGATGTTGACATGAAAATGGAGCTGAAGTGCATTTAAAAGCTTTAAACACTTGTTATAAATGGATGTTCATGTTGCTCACAGTGCCGGATTATACCTGTGTGGCACCGACACCATAAATGCCATGAAATTAAAATATTCAAGCTGCTGAAATTGAATACATATTCCCTGCTGACTACCTGCCTTTCATTCCATTCATTCTTTTCTTTCATTCAAATTAGGTATGATGGATCATTTTAGAAATGCTTTGTTTACCAGTGACCTTGTCTGCTAAATGAAGTAGGCCAATAGTGCAACACAAGAGTAGCTCCAGCACAAACATTATTCTTCAAGATTTGTGAACAATAACTAATACAGCCTATGACTTAACACTTCATTAAGCCCCGCATCCCTTTGCTACTGTTGCTTAACAAAACATATTATAGGAATGACTAAGCAAAAATACTATGCATACTATAAAAATGCTAACCATCAAATGTTTGGTTACCAGCATTCTTCAAAATGTTTATAATTCTTCTTCTGTGTTCAGCAGAAATTCATACAAGTTTGGAACGGCTTGAGTGTGAGTAAATGATGACAGAATTACACATTTTCATCACAACTATCCCTTTAACGAATGAATGTTGCATTTTCCTTTAAAGAAAGTGTTAAATATTGCAGTAATGTGATTAAAAACTGCAGAGACTGCAAATCACAATGGAGGCAAATGCTTCACAATCAACTGAAAACCGTCATTTGAACGCAAGTGATAACATTAGTGTAAGTGAACAGAACTGTTTCTAACATTTCTACAACACACTCACTATGGTACTGTTAACTCTAGCAACACTACAATGAAATGAAAGCTTTAGAACTGAAACAATACATAAATTATATGACGTTATGATTAATTAATCCCAGAGCAAATGTCAGTGTTCTCACTGATGTTCAACATGTTCATTCAGAAAGGTGTGTCACAGTTTAATTCACTTCATGCACTTGTCAAGGTTTATTTAATGATTTGGATAAGGACAAAAACACTGGTTGGGTCCCCTCTGGATAATTGTGTCACTATTATAAATGACCCAATTTCCATAACAATTGCATTTAAATGCATAAATGCTCAGAAAGAAAAGTGTCAATAACATGTGATTTTAACTACCTACTATCACTTGGTGCCAAGACCTGGCTAAAGAAATACTGCAGATTATTTACAACTTGTTATATGGACCACTTCTGTAGAGCCCTGTTGATTACCACCGACAATGATCATTTGAAAATGAATAGGAATCACATTTACATACAAATACACAATACACAAATACAAAAAAAAAGTGGGCCTGAGCGTTTGAAAGCATATATTGTATGTAAGGATTGTATTGCATCGTTAAAGAACTTTATTTAAACACAAAGTCTTCAGTTTAAGTCATTATAAAATTAAAATTCACCCTATTTATTTTCTAAATGCATGTTATTGATCTTACTGTGAAAAGTACGTCCTTGCATAATTGCCACCACTTTCGTGCAAATTGACTACAAGCTTGCATTCAGTTCGCCCTTCATCTTAACATAACCAATTAATTGAATCAAATGCACAGTGATTTTGAAATTTTCAATAATCCATTTAATTAGGATGTACGTCACAACAAATAAGAAAAGATCTGTCGATAATTAAATTTCATTGCAACAAAGTTTTTTTTTTTTTTTTTTACTTGAGTTGTCAAGTTGTTTAAATTTAGGGATACACAATATATCAGTACCATATTGGTTATAATCCAATATTTTAGATTTAGTTTTTTTTTTTTTTTATTGATATTGAATATGCTGTATATCAGTTTATATTCTATGTTCCTTATTTTAACATTTAAATGACCTTTGCTAAAAATTGTGATCTTTATTGCTAAATTAATATTCATTTTTCATATTGTACCATGTAATGTTGTGATGACAAAAATCACTTAACCTTTAAAATGATTGATTTTAGTATTTAGGTTTTTATATTTATTTTAGAGAAAACACTAGCATACAAAAACTTTTAAAATATTGAAAGTTTAAATTTTCAAATTGATGCATTCCTAGTTACGTTACACTTGTGTCACAGATGTATATTGTAAACACAAAGCCTGACCAGTGTCCACACTAAAACACAAAAACTGTGCAAATACAGTTGATGAATAGTAAATGTGATACATAAACACTGTGACTCACCCCTCTCGCTGTGCTTCTCCTCTTTCCAGTTCCTGAATGACCCCCAGTAGCACTTTAATGGTTTCTTGACTGGAGCTGATCAGAGCCTCCATGGCTTGAAGCCTGGCTTTCACATTCCCATCGGCCCTGGGGAGAGCAATCATCTGCCCCCTTGTGCCCTGCCTGGTCTCTGCGGTTCCCGACTTTTGGCTACTGTGACAGTGGGCATGTATGTGGGCCTGGGAAGCACAGGTCGCCGAATGAGGCAAAGCCTGAGACTGCCCCTGCAATCCGTTCAGCTGTGCTGTGTCTTTTTTGCGTTTGCAGCTCCCTGAGGGACTCTCCAGGCATTCAACTTGTGTCAAAGACGTCCATGTAATGGGGCCGGAAATCTTTGAACAGTCACCCCTGACCTGCAGAGGTTGAGTCGGCGTGGTTGAGGAGGCACAGTTGGGCTGCTGGCTTGCCCCTGCCTCGCTCTCACTTGATAATCCTTTGTGCTTGGCCCCACTCCCTGGGACGTTGGCGTCTCTCCTTGAGTCCGACTGATCAGAAACCGTTCCTAATGGATCAGGGCAGAGTTTTCCATCCGAGCAGTCTGGCCCGGCGCATAAGTCCTTTGCGTCGCTGCACTGCGGAGTAGTGTGGAGCAACACTCGGGTCTGCTGCAACCGTCCATCGCACCTTTCCACTCGCTCCCCACCCTTCATGTCACTGAGAAAGCCATTGTTTTGATCCGGGTAGTTCTCCACCAGAGCGGTGTGTTTGATGACGTTTCCCTTCTTGCGCTCGAAGGGGAAAGTCTGGTAGCGCTTTTTCAAGTCGGGTGAGGTTTGCACACCTGTGCTCTTGGTGACATTCGGGATGGAACGGCGTGCCGGCATGGTCATGTACCTCCGGTGGATGACCTTGCAAGAAACAGAGCGGTTCCTGGCACCTCGATGGGCAGCCTCATTCTGTGCCTCGCAGATGTCTTTAAAGCGCACCTGTAGGGCTTTGTTTCGCTTGCGTACCGAGTCTGCTCCGCTCTGTTCCAGCGAAGGCCCACCGGACTCCGAGTCAGACTCTGAGCTTGACAGAGTGCAGCGGCCTGCCTCCTTACTGACCATAACTCCTGCGAGAGAGAGAGAGAGAGAGAGAGAGAGAGAGAGAGAGAGAGAGAGAGAGAGAGAGAATGAGGGATGGCAAGAGAGTTTACAGTTAATAAAATGGCAGTGATTGCAGCTCAAGCACAGATGGCCTAGTTTTGTCTTTTCTTCAGAGCACAACATCCTGTGTTTTGTTTAGCGGTGGAAGTCACAGCTGACACAGAGCGACCTGCATTCATGCTCTCTCATTACAGTAAGGCTTTATCTCTCTAATGAGGCTGCCAGTACATGGGAGATGGGGGTAATGCAATGCCAGCAAGATGAACAGGGCCTTTGAATCATCATATATGAAATATGACTCAACACTTGATGGCAAAAACAGACATGCAAGTAAATATGCCACCTGAATTAAGAGGAACAAAATGGTGTAAACACATCAGCAATTAAAGCTGTGTGTGGAAGTGCAGGAAAAAGAGTGATGCACAGGAGTTTTCACTGTTCACTGTCACTTTTTAGCAATTTAAATGAGAGTACGCTGCAAAAAACTGAAAAAGCTAATGGATGGTGTGTGTGCTAAAAAATTCTGCTTTACCAGTTGGTGGACTGTGAATAATTTGCCAGTTTGCTTTCAATTTCAACTATGGCTGTGCAAAACTCACTGATAGTGCTTGGGTGAGTGGTTGCCAGGGCTATGCTATACAGCTGCAAAAGTAGTCTAAGTGGTTTTGATGCATTGCTATGGTGTTCTGGGTGGTTCTGGGGAATTGCTAGGTGGTTTCTAAGGTGTTATGGGTGGATGCCAGTAGTTGCGTGCTTGCTTACTAGCCCAAATCAAAAATATTCACTCCTCTAAGTGATATAGAGGGGGCGTTAACACTACTTTTGAGCAAGTTCCTTAACTTAGCATAAATTGCCACTAGGTTACAACTTGCTTACTACTAAATATTTGAAGGCGGCACCATTAAAGTTTTAAAGGAAAAAGTAGAAACATAACCCTGTGTATACAATAAATAAATACTGAAGTCTACGACCAGGAGTTACAGTTGGACTAAAATGGCAAACCAAATGGACCACATCAATAAGCTGACAGATTTCAAAGCTTTTTTAGATGATGTTGACTTTTACACTCATTTATATTTTAAGAGCGAGAACATCTAAACTGTTCCAAAAAAAATTAATTAAAACAACATTATGTCAAAATGTTCTATTTGTTGTATTGGTATTTATACCCTGTGCGTGCGTGCATACATACAAGTTTCCATTGAAATAATAACAGAATATATTGAATATGCAAATAATTTTGATAATATTGACATATTCACACACACACACACACACACACACACACACACACATATATATGAACAAATAAGTTTAAACAGACAGAATAAACTGAAATGCACATGGGAAAAATTAACAATGAAAATGAACTGGATTTACAGTCTTGGTTTGTTATGAGCAATACTAATAGCAAAGCACCACTAATTATGGTTTAAATTACAGCTCAACGCCATAACTCTATTTAAGATTCCTAATCTCTGATCACCAAGTTCTAATAATGTTGTACACATAAATTCCACGTTCACACAATTTGTAACATGCCACGGCTGGGCTATACGAAGTCAAATAAATGTTTCAGCATGTAGTTAAATATAGTGTCAAGACTATTTCATTCTGTATCATATTCATTTCACTCAGCTGTTGTCCATCATTTACTATTAGTCATTGCAAAGTCTGGCAGGCTCAGTAACAGGGAAGAATGCAAATGGACACCTTGTCATCCATCAGGCAGCAGCAGTTTCTTTCTGTGTCTGATTTTCATTCCGTAAGCTTATCTGACTCGACAGTGATAACACTCATCCTCCGTGAGTCATTGAACTGCCCCTGCTAACGATTTAATCAGCATCTCAAAATAATGAGCCTGGTGTCCTGTCAATTTTTGGAGCTAATATGTTGGGTACTTTCGGCCAGGCTGCGGAATATGCAGTATATTATGGCAGTGATTGTCAAACAGGGTTAAACGTACCTCAGTCTGCGAGGAAGCTACTAGTCATAGTATTGATTGTTTTCAGTTTAAAAGTTTTAAAAAGTTTATTGTAATGTAACAGAGTTGTTATTATTAACTACATCTAAAACTGTTACCATCCCAAAAAATATGTTAATTAAAATAAATATTTAAAAAAAAACTTAAACAAAACAAAATGTTGCATATGCTACTAAATCACTACATGTAAATAAATACAAACTAGATCTAAAACTGAAATAAAAATAAACATAATATTTTTAAAAAGTATGCTTTGCTATCAGTGTTGTGTGCATGTCAATGAAGCCATATGTCATTTTAGGCCTCAGAAGAGTGGTCACTGCCCCTCGATGCGCACTTTTGCAGAGCCCGCTGAGGTGTGGACTTCATGTTGTTTGTGGCCTATTACCCAACAGGCCATGTGGCAGACCCAGAGGAGTGATGCAGGTGCCATTTGGTACAAGGCCAAAAATGGGTTTGTAACACCATGTAGTTTGTGGTTTTCCAGATAAATGCTTTTAAAACATACAATCACTTGTCAGAATTGTATTGTCTTGCACATGCCAAAATCATGAGATCTCTCATAGCATCTGCACTCCCATTTCTGATTTATAGCACCATCTGTCCTTAAACAGGTGGCGATTGCTGATTGATTCATTGATTCTGTAATTTAATTAAATCCACATGGTAGTGGCTCACCTGCGTGTCTCGTAAGTGCCAACTGAATCGTGAAAATGATTAGGACTGAAAACAATCTTTGGGTCATTTGTAAGTACTCACTGTGGTGTTCAGGGAAATGATTTTAAAATGTCCTGGGAAGGCATTCAAAACCACATAGAGGCAATTATTAAAACTAATGGTGGACACTTGTGCAACTGATTCTGTTTACTCTTGTGGAAGGTATTAATGGTCGATACCAGAGGCCCCAGCAACACTTTAGTGTTGTAATCGTGTTTCTTGATGGCAGCAATTACTGTCATCATTACTGTCATCATCAAATTTGCAGTGAATAATTCTCATCTCGAAGAGTACATGGCAAAAATACCTTGACATTATACATAGAGACCAGACTATTAAGAGGATAGTTTCTCCCATCATTTACTCACCCTGGTTTTGTTTTTCCAACCAATTACAATAAATGACGCTTCAAACAGGACCCAACAGCGCCATAAAATTATCATAAAAATAATCCATATGAACATGAATGAACTGGGTGGTTATTCACTGAAAATACTGACAACCGCTCTTGCTCTTCTTGGAATGTTCATGAGAAAAGTAATTATGTCCATTTTAGGAAAGAATTACATTTTGTTTCACAAATCAGACTGATCTGATTCTAAAGTTCAAAATAGAGACCATCAGTAAAAAACAACTCAAAAGTTAGTCTGACAGCCACGCAAAGCTATTGTATTGACTTCAGAAGCCTCAATTTATAGTGCACAAGTCATATAGATCACCTTTATGGTTAAAAGCCTCAGTTACCGTTCACCGTAATTGGAAAACAATTTGAAAATTCCTTCAAAATTAAATTTTTTGGTTACCTTTCCCTTTAAACCGCATCTTTCTCAATCTAAGGCACTTTCAGGCACACACGCAGAGGTCCCCCTTCGACCCTGACAATTTGGCCACCGTCAACCCCAGGATTATGAGTAATGCATTGAATCTAAAATTGCAAAAGTAATCCTCTTAACTCTCCTCATGCACTTTAGCAGCATGTCAGTTCAAACAGGCCCGCTGCTCCTATTGAAAACGACTGTAAAAAAGAAACAGACTTTATAACTATATGCAGTTTTTTTTCTAGGTTTTCAACAGTTTCAACAATTTCATCCAGCTGTGTCCATGAATGGTTATCGTAGGTACTGTAGATATGTAAAGCTTCTAATGCTCTTCCTTTGGTAGGGGAGCCAATGTTCCAAACAATGTCTTGTTCAAAACATCATCTTAACTCCCTATTCAATGTCATCATATTCTCAGATGATTCTATGTTTCAGATCTCATTTATGCCTGCTTCAATTTTTTAAATCCTAACAACTTGAAGCGCAACCTGACGTATACAACCTCTATATTCTGCATTAAAGGAGACCTCAGATTTAGAGGTCAGTTCCACCAGGGAATTCATATAAAAAAATCTGTCCTAATCTCATGATTTTGGGTGGATAATAAGATTGGCTGTGGATTTGTGCGCTGATATGACTTTTTTACCACAGAGATATAATTAGTATTCCTTTTTACATCACAGTGATATATACGTACTTGCTAGTTTTATTGTTGTGTGTGTATGAATCTTTATTGTGTGCTATTGTACTCAGCTGTTGTGTAAAACCTACAAAAATGATTCATGTTTTGTAATGCAAATGAAGCATGATGTGTAAATGATGCATTGTAACATTTAGCAGGGAAATGCTCTCTAATGCTTAGAGACAACATGGAGCGATTGCCTAATATATGTATATATATATATATATATATATATATATATATATATATATATATATATATATATTATAAAATCATAATAACTTTGTAGGCATATAATATTAAAATAAAATATGAAACTATTTTATATTTTAAAATATAATTCAGATTATACAATGGTTGTGTTTTTGTTATAATGATTATCTAGCCATGATTCTCTGTCAGAATACTATGAATTTGAATGTATTATGGTGGAGAATGCAGGAATAGTTTAGCCATGGTATTTCTAATATCACGCCTGGTTCAAACCATCAGTTTGAACCGAGCTGATTTGACGACTTGATTTTCTGTATTCCTTTTTTATTTCTATGATGGCGCCTGTGAGCGAAGCAATCAACCAACTACCAGCAAGCTTTCAACCGACCAAGAAGTCAGAGAGAGAGAGAGAGAGAGAGAGAGAGAGAGAGAGAGAGAGAGAGAGAAATTTGAGAGTTGATATTGTGGCTTGCATGTATCATTATATTATTAGCAAAGTGCCAAAAATCAAGCTCAAGTAAGGTTTTTGAACGGTGAAAATACGCGTTTTGTCTGCATTATGATGCTGGTATCCTGGTAGATGTTGTATCTCATTACGTTTTCATCAATGTAAAGGTTATAAAGTTTATTGTATCTATTGTGGTGAACAGCACATTCCAGGGCCCAGGTTTATGGAAGAGTTTCTCTGTTTGTAACAGTGGAAAAAAGTTTTCTACATTTTGATAGCATCTTGGTGGACTAACACAAAATAACTGTCAAACACCATCAGATGAAGATGCTGGACAACAGCCAGCCACAAGAAGAAGGCCTCTGAAGATTTTGGCCAGTGACTGCCATCCAAATTCCTCAGGACCTCCAGATGCAGCAGCAGCAGTGATTGAAACAAATAGAGACCACAATGATCCATCCAAATCCATTCACAACGATGTTTGGAAACCTTAAAACTGATGTAAACTACACACATCCATGTCATACTTACTCAGAGAAATAGGTATTCTCAGTGACAGCTATTTGTAGTGCACAGTTACACAAATTCAGCTGTTAATGAACAAATGAATGAATGCATGGCAGTTCAATCTTTTCTCATCTTGTTTGGAATTTGTTTGTTTAGAATATTGTTATTGTTAGAATATTTGTTTTTAGACTATTTGTTTAGAATATTGCCAAAAGTATTCTGGTGGTGGTTTGGAAAGTGAGAAATGCATTGGTAAAACTTTAAAGACACTTTAAAGTCTTCTAACTGTATGCTTTATGCAAATGAGTTCCACAGGGGAAAGAAGGGTGGGCCACACTGTGTGTGCCCACTCTGATGTCAGCAGCCAATCACAGCACTGGATCGGAGAAGCGCCAAATTGCAATCTCCTCCTCATCTGAAAAGGATAAATGCACCCTTTCAATAGACACTACTTGTTCTGAGTCTCGGGTTTGCGAAGGTGAGGTTTGCGAACATATCAACCAAGTTCTGAGTCTCCTATAGGGCGAGACATAACAGATACACCAGTTCGCCCAGAGAGACAACAGGTTCCATAACCTGGGTCTACTTTTGAGACAGCAACAGATACGACCACGTTCTGAGCCTCCAGTCTGTAAGGAAAGAGACATTAACAAACACTACGTTCAGAGTCTTCGTCCAGCGAGACAATAACAGATGCAGCACGTTCCAAGTCTCCATGAAAGAGAGACAAAAGAGGACTGACCAAGTTTTGAGTGTCTGGCCCAGAGAGGCAAAAGACAAACAGACATTTGCAACGAGGTTTAATCTCAGGGGAACAAACCTTCACTTCAAGGTTCCTTTGTCTGTGTGTTCCAAATTGTTAAGGACCTTTTTGCACCTACCTCAGGGCCTCATCTGTGTGTTCCAGATTCTAGGACCCTTTGGTGCTCCAGGAGATCAGCATCCCACAGAGCTGTTGAAATGGATTCCGGCTTCTTTCCCCACTGCATTGTCACGCAGCACAACCAGTGGAAGAAGTCAACGCCAACGGACTGCTCACTCAACCAAAAGGACCTTAAATATCACTTTACCAAATCTCTTTCCAGTGACCTTGGCATTGTTGTATATTATCAGTATATGATTTTCTGACTTTGCTAGCTAATAACAAATAAACTTTTGTTTACCGGTATTTGTTTGATGCATAATAAGGTTCTTCACCTTATTGGTTTTAGAGAAACAACAGTTTATTAAGATAACGTAACTCTGCCATAGCCACACCTAACTTAATCACTTGTATTTTATGCGTCATATGCACTTTATTCCTTTATCATTCATGGTATTCATTCATTGTTGTGTTATTCTTTTTTATCTTTTGTTAATGAACATGTATTTTATTACACTTGTGTTGATAATGCAGAAGTTAAAAATATCTCACCAATCTTTCAGATATATTAAACTGACCAACTAATTAATCCATTAATTCTAAATGATTGACTCCTGTTGGGAGTGTTCCCATACTGCCAAGGTAAAAGTCCTGGACTGGTGTTGTCCCAAACTAAGAGAGGGGGAAAGTGGTCATCTGATGTACTCATAACCACACCTTAAGTGACATGTGATCCAAAAATCACCATGTTAGTGTTGACATGAGTACCAATCACTACATGATTGGTGTCTCATGGGCAAAAGTAAACTCACTACATGGGTGCTCAGTTTTTATGTAATTTGTCCAAAATCTCATGTCATAAATGATGAAGTGTTACGCACAAGCGTTTTAACACAGTATTGACTATGACTCGACGACAAATGCTAGACTAAAACCGTCTTCTCCATTATAGTGAAATAATAATAACAATAATAATAATTTTAAAAAATATATTATTTCTCCTCATTGTAATTGAGGAGACGTGCGAGCATAGGCACGTGCCTAGAATGCCTATGCATAAATCAGGCCCTGTCTGCCATAGATAAAACAGCACCTGACTGACTGTCCTTCTGCATCACGCTGAGGTCTTGAGCCGTCTTTGTCTGTTGCTCTTTTGATAACACACTAAACTGACATATTTCATTAGGTCCCTTTGAAAAAAGGCTTGACCACTTTGTAATAAAATTTTGTTTGAAATGTCACAGATGTCAAAATGTGATGTATTTTTTGTAACGCATGACCGTTGATTAGCATTGGTGTTCAGGATAAAAATGAAAGCTGATCTGTCTTTGTGCTGATTTGTCAGATCTTACCTTTACAATTCAGCCTTAAAAAAAAAAAAAAAAAAAAAACATGATTTATTAACTCCAGTCAAAAAGAACCTGTAAATGGACTTCCAGCAATGTATTTGTCTCCTTTGGAAAACCTTGGTGTGTTTGCCATTTATAAATGTGTCACTTGTTCCAAAAGCACACAGATAATACAATATTCTCAGCCAGTCCAATGTTTTCCTTTTTATCCTCTCCCCCTCCTCCCTTTATCATAATCCCAAGCTGCATGTGGTGCAACAGTAATTAATATTGGGAGCGCTGTAATCTGTCTTTTATTCTGCAAAGGGCTTTGAGCCCTGCTTGTAGCACCAAACCCTAACGTGAAAAACAATCTAATGATTTTTCTGAGCTGCCGTTGCCTTCCGTTGTCACCACATGGCTGCACAGTCTGAAACCCGAAAGCACTGACACTGCGGTACAGTGAAAAGTTATGAGTCACTGGAAGGTTGCTCGCTGGGAGGCCAAAAGTCCTCACACTGCTGTCTAACAAAGATGGTACTTTCCAAAAAACGGGGTACAAATTAGGCCTGACACTCTTAAAAGCTGAAGTCAGTGAAAAAGAGATGTTTAACCTTCAGAAAAAGTCTGGCTCTTAAGAGTAAAATAAATGTTAATAATAAATAAATATTCTAATTAGAATAAAGGATTATGATATGTACATTATGTATATGATTATGATATACAGTACATTATTTATATATATATAATATATGTTATAAGTTACTGAAGCTTGTATTTCTTGTGAAAAGTTTGATCTTTTTTTTTTCTTACACTGACTCTTTAGATTGACAAATGCAGTCAACACCACAATTTTGTGTAAAAATCCAGTAGGAGTATTTGCTTGTCTTCTCATCATGCTGCAAAAAGAATCTATATAGTTCAGTCATGAAACTCTAACAGAGCGCTGATTAGTTTATCTAACACAGTGGCATTAGCCAACCAGACGTACTTCCTAATCCACGTAACCATATATTAGGGCTGAGCGATATGGCCAAAAAAAACTATCACAATATTTATTAATCGATAATTATATCAGTCGATATCGATAATTATCACGATAAATGTCAAATCTTTATTTCTTTCAAGTTTAAAGGCAGATTTTTGCTCCTAAGTGAAAGTTGTAGAAACCAGAGCGTTAATTGTGGTTAAGAACTCTTTATTGTCAGAACATACTTGCCAAACACGTGAACATTTCAGAAATCTGAGGTAGAACATTCAAACATTTGTCACAAAATAAATATATTTATTGGAAAATAAATATCTTAGTTTCTACATTTGCTAATGGGGGATATTGTTTCAGGTCTTGAAACAGGTTTGTGTTGCCTAACTTTGATGGCAACGATGGCTTTGATGCCGTTTGGACTTTGAGCCGAGCGGATAAATGGTCTGTGTGGCGCGCGGTTCAAATGAGTTTCGTTCCATTTTTGGCGCATAAACATAATTGAACATTTATCGAACTCTTGATATCGTTTTAGCGAGAAAAAAAATTATATCGCGATAATTATTGTTATTGCTTTATCTCCCAGCCCTACCATATATATTTATACCCTAGCCTGCGATCACCCTGCTGCACGATTATAAAAACTTCTATACCCCTCCTCCTCCCCAGCACCTCCTGTAGAGAATTGCTATGGGGGGGGGGGGGAATATTCTTGTAGCAGCATATCCTTTATTATTTTAACTAAGCTGAAAAAAATAGTGTACTGTACATGCTCAGCAACAGCAGCAGCAGATCTCATAAGCCACAATCAAGCATATATACTGTACATTCATTGCACCATTCCAATAAATACTGGTTAAATATTTCACTCTGAGAGTTTTCATGATTGAATTTATGTTATTGTTAAGGAATTTTGCATTATTGTAAGTGGGAGAAAAGCACAGAGACTGTAAACATTAAGATTTTGGGGGGACATTTTGTTTAAAAAAAAAAAGTTAACTTAAATTAACTATCAAACAAATTATGAAATTTCTGCATTTTTGCAATCGGCTGAGAAGGTCGAAAGGTGGAACAGGCCAACCTTTGGACACTGGCTGGTATAGAGAAAGTGCACTAGTTTGTAACACTGGATTTACAGACTTATCAGCAAGCCATATAAGGAGTACAGTGGGATCAGATGACTGCTATCACCATAGCTCTGTGCATGGGGCTGTGAATGAGAAATGTGGCACTAATCCCACTAACAAGCTAAAGTATTAAAGTGACTGAAAATGGAGGAATCCCCTTTTGGATTTTTGATGTACACTTGGGTGTCATTAAACCACAGTAAGTGGTTGGTGTATGATAGAAAAATAAATTAACCCTTTTGGTTCATGAATCACAATCGCTAAGTAAAATGTATTAATCATTCACATTTTGCATTCAAAATGTTATACTTTGCGGTTCAAATACTGAATTCACAAATTCATCCATTTAGCATTTTTCTCATTTACAATTTTTTCCATTACAAATGGTTATCAATATAATTTAGGTGGGATTGAAAAAAATTGGACATTTTGCTTTACTGACAGACAGCAGCACTCAAGCTGCATGACCTCCACAAATCTGTGTAAAACCTGAAGATCATGTTCTTCAACATGATTTAAGAATGATTTAAAGAGCATCTTGAGTTGAAGCAAGAACATCTGTACAGTGTCTGTAAATATCTCAAATGTTCATATGTTTTAGTGACCTAGAAATAGAGCAGATTCTGAACTATTTTTTAACTAATTTTACATAATAGCCTAACCTTTTTTTGTTTTAAATGTTTCAAAATCGTACAAAAACTAAAGCCCACTGTATTTTGACACACGTCCTCTACAGTGGATTACGATGTCATGACTGAAAGGGCTGAATGAAAGGTGAGTGTTTAATACACTCAAGATGTTGGCATGAAAATCATTAATGAGATTAGGTGTGCTGAAAAAAAAACAAGTGAAATACTGTAATTTATCCTTTAATCTATCTTTCCTTTGTTCACACATTTATAGAATTTAAACTCAAAGGCTTATTTCAAAGGGGCCATCATCAGTCATGACTAACCGAAGAGAACAAAAACTGAAGAAGGAGCCAAAAATAAGAAAAAGAGAGTAAAGATGCTTTGGAGCATGACAAAAAGCATTCATCCTCTGTTCAAATAGAGGACTGAGACTTGTGCAGAGCTGTGGAAGACGGTGGATTAAAATGGTATACTAAAATGAGATGGAAGGATGTAATATACCTCACTCAGTCTGTTTCAGACCTAAGAAGTCTCAAAAGGTGAATCTGTATAAAAAAAAACAGCATCTAATCTTCCTGCAAGGAAAAAATAATCAAATAATGATGAAAACATTTTACTCAAAATGGGTAAAAAGTAATACGCTGGAGAATTGTCCATTCTGGCATTTGTATAAACGATAAAAAGTTAATATCTGAAGAAAATGAGATTCTGAATCACAATCAAGATAGCAAGTGTCATTCTATCATACAGGGTGGTCCAAGTGGAAATCTCTCTCTCACACACACACACACACACACACAATGTAGCACAATATCATATGGTAAGGATGTCATCATTCAAAGGCACATCCTCTCATGTTTTGATGACAGGTTTATACCTTACATAAAAGTTCTCTAAATTATTACTTGTCACGTCTAAAAAATTGTTTCCAATAAATGCTTATTTACCCATAATAGTGACAAACAGGTTTTAAACAAGTATGCACCATTAACTTAACTCAAGATACACCTTATTCATAAGAGAAAAATAATTTCAGCAACCATCGCAAACATATACTGAACCTGCTGAGGCTTGGGAGAGAAAAAACCTCATCCAAGAAGGACAATCAAACATTCATCAAATTGCTTTTACACCTACAAATACTGTTATTGCAGCATTCAGGGAGTATTGTAACGTGGCTTTTAACATACAATATTTAGGCTGCAGAAAGACTGGAAGTAAACATCCGACTTTTGCATGACAGAACCAACTATATAAAATAGCTCAAACAAACCACATAAATCTCAAACCTCACAAGCTCCATCGTCTCCAGGGGACAGAAAAAAGTGAAATTATATTATTATCCCGTTTGTGGCACAGACACAGATGAAGTGTAATTGAAATAAGCTCACTCAGTCACTTAGCACCAGTACAGTAAGTAACCGTCCGCCAGCCGTATTTCAATGAAGCACATTGCAATGCACAAACCTTCCTGCTCTAACCCTTGATGTGAAAACGGAGCTGGACGGAGGGCACACTCACCCCAAGAGGACCATTTGCGGAGGAGAGGAAGACAGTGAAGGCGTCAGTCTCCCGTGGCACTGGGGCATATCCGCTTCTTTAGGAGCCATGCGAGGCGGACGAGTTGTTCCACATTGGCTGAAGTGCAGCAGTGAGAGGGTTTGCCCAACGCCGGAGCTGCAGCGAGCGGACACGCTCACGCACACACACATACACGCGCGCGCGCAAGGAGAGTAGGTTTGAGCGATGATGTGCGCTACGTTTTGCGTCAAATTGAAATCCCACCTCAAGGAGGCTTAAGAGATACGTCCCTCTTGATTTCTCACATCACTGAGAGAGGCACATGTGTGCGCGCACTGCGCACACACACACTCAAGAACACAGACAGTTGGCGCGCGCGCGCGCACGCAGACGATGTTCCTCGTCCGCTGCTGCAGACTTCGTGTGTTTGATAAGAAAAGAGAGAGAAAGATAAAGGATGGGGGGGGAGAGCGGAAGAGATGTGAGGTGAGGGAAGTCCTGTTTCAGTTAAGTTTAGGTAGTCATCTCACATACTGACAGCCTTATATCTTTCATCTGAGTTTACTAAGAGCTTATGAAATCAGAGGGTATGCGTGTGTTGGTTTCGAAAGCTGAGAAGTAATAATACTGACGCATATTAATTGGCTGGCTCGTGTATTATCACACTGATTACACCTCGTTACAAGATGACATGATTTAAATGAGAAAGAGATTGAGATTGGAAGATTAGTCTACAATGTGGGTGAACAAAAATCAGATGTAAGAAAGTGTAATTGGATTGTTAATTAACGCGAGTCATCTCTGTGTTTTATAATTACCAGAATTCCTCCGGGGATCAATCAACCTTGTTGTTGCTACTTCTAAGACGACTGTGTCGATCATCATATATGCTCAGTATCCTAGGTCACGTAAATGATGTTGGAAAAAACAACAAAATATTTACTTGATTGTGTTTTGTTTACTAACTGTGGAGCTCTAGAAAAGTAGGGCTACAACTTTCAGGAATACAACAAAAAGCTTTTATATTAGGATATACTCTGCGTTTTAAGTCAAATAAAAAAGCATAGCAGATTTGGATGAAAACGTTTTTGTTAGTTCTACACTGAAGAAATGATTAGTCCCATCCACTCTTTACAGCATGCGCTGCTTGAATAATTAATATGGTTGTATGTTTGACCAAGGACTTACAATGCTGTTTGTGATTTTGTTGTCATGTTTAGTAAATTATGGTGTCAGATGTGTTTGCTCTTCTACTCAGAATAATCAGTTTGTAAATTATTTCATGAGTGTTTTTTGTGTCTATGTGTTCAATGTCAGTACAAAAAAAAAGATATGATCAATAAGTTCCCAGCAAGCAATAGCCGTCAATTCACCATCTATAGACCCCATATAGTCCGGCTATGAGTAACCCTCTTCTAGCCAAAATAACCTTGACTTTGGTTACATGACGTTTTTGCCGAAATTCAATCATGCATAATCAAAGTCAACAGTGATTAGTTTCACTACAAGATGTTTGGTTTCATTTTTTTGACATGTTATCTGATTGATGGCTGGTCTATTCTTGATCTATGGTTTAGACGTCTATTAAATTTTCACTGACAGCCCAAATTTTGCCTTGTTAGACGTCAGGGCTGTGTTTGAAGGCCTATTAAACTTCTTTTAAATGCAAAATTGCTTGCTGGGTTATGACAACATGTTTTTACATTGCTTTAACTCACCAAAAATGTTCCCATCCTGGAACTGAATCTTTGTCTTTGCCACTGAGATGCACATGAAATACAAGCTGAGTATAACACTTCATAAACCTGCTTCATAACAGTTCATGGGAGCATTCATTTAGTGTCAGATCCCTTTTACTGTACCTCCACTGGAATGTAGCACAGCCACTCTAACTGCTTATGATGATAGTAAATGAACTCATGGTAAGGGATGTGACCTTGATGGTCACTGTTCTCAAAGACTTCGAATTGCTGCTGATGTATTTTCAAGTGAAACATTTAAGCAGCACAATCATTTCCCACATTTATGATAAGAAATGTTTCTTGAGCAGCAAATCAACATAATAGAATGGTTTCCGAAGGATGGGAGAAATGATGCTGAAAATTCAGCTTTGATCACAGGAATAGATTACATTTTAAAATATATTCAAATAGAAAACAGATATTTTGATTTGTAATAATATTTCACAATATTATTGTTTTGTTTTCCTTCATATTATTAAATAAATGCAGCCTTGGTAAGCAAGAGCTTCATTCAAAAACATTACAAAGCTTACAGACCCCAAACGTTTTGTTTCATTGAAAAAAAGAAACTACTGCATAAAGGTTTTAATTTTCACTTTTAAATTTGCAACTAACTAGAATCTACTTGCCAGACCATTTGGCGTTTCATTTGCACTGACAGTTTTTGTACGACCTGTTCAGATTTTCCTCCAAAAATGCTTGATTGCTTTACAAATTCAGCTTATTTTGCCAGAGCTAAAAGTGTTCCTGCATAAATAAATGTCCTCATATCATATGCATGAACTTCTGAAAAAAATATTCTGCATACATAGTCTGCAATTAAAACAGCAAAAAAGTCTGTTCTCATTAGAGGGTGAGATGGGGAGTTCGTCTATAGCCACAAAATGTTCGTCTCTGCAGGTGTCTGTGAAATGGAACTTCTCTCCCTTGTGCCTCAGGCCATCGGCTGTCTTTAAGCCGAAAGTAAAATAAAACTCTTTTCTCCGCCAATTAATGAAGGAGAACATTTTTCATAATTCAGCAGGATATACTCCATCTGCCATAGCACATCTTAAAATCACAAAAAAAGATTTGTAAAACATACTTTAAGGGAGAATCTTTTCACAAGACGTTAAGGATAGGAAGTATTTTGAGATGACATTTCCCAGAATGCCCTAGGTGGTAATAGTCAGTGTGCAAATATACAGTGACTTTCAGCGAGGTCAAATCTTGTAAATGGAATTTCTGCCGTTTTCAGGACGTGCTCTGTTGAGGTTTGTCTCGTGCAATTCAAATTGTATTTTGGTGCCGCCAGCATTTAGATATCAGCTCTTTCAAGGTAACAATAAAATCAGAATATCCCCAATGGCGTACGGGACACCCCTGAGGTGCGGGGGATTGTAGATACAATGCAATGCCATCCTCTTAGCATTATGAGCCAGATATATCATGGTTCAATTCACCTGTCAGGACTGATTTTTCTCTGCATAGAAGACAAAATCAAATTCAAAGGTGTCAACAACAGACATTAGAACAACATAAGGGAATCATTTTCTCTTCTGGTTGTTTTAACGCTGATCTGAACATGCCCTGAGGTGTGAATCTGGATATGAAGGAAAGAAACAGTGAGAGAGACAGCGGAGATGTTTGCTGAGAGGCACCACTGAGCTCTTGCCTATATTTCTGAGCAGGATCATCAGAGGAGTGAAAGGAGAGAGGAGAAAATCCTTTCTGTGCTCCCCATCTTGAGGCTGTGAGGACATCCTCCTGCTTTCTTCTCATTTTCACTGCTTGATTCCCATCGACTCAGGTCTCACTGAAGGCCGTTGGGCTTCCTCCTATTGTTAAAGGAACAGATCACCTGCTGCTCATTCATTTTATAATGTTCTTGCATATTTCCTCAAGACCTCCCATTGCATATTCTAACTGTGCATAGTAACAAAATAACCTCCAAGGATTTTCTCACCATCCTTTAGGTCACATAATTTCCATCCTTAGTTCAATATAAAAGGAATTAGCATTATAATTAAAATCACACCCATGCAATATTTCTTCTTTTTTATTTTATCTACAGATAGTTTCACAATCTAGGACCACAAGGGAAAATGCTTCTATTTTGCATTCTTTTTTTAATTTAATACCAATTTCCTTCCATTACACATTGTATTTCTCAAATGCAAGTGTAAATCATCCACAGAAATTCTCTTAGAAACGTATACAAGGAACCATTTAACGTTGGCCATTATTGTTGTGGTTATCTCATCTCATTCAATGCAAATAGGTTAAAATACGACTTTAGCTGTGATGCTAAAGATTATTAGTACTAGAATTGTTAGAGTACTTTATTAGTACTTTAACTGTTAAAGTAGAATTTACATTTGAATTTGGTATAGTCTCCTTTTGCTTTTTTTACATAAAAAAAAGCTAAATATTCATTGACATGTTCAAATTAACTAAGTTTTAAATCTGTATTTCAAGAGTTACAAAAGACCTAACAATTTGCTGACAATTCATTAGTGGCCTGTAATTAGTGCAGAATCTTAATTATTTATTATTAATTTATTTACACTTACATCTTCATTCGACTATCTTTTAATCATTTTATTTCAATCCTAATACTTGCCTATAGTTTAGATTTTCAGTGTGGTTTCAGACTTTAGGCCCCCTCCTTATTTATGCAAATATAATGTTGGGCTGCAACTACATAATGGAAATAAGAGATTCTCCAGGGCACCCTGTCTGGATGAATCAACCTTGGCTGAAGGGATGTTTCCCCAAATGATTCTGTAATTCTACATTTTGAGGAAGAATGAGCAAAGGTTGCGATTAAAGAGTCTGATGAGGAGTATGTACTGCGTTCATCTCATGAGTGCTATATGGAGGGGAGTAGGCAGATGTTTCGGGTGCCGAGGGATTGAGGACGCTGGATGTTCTTCAGGCTTTGTGAAGCGTGGTGCACAGGAGATTGACTGTGATTAACAGCATCACTGGTGGTTGTTTAAACCTTTTCTCTGGCTTTGTGGTGTCAGCACAGCTCTCTTGCCAGCATGTGTCTGTATGTGCATGTGTAGCAGTGTGTAGAAAAACAAAGCAGGTGTATTGGACTATTTACATCTACTGAAGTGTTGCTGCCCCCTACCTTCAGTAATCTCCGTTTAGTCTGTCTAACACACACACACACACACACACACACACACACACACACACACAGATTTTTCATAATGATAACAGTCTGCATGCCTAGTTAAACACAGATGGTGACTGCACAATTGACCATACTTTAATCATTAACCTCCCCTTGTTATCACCAGAATGCTGCATTATCCCTTCGAGGCATTCAGGAAAGAATCCATAAAGGGCAGATCCACTGTCCTCAACTGCCCAATTTAGCCCAAAAGCCCTTTGCTAGAGGCATGTTCCTGACACAAAAATCTGTAGAATTGGCTGTATGATATTTTTAGTCCATACGCCATATAATTTGCAAGTCTCTATAAGGTGTTCTCTAGTCTTGTATGGCTAACATGTACTCATACAGTTTTAATAACAGTAATGGAAGCAGAGCTGCTGAAGTGAGATATTTACACTCTGGGGACTCATTTACAAGGGCTTGCAGCTTAACTGTAGGGCATGAGCAATGTACAGTCATTCTTGTTTTTTCTCCTTTTTGTAACCCCGTCCTCTTAGATGTTTTTATTATTATTATTAATATTAACAGAATATTTCTGTTATAATGTCTGTTTTTTCTCTCACATATGAAAGCAACTTTCTCAGCTCTAAATCATACAGTGAATCTTCTTACATTGACTCAGAGACATTTGTTAGTGAATTGAACTATAAAGATCACACTGTGTGTTTTTGATTAACTAAAAAGAATCGATTTAAAATAATAATTTGCTAGTGTATCTCATCACCCAGTTATCTCATCACATTTAATTCATCACATTTAATTGCAAACAGATAAAACTCTATCTTTAATACAGAGACAGTGACAGAAGCCTCTGACTATGACACTGTGAAGTTGATTTTAAAAAGCAGGGACTGACCTTCCTCTATCAAAAGCAATTACAGTCACATTTAATAATGCAGTAGAGACTTCCTCCAATGTGCCTTAATGCCAAACAAAATCATCATGATTAATGTCACTTTTTCTTTCGAGAGAACAGCGTTTTTTTTTTTTTTTGCCACCTTGGATGATGTAAAAGCAGGTAAAAACACTTTGATTAAAAAAGTCAGTATCTTTCTTGATCAGAGTTTGTTTTTTTCATGCTAAAAGTAGCATTATTTTTGTTGTGGTTTGCAATGTAAATCTGTCTGATCAAGTTTTGATTCTGTCAACCCATTCAACCTTAGCGACCCGGATCTATATCTAACACGGATGGATCTCTACCTGTTTCAATAATATAAAAATCTCCTGATATTAGACTAACAATTACAGAAGTAATTTCTTTTGAAATGTCTTTTTTTATATATAATTTTTGTAAATAAATATAATGAATTGATTGAGAAATACTAAAAAGTTTTATGTCTAACTTTTAAAAAATGAATGGGAGGAGGGTATAGTGAATGATGTCCCGTGTCACTAACGTCCGTAGGTATGCATTTAAGGGTTAATGCATACAAATAAACAGTATTTTTGGGCCAGAAAAATAGTTTGTAATCCAATATTGCACCCTTATATTCAATTAGCAATTTTTTGTAAGTAACTTCTTGTGTTTAAAATTAAAACGACTTTAAATTATAAATAGCTTGTACTTTGACATTCTACAGTTTTAAAGCAGTTTCCCAAACCTGTAAATACTTTTGTCAGAACATCCACAGAACAGAAGCGATGGGAACCGTGTCAACCTAGCCATAAACTATGTATCAAGTATACATCTTCTGTTTAACATAACTCTCTCTGTTCTGGTTGTAACTCTTTGCTTGGAGCAGATACAAACACAATGCACTGAGGCGTGTTGGCAAGATATGACAGCTTTGCCATCTAACAGATCTCGGCACACGAGGAGGCTTTGCTGTAAAAGCAAGAGTCCTGGAGAGTTTCAATGCTGTCAAATGTCCCTTTGTCAACACACAAAGCAAAATGCTTGTGCTGTTTGTAATGCAGTGGTGGAGTGTTTGTCCTCTCTGAAAGGGCAGGACCAATAGATGTAATGGCTCTTATGTTAGTGGTTACTTGGGAGTTTCTTATTCCCCATGGTGTTTTGTTATTTGTTTTTGATGTGTATTAGATTGAATAATTTGTGGTAAATTATGATAAATAATTGATGGCCTTGTTCACTCTCATTTTTTGCATAATTGCTTGAGAGAAGAGTTTATGGTTCTTGCCTGTTGAAGTCAGAAAATAGCCTGAGGCACAAACAGAGTCCTACTTAACATTTGTACCAAAAAAGAATCATGAGACAGTGAAACATATAACAAGGTATTTGTTATTCTTATGGTGGATCTGTTGTATCATAATGCCATAGCAAAAAACAATTAGGTAGACGTAAAATAACACAAAACGACAGCATTTGGCTACAACATGATCACATTAATATTTTTAGGTATTTGTAGGCTATGAAAGTGTTCTGTCACACACATTTTTGCATCGATACTGAATTTTACAATATCAACATATTGGCAGCAATTACACATAAATCCTTTTGTACATATATGCAACTTTGGAGAGGGAGAAATGTTAATGAATTCATATAATATTGAATTTATGTAATAATTTGGTTTTATTTATAGTCACTGAGGTTAATTAAAACAGTTTATTTAATGAGGTAAATGTATGCACCTATTTTTATATAATAACGGTTTTCTGTTCTGTGCAGCTTCTCACACTTATTTCCATACACGTTGAGCTTTGATGATAATTGAATTCCGCCACATATCGAATGCAAATTACTTTATTTGAAAATAAATTGGCCACTAAAAAGGACTCTTTCCTTAAGGGCCAATGCTTTTCCATCATTTAATAAACAAGAAGCCTGCTAAGAAATTCTGTTTGAGTAACTTCATCACCAGTAAAAGTTCTAGCAATTTCAGTTCTAACCAGTTGTCAGATTCATAACCATTTATAGATTTCTAAACTTTTACCTAGATAAAAGGATTCATTTAAAGGGACACAATGTAACTTTTGTAAAAATGTCTTGGCTGTTATTTGGCTGTGTGACTGTGCAGATGAATATGGTTATCCTACTGCTCATAAAACATTCACTACTAGGCATAATAGATACGTTTAGATGGAAAGGAACTTAAGCCGACTAGCTGAAGACGTTACTGTAGGTTTGCCCATTAATAGACACAGCGTATTGTGTATGTTCTGTTTGGATTTAGCTTTCATTGTGTCCTGTTTCTGTTTGCCTGTTTGACCTATTGTTTCCTAGTGTGTTTGATTGATTTTCCTGTTCACCTGTTGTCTCATTAACTCTTTTGTTTGTTCGGTGTATTTAAGCCCTCCGTTTGAGTTAGTTCTCTGTCCAGTATTGTTTGTATTAAGTATAGTTGTGTTGCATGTTCCCATTGGTGATTAAAATACTCTTTATCTCTGACTTGTGACACACACACCATCACACACACACACACACACACACTTATAATAAGAATCTATGTCAATATTGGCCTGAACTACATTACAGACCAAATGGGACTCTCTACCATTTGTATATAGCTTAGTCATCTTATTTCTCATCTAAATTCTCTTGTGTTTCAGAAAAAATCTGGCTTGAAAAAAAAGCCTTATTTTAGGCAATTGTGTGGAGTTATTCTTCTGCCTGGTCTGTTAGAACGTAATTATGGGTCCTTAAATTAGATTTAACGAGTGAACGAACAGCTTCATTGAGTGAGATTGAGCGTATTCCCCTGACAACGGACAGAACTGACCCTTGTGGACTGAGAGCTTCAGCTTGTCACATAATGACATCGCCAGGGACAATTTGATTTCCACAACACCAACCGCACACCCACATAAATGTCACGAGGCTCAGTAATGTGGAACCTTTCTCAGCTTTATATTACAAATTAAAGCAGCACACATGATTTTTTAATGAGCTCTGCTGCTATCAGGGGTGAGAATTGTGGTTTCAAACTAGCTTTCACATGGGGTACATTCTGAACCATGAATTTCCATTGATGGGTGATCTGGTGTCTGTGGAACGCAAAGCTATCATTTGCATTGTAACAGAAGCTCGTTCATCTACTGTCCACAAATCGTTGGGGAAAAGTTATCATGGCTTTATTATTTTAAATGAACAGCTTAGGCAGCATGCTCTCATCCAAAGTCCCCCAGAAAATTAAGCAAAATGGCAGTTGGGGCTCACGATTGCGTTGTAAGGAAACCTGGGTCAGGCTATGGGGATATGTATTCAAAAATGAGTAATTTTTCAATTAATAATTATTCATACGGGTGGACCCAGATAATTATACATGTTAAATCTCCCAAAAAGGGATAATATTTTCCCTGCATCTGTATACATATGTGTACATAGAAAATTAATCACAAGGGATTATGATTAATGGCATGTAGACTTTACAGACAGGTTATTATCAGCTCAATTGTATATTAATACTTAATCACAACGGATTATAATTAAATATTTAATTTATCAATTATGTCTATCATAGATCTCATCGTCAGGATAATCCTAAAGGGGATTCATTTATAATCGAATCATCTGTTTGTCCAGCAAACCTGATCATTCGATCTAATCAAACCTCACCAAAATTATCCTACTTATAGACTTTCAAGAGAAGTTATCCCTCTGGCCATGAGGGACAACCTTCCTGGTCTATAACGATACTGTTTAAGTATCAATAAATGTTGTAAACCAGGTAGTTTGGGATCTTTATACATTAAAGGGACTTGAATGAGCAAAGACAGAAATCAATAAATGAATATAATGCATTTAATAAAGGAAAACTACTATACAGTTACTAACGTTTCAATAAATGTATTTACAAACACAATAATGGCAACGGCACAATGAAAGAGAAAGCATCAATAAAGAGAGAGAGAGAGAGAGAGAGAGAGAGAGAGAGAGAGAGAGAGAGAGAGAGAGAGAGAGAGAGAGAGAGAGAGAGAGAGAATCTGGAAGGATCAGTGGAAAATTACAGACCTTAAAACCTTTGAGGGACAACACGGGGAAACACATCTTAATGCTCTTAAAGCCCGGTACGAATACGTGCACTGGCTCGTTGTGTGGCTGCTCCGAAGGCATGTGGATGTGTTCCGTGGAAGAGTCACGTGGCCTGCGGATGGGTCTGGGGCACGCACTTAGATCTCGGGCGTAAAATTACCAAAGAAACGCTTCAGGCTAAGTTCACTTACTCGTCTGAGGAAATGAACAAAGTAGAAAGGAAAAGGAAAACTTAAACAAACAAAAGAAAAGATCCCCGGAGGGGGATCACGCGGAGTTACATGGTGATGCGAGTAAGAGGAGAGCGAGAAGAGAGAGGGAGAGAGAGATCCGTAAGGATCACAGTTTTGCAAAATTCACCTGGACAAAACCCTCTGAGAGACCACAAGAAATGAACATCACCCTAAACGGGGGTAAACAAATCTTAATGCTATGAAAGTTTAGTAAGCGAAATACTTGCATATAGCTCTTTTGTGTGGCTGATATGAAGGCGGCGTCTGTGTCTCGATCCTGGGAGCGTTCTTCCAGAGCGAGCCAAGCGCGGCGATTTTGAATGTCCGTTTGAGGTGAAGTTGCCGGTTGATGATTCAGGCTAAGTTCATTTCACTCGTCGGTGTAAATGAACTAAGGAGAATTCGAAAATGGAAAAGAAAAGACTTAAAGAAACAAAAGAAAAGATCCCCTGAGGGGGAATCGCGGATCCGTTACATGATGCTAGAAGGAAGAGAGAGGGTAGGAGAGAGAGGGTAAGAGCGCACCGACATTTATCACCTTGGAGAAGGTGTGTGCGCGTGGGTTGCTGCTTACTCCCAGTATGATGCGCGTGGGTTGCTGCTTACTCCCAGTATGATACGCGTGGGTTGCTGCTTACTCCCAGTATGATGCGCCTTCAGGGCTTCCATCGGTGTGGCATCGCAGCTTAACTGATCGGAACACCAGCTGTTTCAGTCAACAAGGCTGTTAAATGTTTCTCTGATGGTATATGTTGAAGTGTAACTAGATTGTACTCCCTGGTCTTCGTGGACGCTAAAGCGGGTTCAGTGAGCAGTCGCATTAAACAGCGCGCTCTCCCTCTCCGCCACTCGCTCTTTAAAGCCACGCTGCTGCTTTCTCCACATCGTTACGTTGGATAATTTTGTTTTCTTTTGCTACTAGTCGGCATTTCTTTACTTTTTTTTTTTTTTTTTTGTAGATTTTTTTTTTTATGTAATTTTGAGTGACTGTCTGCCTGAAATCACTCCCGGACGTTAAGTGCAGTTGATTCTGTATTTGGTGTGAGTTTCTGCCGCGGTCACAGTGTATTTGTTTATTATTGTTTTTTTTTTTGGATGTGAATGTGAGTGTTTATTGTAAATCTTGTGGAGATTTATTGTCAGTTTTATTATTTCCTTGACTTTGCTCAATTCAATCATGACTAGTGTTTTTTTATGTCTTTTCTTCTTAATAAAGACAAACACTCAAGACTATCTTGATTCTTCTTTAATGAACTCGGGAGTCGTGGGTAACTACACACATTTCACATGTCATTACTTCCCAGGTGTGTCCTCCTTTCCTTCCCCACTCCCACAACATGTTCAACAATAGTTCCTATTGTTACATCCTTTTTTTTTTTTTTTTTTTTTTCTTCCAGCAATAAGAACTAACGTTCCCAACAAAACTCCTAATCAATTTCTGGTACAGTCAAGAACAATATACCATAACCTTATAACATATTTCCCATTGCACATATCGCAACAGTTTTTTACATTTCTCTGTATTCTTTTTCATTTTTTTTTTCCTCATGTGACATAGTCCTGTAAGTGTTGAGGTTTCTTTACTAAACGTCCTGCTTTTGTGACAACAGGTTCTGGAATGTCTGGCTGTATCGGGCTTTGCATCTGATTCTCCATATTGGTGGTGAGTTGTGAGTGAGTGTTAGCAGGCTTTTAGTTTTTTGTATTGTCAGGGTCAACAGTGTCTGTTTGGTTGGACTCTGTCGGGGTCACCGCGTGATTCCTTCGGAGATGTCTCCTGTTTCTCCTTATAACACCTCCTGAATCCAGCTGAACACTGTATGATCTCAAGTCGATGGGCTTCACCACTGTGCCCTTCCACCAGATCTTATGGGGCTCAAATGGTTGTATTCTCACTGATTCCCCCTGTTTAAGTTTGTCTAAGTCTTTGGCTGATCTGTTAAAGTATTTTTGTTGTCGTTGTTGGTTTGCTGTCAATTCCCTAAAGGAATTGTGAATCTTTGGTTGCAGGAGGCTGGTTTTCGTGGGTAGTAGAGTCTTAGTGCGACGGCCAAGCAGCCTCTGTGCTGGGCTGGTAGATAATCCATGTGTTGGTGTATTTCTGTGGTCCAGTATTGCTAAATATGGATCCTGTCTGGATATTTGTGCTTTGAACATCAGTCTCTTGGCAGTTTTGACTGCTGATTCCGCCTTGCCATTGCTCTGAGGATAGCCAGGTGATGAAGTCTTGTGCAAAAATTCCCAGTGATGACTAAACTTCTCGAACTCCTGTGATGAGAACTGCGGGCCATTGTCTGAGATGACTATCTCCGGAATACCCTGACGGGCGAAGTGAGCTTTTAGCTTTCTGATGACAGTCGCTGATTTGGTGTCAGTTAGATAATCTATTTCCCAAAAGTTAGAATAGTAGTCCACTGTTATTAGATAGTCCTTGTTGTCAAAAGTAAACAGGTCCACGCCTACCTTGGCCCAAGGTCTGTTCGGCATGTCGTGTGGTCGCAGTGTCTCCTTTTGCTGGTTCCAGTCCACTGAGCGGCAGGTGTCACATTGCTGTATGCACGCTTTGATCTGCTCGTTCATACCTTGCCAGTACACACACTCTCTGGCTCTCCTCAGGCATCCTTCCACTCCTAAATGAGAGGAGTGTATACGCTGAGTTATTTCTCTCCACAGTTTCTGCGGGATAACAGCTCGTTCACCTCTAAAAACGATTCCATCCTGGTAACTCAGCTCCCCTTGAAACAGGTCATAATGTCTTATTTCTTGTGGTGTCTCTGCTTTGTTCTTTGGCCAACCCTGCTGTATGGTTTTGATCAGTGTTTGTAAAGTGTTGTCCTCTTTTGTTGCAGAACGGATTAGACTAACTCTGTCCTCTGAGATTGGTAAGTGTTGCGCCATGTTGATTGTCTCTAGCTCTGCTTCCACAGAACCAGTGGGTGCACTTTCTGGTAGATATGCTCTGCTTAGAGTGTCTGCTAGCCAAATCTCTGGCCCTGGAACATACACAATATATACATCATATTTTTGAAGTCTCAGCATCATTCTCTGAAGTCTTTTAGGCGCACTCAGTAGTGGCTTACGCTGGATATTTTCAATGGGCTTGTGATCACTTTGCGCTGTTACTTTCCGTCCGTATGTATAATGGTGAAACTTTTCCATCCCAAAGAGTAGAGCTAATAATTCTTTCTCTATCTGGGCATAGCCACGTTCTGTTCGTGTCAGTGCTCTGCTTGTGAATGCTACTGGCTTACCTCCTTGCATTAGTGCAGCACCGAGACCTCCGTCCGAGGCATCACATTGGATGGTAAGTTCTTCATCAGGGTTGTAATACTTCAACACTGGAGCAGTTGCAATTGTTTCTTTTATTTTACAGAATGCCTCTTCATGTTGAATGGTCCATCTCCATTCACAGTCTTTGTGCGTCAGCTGTCTCAGGGTCTCGCATTGGTCTGAAAGATGTGCACAAAACTTTGAGAGGTAATTTACCATCCCTAGCAGCCGCTGAACTCCTTTTACATCTGTTGGTTTCGGCATGTTTGTTATTGCACTAACTTTGTCTGGGTCGATTTTCAATCCATCAGACGTCAGGCGGTGTCCGATGTAAGAGACTTTTCTTTGTCTCAATTTCAACTTGTCAGCATTTAGCTTGATACCTTTCACTCTGCATCGTGCAAGAAACGCTTTCAGCTTTTCATCATGGTCTCTCTCAGCTGCTTCTTGAGTCTCTCCTTGTCCTGTAATCAGCACATCATCAGCGATAATGTATATTCCTGGCAGGCGCTCTAATGCAAGTGTGAGCTTCCTCTGAAAGATCTCAGGGGCCGGACTTATGCCCATAGGCATCCGCAGCCAACAATACCTTCAGAACGGGGAAGCGAATGTGGTGAGAAAGCTGGACTCTTCCTCAAGCTTTACATGCCAAAACCCGCTTTTCACGTCACAGACTGTAAACACTTTGGCTTTGGATAAGTCAGGGAGAATGTCATCGATAGTGGGTAGTGGGAAATGACTGCGCTTTAAAGCTTTGTTTAAAGGTTTTGGATCTATGCATACTCTGAGTCTGCCGCTGGGCTTCCGCACGACCACCATACTACTGATCCAATTCGTGCTCCTCTCTACTGGTGCAATGATTCCTCTTTTCTGAAGATCTTGCAGCTCTTCCTTCAAAGGTTTCATCATGGATACTGGAACTCTTCTTTTTGGTAGTTGTACAGGTTTTACAGTGTCGTCAATCTCAATTCTGTATTCTCCCTCCAGGCAGCCATTTGTTGTAGTTACCACCGGCTGTTTGAAGGTTTTTCTGTGGTGACTATACTGTCTATTGCAAGAATGTTCTCGTAATGCACTTTAATTAGTTTCATAGCTTCACTTGCTCTTTTACCAATTAAAGGGACAGTACATTTGTTATCCACCACCTGAAACTCCAGCCTGTACAGTTTGTGGTTTCTTGGGTTTCTTACTATCAGTTTGCACTTTCCTAGCGGTGTCACTGTGCTTTGGTTGTACATCACTAGCACAGTCTTTGTGTCCTCCAGTTTTATATCTGGGCTCAGTAGATTAATGGGAATTACATTACAGCTTGCCCCACAGTCAATCTGAAATTTCACTAGGTCCTTTCCCAGAAACATCCCTGCATATAACTGTGCTTTCTTTACGTTGTCATTTTCTATTTTGTTTACAGTCTCTGAGTTTGCTACACCAACAGTAAGAATATCCTCATACTCATCACTGTCCTGTTCAGTTACCTTGTGTACTGATTTCTGGTTTGTTTGTCTCATCTGGGCTCTACATTTAACTGCGAAGTGATTTGCCTTACCACACGTTTTGCATTTTTTTCCAAAAGCTGGGCATTTCTGTTTATTCATTTCATGCTCTTTCCCACAGAATTTGCACGTGATCATCCTGTCGAGTTGATGTCGATCTTGACGCGCTCCTTGTCCGACAGCATGCACCTCTTCTACCGCTGCTCCCGCAATGGCTCTGCTGTTCTGTCGTGACAGCTCTGCTGCTCTGCATATATGTATGCACGTCTGCAGTGTTAAATCTTTCTCGCGAAGCAGCCTCTCTCTCAGTCCTGCGTTGTTAATTCCGCATACTATCCTGTCACGTATGAGCGAGTCTTTGATCTCTCCGAAATTCCATGTTTTCGCAAGCATTCGTAAGTCCGTGACATAATTATCGATCGACTGGTCTGCTCCCTGGCTTTTTGTGAAGAATCTGTAACGCTCTACCGTCTCGTTTATACTGGGATTACAGTGTTCATCAAATTTTGCAAAAATATTCGTTACCGTTCTTGCGTCCGCGGCTACGTCACTCATCAGAGTTTCCAGCAGTTCTCTGCCGCTCTCGCCGATGAGGTAGTTAAACAATTTGACTTTCATCTTTTCCTCTGCGTCCGACATTGTTAGCTCCAAGTAGAGATGAAACTGGTCCCTCCAGGATTTCCAGGACTTGGAAAGATGGTCGGTGTCGATGCATAACGGTGATGGGGGTTTTAATCCGTCCATCGTGCAGCTCTGTTCAGACGCAGCTCCTTACTGTCTGATTCTCAACTTCTAATCTAGTAATCTAGAAGTGCCCACGCTGCCACCATGTTTTTTTATGTGTCTTTTCTTCTTAATAAAGACAAACACTCAAGACTATCTTGATTCTTCTTTAATGAACTCGGCAGTCGTGGGTAACTACACACATTTCACATGTCATTACTTCCCAGGTGTGTCCTCCTTTCCGTTCCCCACTCCCACAACATGTTCAACAATAGTTCCTATTGTTACAACTAGTGTGAATTACTGATTTTAAATCATTGTTGATCAACTTTTATTGTTAATAAAATAATTTTTTTGAACGGAAGCCCATGCCTCTTGCCTTTTCTAGATGGAACGTATCTGTGTGCTATATTTGGGTTGTTTTCCCCGTTAACCTGGGGTGGCGTAGTCACTAAAATTGAGCCACTTACTACATTTGTATGCATATTCGCGTTGTCCACGCCACGAGTGTTCTACAGGTAGTAAGAACGCAATGTAAAAGTTAACGGAATACAGTTACATTTAAAAAGCATAATGAAGGTATTTATAATTCACTTTATGCTACGATAAAATCATAGTTATTCCAATGTGACATGGACAAACAGACGCACATAAAAACACATCAAATACATCATAGTAAAAGTCTTTCAGTGAGGATATCGGAGAAAGGTTCTTGTGTGTGTGTGTGTGTTTGAATGTGCTCTGGTATCCATTCTGGCCTGGCTCTGAGGAGATAATCTCTTTGAGGCGTGACCCCCTGCTGTGTGTCGTGCACAAATTCCTTCTCGTTGGAAAGGGGGAGGCTTGGTTTTAACTCAGTTCACCATGAAAGTGTCAATGAACGCCATTAGGGGCAGACTCTGTGGTGTCCAATCTGAGTTATGAACCAGAATCAGAGAGGTTAAAAGCCTTCTTACATGTATAAGTACATGAGTCGTCCTGACACAGTCCAGATACCCTACAGCGTAAATACAAATAATAACACTGAGAACATGAGTAGTTAGTTATTTTGTCAATATAAGAATTTCTAGCAATGTAGAATATTACTCTCCCTGTCTTTGTAGTGTTAAGAGGAGAGCTATGGGTGTTTTTTGTTGTAAATGGCAGTGAAGTGACGCAACTGCTTGCCTTAGGTCACACAACATTGACAACATGGTGGATATGATACCCATAGATTTCATTCATACTAAACACATTCCTACTATACAGAACCTACTATTTAACAGCTGCAAAGTAAATACTTATTCAAATGTACTCTGTTAATTATTTGACTGAATTTACAATAAATTCGAGGTTACCAGTTGCATGACTTTCACAGTAAGTTACTATCATTTTTACAGTAAATTATTGTGAAATGACAGTTGTATACTATGACTTCACAGTAATTATGCCGTCTCATTACTGTGATTTAGCAGTAAGCTGCTGTAGAATTAATGTATTAATTCTAATAAAACAAACAAGATACAACAAATGAGTATAATCTCTCTCTAAAGACCCTCAGGCATCTCTCGTAAAAGTTCCACTGTCTCTCAAATCTGGTTTGTGGTTGACCATACACCCTCAAAGAGAAAAAAAAAGTTCTTGAGATCAAATTTGTCATGCTTCCACGAGTAGCACTGGAAATTCAAGGAAAGGATATCGGCCTCCTCGCTTTCTAGAAACTGGGTTGGCTCGCCATCAAACAAGGAGTCTACAGGATGTCACAGAAGGTCGTGCAGTCTCCACGATATCAAGAAGAAAGAAAAGAAAAAAAAAAAAAACAAAGGAGAGAAAAAAAAACCTGGCCTGGTCACAGACCAGTACATTCATTTAGTACATTTCAAAATGAGTTCCACCTCAAAGATCCAGAATAACATCTAATCCACAGTTACAATTACCATTTCTTCATGAAATATTAAATCACATTCATTTACCTCTGAATCAATAGCTTTCTTTCTAATACAGACTCGTGGCCAACAATGGCGACGGTGAACTCTGAAATGATAAATAATAACCATGCGGTTCACTATAAACGCTCAAACTGAAGTAATCAGATAACCAGTAACATAAAGTACAAATATATTTTTTTCACAGAATTGATTAACTAACTATTTACCTTTGTGATCGATTTTTCTTTTGCTCTCACACAGGCGCAACTAACTTACAGGTAAAATAAAAAGCAAGCCCTTAAGTACAATATTATATATATTACCTTTGGATAAATTCCAGAGTACAAGCAGCATCTTCAGCATACTTCAAATTAAAATTGTAGTAGCTGGAAAAAAAGCAGCCAGACCAGTTGTAAAGTCAAGTTGAGGTCCCATGACCACTTGACCCTCCAACGACAGCATCCATGCCCTTGGTTTCATTATGTCACCTGAAACAAAACCAGATACACTCATCATGGACAACTGTTCAGTAAAGGAATCATTTTTCTTTTTTTAATTAGAGTAAAAAGAGTTGTGGAATATTCTAACTACTGTGTGTTACATTTCTTTAAAAGAAAATGTCAATACATTACAAATGTTGAACAGTAAATAAGTAAATAAAGTTGCAGGTGTTCAGTATAATTCACAACACCACATACCTTATCACTTAAAAGTTTATTTTGGATATTAAAAATCTGTCCTTTTCATAATAGATTTTTATTTTATTTTTTTAAACCCAAGAGAATTGCAATTTAATTTTTTTTAAGACCAAGTCGTTCAATTGGGGAGTGATAGCAGATTGTTTATGTTGACTTCAGGGAGAGAGACAACTTTTTGTTTACATTTAGATCCTTTAAATGAAATTAATACATGAGCATCATACTCAGAACACTACTCACTCTCAGGTTATAGTTTTAACAGATTTTTTTTGTATATAAAGGGACTATTGTGGTGCTCAAAGTGCAAAAAAAAACACATTTGAAAAACTCAACAGCAATGTCTCTTTCCAGAAATCATGACCTGGTTTACTTAAGATAATCCAGACCTTATTGTGAGCAGTTTCATGTAGGAACTATCGGTTGAAAGAAAATAGTTACTACATGAAACTGCTCACAACAAATCTGTGGATTACTTGACAGAATACGTTCAAAACGAGGAAGACATCAACATTACCTTGAACAATCAAGGGAGGGGTGCTTGGTAGCATCACGGTCCCTTCTACACCAGTGGCTGTGGCACAAGGCTGCACAAATAATAGTAGGCTAGAAAAAGATTCAACTGTTAATAATCTCAGGTTATTAACTTTAAAATGAACATGTGTAGTGTAGCTAGAAAACACAGATGAGTGCACCTTGGTCTAACAGCTGGAAAACTGCCGCGCAAACATTTATTTTGGCAGTGGAAAATTCCAGAGACAAGATAATTAAAAAATATATTGACATGCGCACTTCATTTTTTCTGTTGACGAGACAGACAACGGTTGGTCCGTTTCACACACACAGCAGGGAAGAAAATTATAAAGTTACTAATTTGAGATTAATTTAATCCACCTTTGCCCAAATCCACAACACCATAATTTATCTAGTTGATAATAACTGTCATAATTACTATTAAGGCCACATCTTACCTTATAACTTTATTTCTCGTCGGTCAACGTAGAAAAATGCTTTGGAAAAAGAGAGAACGCTGTTAGAGTAACTAAGATAAGCTTTAACCAAAGCTAAAGTTAAATGTTCGACGGCGTATCTAACCAGACGTCTCACAGTTACTAATTTAATACGGTATAATTAACACTTCAACCAACGTCTGTTTATTCAACTTTGCGCGCTTAAACCTAGACTTGATCTGCTCCAGCTTACAAAAAGTTACAAAAACATGACAACAGAACCTACAACTAACGCTAATTTGGTTCATACTTTTAAATAACATGCACTATCATATAAAAAACAGTCATCAAATTGATCAAGTTTGACATTTAAGCACTTACGCTGAATCCACCGAATGAGACCACGTAGATGAGAGCTCTGATGCTCGAAAAATGCGGAATTCACAGTAGTTTCTTGTAAAAGCCCTGGGCCTGCATTATTTTCACAGTAAAAGTCTAAATACGGTATTATATTGTGAATTATCACAGTTAAAGCCTGTGAAGTGGTAATAATGTAATTAACTGTGATATATTACATCTTGTGAAATCCTGGAAAAATTTTACAGTGTAGTATTGAGATTTCTGTGTTCTGTGAATTTATCTTCGACTTCGAATGTACTGACTTATTGGGATCAAGTATTCCAGTGAGACATGTTATACACATCTGTAATGTGGTGTACCTGTTGTATGAGTTCTAGTTATATGAAATGTTTTAGAAGTTGCTTCTTGGGGCCAAGAGGAGGATGCGTGTTTTCATCTCTCCTCTCCCTCAGTAATCTGCATCAGAGAGTTAATTAGTGCTACAGTCACAGCCGCAACTCCTTGTTATTAGTGCTCAGCAATTACAATCAGCACATTGTCACACTGAGCACAGAGGAGAACAGATACGCCATTAACCTCACTGACAGTTGGCACTCATCCACTTGAACTTTTTTTTTTTTTTTTTTACCATGAAGTACCGCTAGTTGTGGTAGCCTGGTTGGTTTATGCAAAATGGTGCTTTCCGTTTAAAGATGAACAGATTTGTGTTGCATATGGATCCAGACACCCACGTATAGTGAATGAAGAGTAATTTATCCAAGGTGTCCTGCTGTGTGAACATGGGTGACATCAGAAATTAATCACTGGTGTTATGATAGCAAAATCTGGAAACAATTATAACATCTTTCATTTATAAGTCATTAACAAGAATAACATGCTGAACATTTCAGTAGCCTAGTTTATGTATATTTAAATATGAATGTATATGAAAATATATTAATCAAACTTTTATGACATTTCTAATTGAATCTTTCAGAAGGTTTAGAAAGTACAAATTCACAATTGACAACTTTCAAATATGGCAATTTATTTTTCCTTTTAATCAAAATGTACTGGAGTGATTCCAGTAAACCTTTCAGAACAAGTTCCAGGCCCATTGCCCATTTCTTTATAACCTATTTAACAACCTAATGTATATAATTTATATGTATATTTATTGATTTTCGAATCTATTTTTTATTTAAAATAAGTCCTTTATAGAAGCCATTTGTGTTGTCTCGTTACCCCGCCCCCTTGTTATCCTCGTCTCGTCATTGTCTAGTCAGTTTCACCTGTCCCTGTCATTAGTGTTCCCTTTATAATCCCCTTGTGTTTGCTCTCCTGTGTCGGTTCATTGTTTGACTTTGTCATATGTTGTGTGCGCGTCATTGCTAACTTACCTGTGAGTACCTTGTGAGAGTTTTGTCTACTGTATTACTGATCCTGTTTCTGTTGTTTGTTTATAGTGTAGTTTGTCAAGCGTTAGTCTAGTTTAGTCTTCCCTCGTTAGAGTTGCCCTTGTCTTATCCCCTTGTGGGTTTTGTTTTCCCTGTTTTCTGTCTACAATAAACGTTCTGTGATCGCATACTGTCTGCGCCTGGGTTCATCCGCCATCCACATAACAGAATGAACCGACCAAAACAGAACCCAGCAGACAGTATGCCTGACGATCATCCTGACGATCTTGTACATTGGTGGCAGGAGGCGATTTCCGATTCCAGGAATGGAAAGCTTCAGTTTCCTTCCCAGGGTGAGCGGACCTTGAGACAGTACGCCTGGGTCGCGGAGGAAAGGCGGTTCTTCTTGCCTGAGATTCTAGTAAATCGCTACCGCATCGCGGGCCTAAACATTCTGCCTTCTCTGGCTTAATGGGAGAGTCTGGTTCGCTGCCCGTTCCCGGATATGGTGACCTGCTTGTCAAGGAAGAATTCGCAGGCTCCCACCATGTCGTCTTCGGCCAGCATGCTACCTGTGATACCGGAGGGTCACGTATTAGCGGTGTCGCGCTAGAGAACCAGGCTCACCTCGTTTCGACTCCAGAGGCGTCTTCCACACCCGCTGACCTCCGTGGTAAACGAGGGAGACAGGTTTCTTGGGATTCCTCCTCGGAGTCGTCGTCATCTGACCTCACCCAACCAGAAGTGGTCTTCCATGTTCCCGTTCCATCTTCCGTTGAGCCCGCCCTGCTGATCACGAGTCCTGCTGTGACCATTGCCCCGCGGCCAAAGAGAAAGAGGAGGAAGAAGGGAGCTTCCTGTTCCCCGTCCTCTCCTGAGTCCGTGATGGTTTCTCAACCCGCCGTCTGTCCAAAGCGCCGTCCCAGAGCCCGCTACTGCAAGCGCCGTCCCAGAGCCTGCTGCTGCAACAGAGCTCGGAATGCAGGTCTGCTGCAGAGAGCGCTGTACCTGAGTTTGCAGTCATGAGCACTGTTCCTGTGTTAGCTGCAGAGAGAGCTGTGGCCGATTTTGCTGCGGCAGCAGTTCTGCAGTCAGTGTCAGCTCATCAAGAAATGCCTGTCATCATAGCTGCCAGGACCCTGTCTGATTATTTGTCGTGTCTACTCAAGATCCTCGAAGTCCCTGTCTGTCCTGTCTTGCCCTCAGTCCCCGAGCCTGTCGCCGAGAGCGCTGCACCCTAGCCTGCCGCTGTGAGCGCTGCACCCTAGCCTGCCGCTGTGAGCGCTGCACCCTAGCCTGCCGCTGTGAGCGCTGCACCCTAGCCCTGCCGCTGTGAGCGCTGCACCCTAGCCCTGCCGCTGTGAGCGCTGCACCCAAGCCTGTCACTGGGAGTGTTGCACCCAGTCCTGCCCCTTCGCCTGCTATGTCCCCCGTCAGGAGTTCCGTTTCATTATACTCTGTGTCCTCTGTGTCTGAATCTGTTCCTGTTACCACTGAAGCAGTATCCCAGTCTGTTTCCCCGTTCGTCCTTGTCTCCACCAGCCCCCGGAGTGTTTCCCCGTTTGTTCCTGTTTCCACTAGTCCCCGGACGGTTTCCCCGTAAGTCCCTGTCACCACTAGTTCTCGGACTGTTTTCCCTGTCTCCACTAAGCCCCGGACTGTTTCCCCCAAGACCTCTCCTTGTGTGTGTCCGTCTAAACCTGCCCAGAGTCCTCGTCCTCAGCCCTCATCCTGTGGACCCAAGACCCCCAGTCTTCCCATCTTCCCTGGACCTCCCCCGATGAACTCTGTTTCCTCCACCTCCTCCTCCTGCCTTGTATGTTGTTTTTGATGTTTCACCCTAATCCTGTTATTGTTTATTCATGTATGCCGTTATTAGTGTTTTCCATGTTTTGTTGGTTTTTGTCAATGTCTTGTGCTTAGTGTCCCTTTGAGCGTGTGGAAGCCGCTCCTTAAGAGGGGGTTCTGTCATGATTCTGCCATCATGTCCTTGTATTGTGGCAGGATCATGACAGATCATGTGTGCGTCATTGCTAACTTACCTGTGAGTTGTCTAGTGTATTACTGATCCTGTTTCTGTTGTTAGTTTATAGTCTAGTTTGTCAAGCGTTAGTCTAGTTTAGTCTTCCCTCGTTAGAGTTGCCCTTGTTTTACCCCCTCGTGGGTTTTGTTTTCCGTTTATAATAAACGTTCTGTGATTGCATACTGTCTGCGCCTGGGTTCATCCGCCATCCACATAACAGTATCACTAAGCTGTTGTTAAAGTACCTGCTTATCAGCCTACAGACTGTATGCAGGATAAATCTGCAGTACCATAAATATCATGAAGTTCAATTAATCGCCTGGCAGGATGTGTGTAAAATTGATTTCATGAGAGACAGCAAGTGAGCGTGAAGAATAGAGAGAAAAGTAAAGGCAGGATAGAAAAGTAATCATATACCTAGATCATTTTGAGTGAGTCTGTCTTAAGCCTGCAGCAATACTAAATAAATCCACAGGACTGCTTCAGCTTGTAAGGTGTCAGTCTTTTAAAAGTTGAATATTGTACTTTTATGACTGAACTTCACTTAACATGGAATGAATGTGCTCAGCTAAATCACTGTGGTCTGGGATTTGAAGTTGCAGTTTTAATTCAACATCTCCAGATGAAATAAAGACCTCAGACCTACAGTGTATATCTATGAACACTGTCTTCAGTATTACTGAGAGGTAAGCCTCAAATTCTGAATTGCAATTTAATAATGTATGAGGAGCTTGTGATAGCAAACAGCACTGGGAATTAAATTCAAGGGAGTGATTTACTTAAGCAATTAGCATGTCTAATTGACTTGTGCATGGAATGTCAGTAATGTTAAGGATCCATTAGGGGCAGCTTTGTCGCATGAGATCCCAGCATCCAAAAAGGCTTGTGACTTGAGATCCATTAACAAGAGTCCATGGCTGTCTTAACCTTCTATTTTATTGACATATAGAAAGTTCACGTGATCCAGACTAAGATTGCCATGAAAAAGAGTAGCAAAATGTACAATAATTTCCACAATCACAATTTTTATTTGCCTCTCATTTGCAAATATTTAATTATGAACAAGATATTAAAAACTCTATTATGATTTTCTGAAGAAAATGTGACAGGACATGGCATGGCATGACAAGGCATTGCTAATGTCTTGCAGTGTTCTGCATGTGGAAAATAAAGCTATATGACAAAAGCACAAAATGTAAAAAATAATGAACAAAAATTAAACCATAATAAAATCTAATTAAAAAAATTAATAAATACTATAATAGTATAAATGTTAAAATAACACTGCTGTCTTGTAAGTTAGATGAGACACCCATAAAAAGCCTGTTAGATCCAGTGCAAAAAAGAATGATAGATGCTTACAAAAAATAAATCATATTTTAAAAAAAAAAAAGAAGAAAAGAAGAAAAATGTGCCTATTACCTGTGAGTTTCGTGCATACAGATGGTTAAGCCCAACATTGCTATTTACTGTGCTCACTCCAGAGGATGTATGAACAGTCAATGGGCAATTATCTCCCCAGCACACCATAAAATGAATAAGCAAACAGAGATCCATTCATTTACCCCAGTACCTAGATAGCATGGTGACATTGATACAACGTTGAGTTTTGATCCAAACCATCATTTAAAAAAAAAAAAAATTCTGTCAGTTATTACTCACCCTCATGTTGTTCCAACCCCGTAAGACTTTCGTTCATCTTTGGAACACAAATTAAAATATTTTTGATTAAATCTGAGAGGATCACTCCTCCATAGGCTTCTATGGGATAGAAACTTGCCGGCCCAGAAAAGTTAAAGACATTGTTAAAATAGTCCAAGTGACTACAGTGGCTCAACCATAAGTTTATCAAGTGACAAGAATACTGTTAGTGAGCAAAAAAAGAAAAATTAAAACGATATTCAACTATTCATTTTCTTCTCTGTGTGCCTCTGAGTGAGTTTACGTATAGTGTAACAGCAAAGCGCTTCTGTGTTGTACGTCACACGTAGGCTCACTATTGGCCGACGCTGGTCATGTGTGTGATACTAAAGCAACATCACTTTGTAACGCAATGCGATTAGCGTTGATGCATCAACACTGAGTCAACATTGTTTCATTGATTGCATGCTATCTGGGTATGGATCACTGTCACATGCTAAAATCATTAATGGCCATGTTATAATGATGGAGACGCTTCCTGTGCATGCTAGGTGAGATTATGTGCGCGGTTATTGGCAGTAAATGAACCGTGAACGCTGTGGCAGAGGCAAAGACAAACAGCCACACTGGCTTTAGAGTCTAAACTGAGTGCCAGAGGACTAGATGGATTACATAGCTGATGTTTTGCAACTACTTTGTCATAGCAGCAGCTGTTAAGGGAATTTAGACCTTGACAAAAACAGAACAAAAAGTGAAATATTTTATAAAAACATATTTTAATGGTAGTTTATAGTTGAACTAACATGGTGAAATTAAGGGCAATGGAGCATTAAAGCTATAATTTTGGTATTATCATAGCATTCATAATTAGTTTTATTAACAGATAAAAGCAAGCACGCATTTCATTTTTTAACATATTATACTAAGCTCCTGTTTCTAAGAAGGAGTAAATTACTCGCAGTGCTTCTTTTAAAACATATTCATGGCACATGTAAGTATCGCTCCCCAGGTGAGTTCTGAGCTGATGTTTGGTGAGTTTGGGTATGAGGGTTTTCTGTGCGTTTCCTATCCCCAGGATACTAATAAAGGTAGTGGATTCAGATGCAAAATGATATGCATAATAAGAAATGGGCGCTCAGCAGAGCGGAAGGAGAGGTGTGAAGTCATAGATTAATTCCTGGAATATTAAACATTTTTTTACAGTAACTCGTATGAAAAGGAATGCATTTCCATCATGTTTTAGAAACTTCATTAAGGTTTTCCTTGACTTTTTTCTTTTTTGCTTTTCTCACCATATAAATCATTTCAGGCCTCTGCCTTACAGACATTCTGAATAAGGCTGCCCTTATGTTTATTTCCCATACGCTGATTTCATGCAGCCGTTATTTTGAAATCGAAAGCGAGGCTCCGATGGGAAGAAAACTGGAAGTGTCGTCTTTAATCACAGGAGAGTCGCGAATGCGATGGAGTATTGTTGTGTTTAATGTAGAAATTAGTTATTCTAAGACTGTACATACATTTTTTTCATACTTTAGACTATATAAAGTGAAATTCATTTATAAATAAATAAAACAATTTTTTATATAAAATTCAGAAAGTAAAAAAAGAAGCAGGAACAAACTTTATACATATCCTATATTGGATATTAACATCCAATAGTGTAAATCGCGGCAGCAGCTTCAGGTTGGTAGTCCAAGGCATTGTTGTTTATATTTACTTACGGGGTTCTTCTCACCGGAGCCTCACTTTCAATTTCAAAATGGTGGCTGTGTGAAATCAGCGTATTGCTTGAATGAAACTAATATCAACTTGAAATTATAACACGTGTGCAAACATTGCCATGAGCTTGTATTCTGCATTAATCAGAATCCTCTTATTGCATTATTTCAACCGCCACTAGAAATTAATTTTAAAGCACAAAAAGATTATGTTTCATAATCACAAGTCCCAGTTGTTACACTGACTTTCCCCCAGGCAAAAGCCTGTACAGTCAGTCCAACACTTATTATGTGCACAAATCACAATTTAAGGGTATCAGGTCCCCCTGTGTTAGGCGGCCCATCACAGACAAACTCTAGCCACACGGGTGTCGGGTTGTGTCGGGTTGTGTCGGGTTGGGTCATAAACACAATAAAACGAGGCTACTCGCTCCAATTCGCTCGCAGACCCCCAAAGTTTCAGGCAGTTGTCGGGACTTCGGTGAGAAGCAACGTGGGTCACGTGCTTCGCGCCGAAATACAGAATCTGTTAGCAAAAGGGGCGAAAGAGCTAGTCCCCCTCGCGCTAAACCACTCGGGTTTCTACAGCCGCTATTTTCTAGTCCCGAAAAAAGACGGCGGTCTCAGACCCATACCAGATTTGAGACATTTGAACAAGGCTCTCATGAGATGCCCTTTCAAAATGTTAACTACCAAACATCCTCGCGCAAGTTCGCCCGGGGAATTGTTTTTACGATGGATGTGAAAGATGCATACTTTCACATTCAGATAAACCCTCGTCACAGGCCATTCTTGAGATTCGCCTTCGAGGGTCAGGTTTATCAACACACCGTTCTGCCGTTCGGCCTATCCCTAGCACCCCTTACATTCACGAAGTGTATGGATGCAGCGCTCTCTCCCCTGAGACATCAGTGAGTCCGCGTGCTAAATTATCTCGATGACTGGCTGGTGCTGGCACAGTCGAGAACTGAGCAACTGTCTTATTCTCGGCCATTTGAAATGTCTGGGTCTCAAAATCAATGTAACCAAGAGCAAACTGCCCCCCAGCCAGAGTGTGTTTTTTCTGGGCACAGTTATCGACTCTATAACGACGACAGCGCGGCTTACACAAGAGCACGCGCTCTCTGGGCAAACCCCTATAGAAATTTCAGAAACTTCTCGCTCTCATGGAAGCAGCATCATCAGTACTCCGTATGGGATTACTGCGCATGCGCCCGCTGCAGAACTGGCTAAAAAGCCGCATGCAAACCCATGCATGGCAGTCAGGCAGCCTGTGCATCATGGTGAATCACGGTTGTTTACGAGACGTGTTGTCTGTGGTGGCCTACATAAATCGCCATGGAGGTGCCTTCCCTGCAGGCGAAGGTACTTTCGGTGTGATTGAGGCCCGACGTTGTCTTGTCTTGTCTAACAATTAATGTCACTGTGCACAATCACATACATTTTATATGAAACCTGCCTTTGGCCGGTTATATTTTCCCTATACTAGTAGACCTGACAGTGTCTGATCCTATTAGTACATTATGTTGGTTTAGTTACTGATATATATATATATATATATATATATATATATATATATATATATATATATATATATATATATATTACTAGACCCGACGGTGTCCGGTCTGTTTATACTTGGGTTCTGTTTTGTTTCTGTGAGCTCAGGGGTCATGAGCTGCAGTTGGCAACCAATTACTTATGGTGCGCCTTTTTGCATGGCATCCCCACTACATATAGCTACGCAATACGAAGTGACCATTCGAAAGGGAACTACTCGGTTACTATCGTAACCTCAGTTCCCTGAAAGTAGGGCACGAGTATTGCGTAGCCGGCCACACTATAGTAACCTGGAAAGTTGTCGCTTCAGTCGTTTAAACCTGCTATAATGGCGTTTTCGGGGGACTATTATAGGCTAAGGCTGCACCCCCTTGGATGTGCAGTTGCCGCAGCATAGCCAATGAGCGAGTCAGACGCTCACTGTGCTAGCTGTGCAGCTGCAAAATGCTTTTTACATTATAGGCTTCAGTAAATCGAGGAAAAGGAGTTTCCCCACTGCGTATAGCTACGCAATACTCGTTCCCTACTCTCAGAGAACTGAGGTTACGATAGTAACCGAGTAGTTTCCGTACCCTCGGATTATGAGCTACGGATGGGGCCTATGCCAAAAAACCTCATAACATAATACTTGCTTATTGGCCTGTCAATAAATTAATGCTTTGTTACGTAATTTTGCCTCCAAGTCTTTCTGGTAGAAATGTATGCTCTCATGCTCACAAGTAGCATTTTCATAGCAAATGTTTGACTGATTGATCCTTATTTCATGCCAACCTGATCACTGTTAGAATATACTTTATGAAGCAAAATTATGAGTTTTGATTGAGAGATTGTCTCCAAGTTTGCCGATGCATGAAGCAGCCTTGAGATATGAAGATAAAGCGCTAGTCTGAATTATGCAAAAGACTTCTAGAGCAGTAGGCTATTTGGTTTACTGTATCCAACTACACACAGAAGCAGTGTTCAAATCTGCAGAAGCTTAGAAATATTTGTAGAGTGCTTGAATTTGATTATTCTTGTCTAAATATCCTGGAGTCAGTTCTGCCTGACGCTGTCTTTTGATAGGCTCCTTTGATCACCGCAGTGGCTGGCCGCCTGTGAGAAACTTGTGTTGTTGCTGATAGTACTGTGATACTGTGTGTGTGCGTGTGTATGTGTCTGTGTACCTACTTAACTATATTTTGGGGACAAATTTGTACCCAGAAGTGACCAAAACCTGACAAAATCTCCAAAAAACTCCCTATAGGGACGTCCTCATTTGTAAATCAGGTTTAAAAATTTAGTAATAAAAGGTTTTTTAAATATGTAAAAATGCAGAATGTCTCCTGTGATGGGTAGGTTTAGGGATAGGGTTAGTGTGAGGGGACAGAATATACAGTTTGTACAGTATAAAACCATTACGTCTATGGAATGTCCCCATTTAGATAGCAAAGTAAACGTGTGTGTGTGTGTGTGTGCGTGTGTGCGTGCGTGCATGCGTGTGTGTTTGTGTGCGTGTGTGTGTGTACGTGTGTATGTCAACAGAGTTTCCCGTTTCTTGGCATATTGGCTTTGTTCTTGGCAGGCACCCCCGCAAATCTCCACTTTCATCTCTGGTCTTAACACGATCACGTCTTGGTCCACCATGTGCCCACACACCTGTCATCTTCGTCTGAGGCTTCCCCTCTCCGATTTGTTCCAAAGTCGGATGTGTGGGATATTCCTACATTATTAGTTTGAATACTAGTAATAATAATAATAATAATTATTATTATTATTATTATGAAATACTCAGCTTTTTAATTTTACAGTATAACATTTTTACAGATTTGTTTAATTTTTAAAATGTAAATTATAAATAAATAAAATAATTAAAATATTTTGAATATCAATAATTATTATTATTATTTTCATAAAATACAAAACTTTTAATTTTACAGTGCAGTAGTATTTGTACAAGTATTATTATTGCAACAGTTTCTTTATTGATTTTTATTTTTTATTTAAATAATTATTAAAAATGTAATAATAATAAAATAAGAAATATTTTGAATTATTATTATTGTTGCTGTTGTATAGTCATTTTAAACGGGGTACATGTTTTCCTTCTTAAAGGTGCACTATGTATTTTTTTCAATATTAACAAAATGTAAATAATGAGTCAATACATTAATTCTTCCTCTAAATTTTGTTCTAGTCTTACCCTGATTCACTATGAAAAGTCTATTATGTGTTTATATTTATATTTAAAGTGTTTATATTTAGTTTTCGCAGGAAATAGTGTACTTATGTCACTCGCCCGTGCATGTCTCATCATATCTGTAAATAGGAAAAAAGTTGCTACTTTGATGCATGTATGGTGTGGGAATCTCAAAACTCAGGGAATCACTTGGTTTAAAAAAAAAATGCCAAAGCGACATGTAGATGCCGTTTTTATTACTCAACAAGTGAGTAAGGTTTTTTTTTTTAACAGATGAATTGCCATGTAGCTCTCTAACAGAGATCAATCATTATCTAAGTGAAGGGTCATTTCATTATGGTTGTTGTAGCGCTGTGCTGGAATTTATTTTCAAGGAAGTACTGTGTGTATTAATAGGTATAGCTACAGTAACTCTTCAGCTAGTCAGCTTGAGATCCTTTCCATCTTAACTGTAACTATATCTCTTAAGCCTAGTAGTGAATGTTTGAGCAGTAGGATAACTATTTTCATCCACACAGTCACACAGTTGAAACATTACCAAAACAATGTTCTTCCATAAAATGCATGCAGTTTTGTTTTTAACCACTAGAGACCCAAAAGTTGTAGACATTTAATTGTCCTTCAGCTGATCAAATGCCTGTATTTGCTAAATAATTTATTATCAAGAATTTCTGAGTAATTTACCCATTTTATTTGCTTAAAATTCCTCATGTAGCCTACATATACTTTGGTGCCATCATGTTTATATTTCCAATGTTCAGCTGCCGTTCAGTTGCATTTTTCCAGTAAAATATACAGATTTGTAAATTATGGTTCTGGATCAGCCCTAGACTACCATTCTCTGAGGAAACACAGTTACCATGGTAGGGTACAAATTGATCACCATGGAGACAGATGGTGAGGTCAAGTAAAGTTCAGCCTTCAGGAAAAAGGAGGCTTGGTCTAACTGTACGGCGGCAGTCAGGCAAATATGAAGAAAGAGTAATGGCTTGTTGAGATAAGCACAGTGCCACATGTTAATAAAAAAGTTGCAGTAGTTTTACGAAAAGGTAAAAATGCACTTGTTTCATCAATGACAAATACAGGCACAGTGAGAAACACAACAGGATATGGTAGTCACTGCTGGGAACTGCTTCACTGTGGTTTGATTTATTTGTTCCAGCACGTATCAATCCATCTGTGGAGGACTTAGCAAGGACATTCATTTACAAAAGTTTAGTCATTAACACATTTTTAATAGGTTACTTATTCCTGTCATGAATACGTGGTGTTCTGAAAGAATTATTGGTCTTTGATTTAATTGGAGAAGCCTCTTCAGTGATGAATGAAGAGAGAATGTGTGTGTGTGTGTGTGTGTGTGTGTGGCAGCTATTTTGTGAAGCACTAAGCAGACATGATGTCCAGAATTCTCATGGCTACAGTCAGAACTGACAATATCTTTTAAGAATCTTCTTCAGGAACTCTTATTCATTTTTAATAGCTCCATTTCCTTCATCTCAACCAGGAACTGGTTCACTATAAGTGCAGAGCACTCAAAGGCACGACGGCAGAGATGTAACACTCTGTAATGACACTGAGGGCAGACTAGAACAAACATTTTCAGCAGCAATCATGAAGCTTTCCAAAATAAAGCAAGATCAAACAACTTAAAAAAGTTTCATTTTCTCTGGATACCATGAATCATTGATAAGATGACTTTGGTTATCATGTTCACTTTGTAAGTGAATCTCTACAGGTCAATAAGGGCCTAAGTCCTCTGTATGCAAAATATATTGACAATGAATACAACATATTATGCACCTATTGCTTTTTTGGATCTGACCAATCAGGCAGACTAAGCTTTTTTGGAAAGATGAGCTTAACAGATTCAGGAACTAAAACATTGTTTCAGGCAGAGGGTAAAAGAGGTGCTGCAGCAATGTACAGTAGGAGAAAAAACATTAAATAGTAAATGTATTCTAGCAAACCCCAAAAATAAAAATATTGGAACTTGTAAATGAGCATAATATGTGCACTTTAACATTTGACTTTCAAACACATGCTTTTCTTTCCTCTTACTCTCTTTCTTGTATATATGACCATAAATAAATTCTCATATCACATGCTGGTCATGGCACCTCTCCAGTGCTGATGCCCCTAGTGGCAGACAACTTATCCTACATTCAGCCAAGAGAGCAATTTGACAAGAAAGATCAAGCTTGCATAGGCTAGTAAGCTAACATATGAGGTCTAAAAATAGTACAGTATGCCTGGGGACCCTCACTTTATTGCAGTTGTTGTATGCAGCAAGTTGTACAGGTGTTTTGCTTGTGCACTTAAAAAAGGGTTTGTACTTTTACCACAATGTAAAGACTATATTATATTCAAAAATACATACTTTTACAATAAAATATTGTTAAAATTATGATTTTGTATTAATAGAAATCACAGAGGGCCACAGCCCTGTCATCTGTAGCTAAATACAAAATATTGGATTTTAACTTTTTTTGAAACATTATATGTGATACAGCAGCCTATTTTACCATGGGTGGGATCATTGTTCCTCAGGTTTAGCTCTACCTTAAAGTCTGGATGAAATGAAATTCATCAAATTTATTTTTAAATACATATTTTAGGTCTTATTGTGAACAATTTAATAGTTTTATTTAAAAACACATTGATTTACCTCATATACTGTAATGTTCAAAATGCCATACCTATGACCAAAATCCTCATCTCTGGTCTCAAAATCCATTCAATGTTCCCACCCAACATTTTTGTTTTATCAATGATCCATACACTTGGATATACGTCAAAATACTGAAGAAAAGATCTGTTGCTACTTCCATTTCATAGCAACTTAACAAAAGTGCAGCAAAGGTCTCCAAAAGCAGTTCAGTATTTTTTTCCTTATTTAATCTCCACCTCACCTACTTTAGGGGGGAGTGGAGGTCATGTATCTGTTCCGGCTGACTAGGCTTCTTCTTCACTGAGACTCTGAACCTCATAAAAAGCACAGTGATCAATACAGTGATGTACTGACCAGTAGCCAAGAGCATTTCTCATACCTTACTATTGATACACTGTCAGTCTAAAATTATGTCAAGCTGTATAGCCTGTGAGGCTTCACTTCTGGGAATCAGACCAGTTGTGATCAATGAGAACCTCTGCTTTTAATGTTTATATTTTACAGTTATAGAGTATGTGCAACACACACATAGCCTGCTCACAGTGAGCATCCTGCTTAAGGTTGCAGTGGGATACAAAAGTCTGAGACCACTACTGAAAAGCATTCTTTTCTATTTAATATGGCAATTTTAATTGTAAATTATATTACCAGCATAAGAGTTTCTGTGGCAAATTTTTATTCATTTACATGAACATGTACATGAATTTCTTATGTGTCCCTTTTTACTACAAAGACAACAAATGTTGAGTTAGAAAGTTTGTGTAAAATCTGATGAATCATGTTATAAATGAAGATTTTAATTTTATTTTTTTAGAAGCACAACCACAAAACGGTTATGTTTTGGTTCTATGGACTTTAATTTTGATATTCTGTTCCCTTTAGCTCTTGTTTCCCTGCATTGTTTAGCGTATGTTTACACAATAACAATGTACCAAACACAGAAAAGTTTTTCCTGAGCATTTTTTGCGTACAGATGACAACATAGTCAAAATGATCCCCTTTCAAAAACGCAGTACTAAAACTAAAACTTACTAAAAAGGCAGTATCATGCAGCCAGGCCAGTAGTGGGCAATGTCACTTTTATAAAGAAACACTAAACGCCTATAGACTGAACACATAATACACATGCGCAACACATCACCGTTTCCACAAAGTAGCTTTTCAGTTTACACGAAACCGATAAGGGTATCGATTTTTTGTTTTGTTTTTAAACTTGCGCTTTGAAACCCATTTTCAAAAGTGTTGTTTTCTCCTGTGTGCTCCTAGCGATCTCCTGCGCTAAGTTTATTATTAACTCATTCCCAATTGACGGAAAATTGCTTAATTTATGAGACAACGCTTCCCAGCCGAATTTTCCGGCTTTCTGTGTTTTCACTGTTAAACGGTAGGGGCTGCTAGTAGTTTTTGAGAAAAAAAACAAGATTTTTTTTCAGATTTTTTTATGAAACTTTCATTCAAGTGTGAATGAATAAAGCTAAAGTAAAATTTTTTTTTTTTAAACCAGAGGCTCTGTTCTTTCTTTTGATATATTGTATGTTTAGATATTCATACAACAAAATATTCTGGGGGGCATGAAAGTTTTGTGAAAAAAACAAATTCTGGCAGTACCTGGCAACTGGCAAAAACATGCTGGCTGGGAAAGAGTTAAAGACAGTTTAAAGAGTATTCCTTCTTCATGCATGTTGCTTATACCACACTACAGTGACGACTGTGAACTACTACATTAACCATTGCATTGACATGCTCTGCTATTCTATTTTGAATAGATAGTTAGCTGTATTATTCAGTATCTTGGAGGCATGGAGTTTATTACAGGAGTTGCATTGCATCTTTGTTTCAAGTAAACATTTCATTGTTCTGTGTGTGAATGAATACACATCTAGCATAGCAAAAGTAATTACCAAAATGTAAGGAACTATGACTTCATAAACAAAAAGCCCAACACAACCTTAAGATTAGTGAATCAATACATTCAAACTTTCACAGATAGTCCTCCTTGCAATAAACATTAATTAGTGGCATTATCCTCAGAGGCCTGAATGCTGTGTATGAAAACCCATAAAACCTCCTTCCAGAGCGCTACTTATTCTGAAATAAAATCCACTGAATAGGCATGGCTACGTGAAGGCCTGACTCTCCGTGGAGATGGTTGCCAGAGCAATACTGAAGTGTTTTCAACCTCTTTTAGATATACCATAATAGCACTGGAGGATTATCGAATCGAATAGCTCATATAAAAGGGATCCTGCGAGACCAAACCAAATCTCTTTTTTCCATTCTGGTTTATACACAAACATGTGGTGTTATCCACACAAATTTAGACTTCCCTTAACCCAAAACATGACTACTTTAATAAAAGCCATATAACTCTACTTAAGAAGATTAACATTTTTTTTTCATTTTATTTATCATTGACCCTCTTATATATGTTTTTGTCCAAATTACACTTCATTGTAAAACAGTTTGCTGTAACGTATGCACTGTTATTTTTTATAATGTTCAGCACTGTATTATATAGGAGGATATTTCTGTATCATGCTGAACTGTGTTGTATAATGCTAGTCATCAATGCTGCACATAACAAGTAACCTCAGTTTATGGTCATTGACTTTAGAAAGATGCTCAGCATAATTAATGTGATCGTGTGATTCTCCTGACAACAGTCATTTCAAAGAAAGTCTCCAGATTTGGTGATAATCAACATTCTTTTCTTGTGCCGACACTTTTTTGATGGTATAATGGCACAAATAATTCATATTAACATTGCAGATTGACTAATAAAAGCTGGAAGGCCTGTTAGTGAGCAACTCTTGATTTTACCCTTTTTGCATTTTCTGGCTCCATTAAAGCAGAAATGCTCCTGTTGATTGATGATGCGCTTTGTGTGTAATCAGTGCCCTCATTAAGAGGTGCCACTTAATATTCATTTTCTTCTTCTTCATGCAAAAGATATAAACTGAGCCATTCTCATCGAGCACAAGAGGTGCATGGGCAAAAATTCCTACACATTGTGTACTCTGATATCATGGGCCACACATGCATTTAAAGCAACAATATGTCTTTTTTTTCGCCGCTAGGGGTCGCTAACCTCTTACCATAGCAAAGGCGTAGATTGATGACGCAGTGAATAAACGGAATCATGACACTTGCTGTCATGTGTTGCACCCCTGGAAAAGGGGGAAAATAGACATTGATAAATGATAAGACTCGTTGTTGTCTGTGCGTCAAGCTGTATTGGCTAGATGGACTAATTTCTTTCTTTTTCAACACAATATATAATAGAGAATTGAATGTATACATCAATACATTAGTTCACATTAATACGCAGATGAGATCAGCAATGCATAATAATGTATCACAACAGTCACCATAACTGTAATTTAAATACATTTTTGTACACATTTTTACAACTTCACCTTTATAACTGTGTATATAAGCACACTTTTCTATAACTAAAATAAAATGGAACACTTTCATCAGTCAACTACCAATAAACAGATTAACCATGAAATGCAAAAAAAACAACATGGACTATGTTCCGAATAACATTTGCTCATTTGCTCCTAACCATTTCCGTAAATAAATAGTAAACTTTTACATTACAGTTAAACAAGACCCATAAGATACATTCAGTTTTTACCCACAATTTCCTCGTGGTTAGCATGTCAAGCATGATAATTAAACCATCAAACCTCACATTTTTCACATAAGTTCAGAGAAATAACCAGCTTTACAACCACTGTGTAGTCTTATTATGACAGAAAGGCATTAATAAATTCTCTTTACTTGGAAAGGGGGGGGGGGGGACATTGATAAATGAGAAGACACGGACTCGTTGTTGTCTGTGCGTGCAGCCTTTGATTTCCCCCTAGTGGGCATTTCTTGAATTACACTTCATTTTTCTCCAGCTAACCAACAAATCAACAATAAACTCATATACCATATTGTTTAGTCTTGTACCATTAATATGTACTATATTGATCTTTTTAACCACACTACACATGCTGATGGATCTAATAATGTTTATGGGTGGGTGAAATCATTCATGACTGTGGTATGAAGCAGGGCGCAATTGCTAGTGAGAGACAGATATCCCGCGGATAGGCCTATAAAGGAATAAGGGCATTTCATAATACCGAACTACACGCAAGCGCTGAACTACTACTCACTCATGTCAGGTTATTTGACGAATTAAACTTGTGAGGTAAAGCAGCGCTGTTTCACTTGGTCTAATTTTACACTATCATAAACAGCATTTGAGTGTGTTAAAAGTTATAATGTTATTCTATGTGTTAGTTTGTTGGCTATTTGAGACTAGCAGTAAGCTAAATCAACATTAGAATAACATATTGATCATAACATTTCATCATGTTGAGCTATATAACATTGATTTGTTTTAAGTACATTTGCTCACCTGTCTAATAAAGTACATGTAAGAGCGGCGGCGTCTCTGTCACAATTGAAAGAAATATATAACAATGTGCAAGTGGTTTTGGGATTTTTTGATACAAGATTCTAACATATTGTAGGCTACCTTTAACAGAAGTCAGATGCATGCAGCGAATTTCTGAGCTTCCAGTGAATATACAGTATTTTAGAAGAAGAACATGAATGATGTTCATAAATTTAAATGTTTCTGAACATATTTTACCTGGAGATTAGACTATGGTTGCAGATTACAGTTTTTCTCAGTCATTTTGGTGCATTTCTCACAAAACTATTTACATTTGCACAACAGTTAGTTCAACCCCCACATTTAGTCATTTGTGCACATAGTAGCAGTTTCTCATTCCTTCCAACAAATCGCAAATGCTTTTGGACATGCATCAATTGCCTCCATACAACTCTCTGCTGTTTTATAACATTATAATTTGCTTATGTCATGTCAGTCAAAATTAACTTGTGAATGCTGAATAGTCATTCCATATAAAACAAATAGTCCTCATTTCATTGCTTGAGTCGTCACATACAAAAATGTTGAACTAGTTGTCAAAATCTGTCAAGCAATTTTTCTAAAAAAAAATGTATCTTTTTTTTTTTCAAGAAAATTTCTCCTAAATTGAACAATTTCTCCCAGGTGAAGTTATGTGGCCAGACAGAGAGGAACGTCTGGATGTGCATGAATGATTTACAGTTCTATGTATGTTGTATGTTTAGTTCCAATATGTACTGTAATATTGTTTACAGTTGTGCAGCTCTACCCAAAGGGAGTTTATGTTTGTTGTAAATAAGGGTGTATTTTTTTCTTTTGCACAATGCCGTGAACAAATTAGAATTGCAAAGAGCATATGCAGTAAAAGTGTGAAGCATACATATTCAGTGTCTTGTACTCAGTTACCTCACTAAATACAGTAATGTGTAACTTTACTGTAGTTTTAAAATGGCTGTGCAAATAGTATAGTGCTGTCTTGAGCATTTTCAGGTAGTGTCACCAAGATCTGACTTTTTTGCATGGGAAAATATTTACAGAGTAAACAGTCATAATGAAAACATGACAAAGCCATTTGACTATCTTGTTCATAAACAATGGTGTCAGAATTTCATCTCGATGACATGAATACTTGCTTTTGAGGAATGAGCTAGCCATTTTGAGCAAGTGACACACTTTTGCAGGTTATCAACTAGGTTTTGCAGTTTGTACTAATTGTTTTGAGAACTGCATTAACTGTTGTGCAAATGTAAATAGTGATGTGAGAAATGCACCAAAGCGACTGAGAAAAACTGTAAAATTGTAAATCAACCTTTCTCATTTTCTGATAATCCAATTTACACCCTGAGAACCATTAAGTCATGTACACAGAGAAACAAATTCCTTAATATTGAAATTATTACTTTATGCATTCTACCGACCAGTGGCGTCATGCCCATTCAAAGTGGACACGTGCCCCCTCAGATTTTTCCTCCCTGATATTTTTTTTGTCACAACTTTATTCCTATTATGCTCCATAATTACCAGAACCTATAACGACTCAAATGTATTCTTCTGGATGTGTAATAAATCGGTCAGCATCAGCCCGCCCCTTTTTCCTAATATGGTGTCTGTGTAAATCAAATCTAGAGCCGTAAGCGCTCTAGAATCTTTGCTGTGTGTATGTTCAAGCAACTCGCCCGTTGAGCTGGCAATGTTTTACAGATGGTCTTGAAGTGATAGGTGGGCAAAGCAATACATCGGCATTGAATTAGTTATCGGATGATATTAAAAGGTAGTGGGATTATTTGTGGTTGACCTGGAAATTTTAACTTGATCAAAAAGTTATGGATTTGATATTAGCTGCGAATTCAGAGCATTAACTTAAGTTGTGTCCGTGTAACGTTATCGATAGCTCTAGTCTAACCGTAAACTAGTTGGCTAACGTTACTACCACTAACAAAGCCAATAAGCCATTAACGTTATCTAATTGGTTTTGAAACATCGTTCTGTTTTGTCTTGTGTCAAAGTCTCCAGCTGGTTCAATTGTTTTCAGCTTCATAGAAACGAGGGTGTTAAATTTGTTGTAGGCTAACTGCAAAATCCAACCTAACGTTATCAAGGCATCGACTTGATGTTTCTCTTCATCACATATTAATATTAAAATAACTTAATTTCAGAGCACCACAAAGTCAGACCTCAGCACCTTTATGTACCTTTAATGTAAGATCGCTCTTAGGTCACATACCAATTCAAAATCATAACATAAAAACTGAAATGGTACTGTTTTTAAAATCATGTGTAGTAGGCCTAAGTGTACAGTAAGTGTGTGTGTAAACATGCTTCAATGAAGAAGACTTCAAAAGGTTTTGAATTTGAGCTTACAGTTCTTTCATCAACCTGTCTTTTACATAAACTTGCAAAATAGATACTTTAACTTAGTCCTCAGATAGAGGGGGGTTGCTGCTAGCTCCGTTAAGGTATTTCTGTCCCTCCCAAACTGCATTGAAATGGTATGTTTAGCAGCCAGAATTTAAAAAAGGTTCAGGGGGAGAAACTCCCTGACCCCTCCTAACATGATCCATATCACCCGTCAGAAAACAATTGCAAAGTCTCAGATTGTGCCCACCCAGAATTTTGGCTTGCATGACGCCCCTGCTACCGACACTTATTGTCATATTAACTACAACAGACACCGACAGATAGACAGACAGACAGACAGATAGAAGTATAGATAGATAGATAGATAGATGGATAGATGGATAGATAGATAGATAGATAGATAGATAGATAGATAGATAGATAGATAGATAGATAGATAGATAGATAGATAGATGGATAGATGGATAGATGGATAGATAGATAGATGGATAGATGGATAGATGGATAGATGGATAGATGGATAGATGGATAGATAGATAGATAGATAGATAGATAGATAGATAGATAGATAGATAGATAGATAGATAGATAGATAGATATTAAGCAAGTCCAGTCCAAATTTATTTCTATAGCAGAATTTAAAAGTTGCACCAAAGTGCTGTACAATAAAACATTGAGCATATAAAAGAAAGCATAAAAAGAAACCATTCAGCGTACAAAATATTTACACATTTCTGATGGATCATGTGACACTGAAGAATGGAGTAATTTGCCAATCACCCACATAAAATATATATAAAACAGATAAAATATATTAAAACAGAACATTTTAAATTGTAATAATAATTAGCAGCATTTAACAATATTACTGTACTGTCTTTTTGATTAAATAAATGCAGTCTTTGTGAGTATAAGAGACTTATAAGAGTCATAAAATGTGTAAATAAATAATACATACACAAAATAAAGTTGTATATGCACCGTAAATATTGTACAAGATTAAAAGGTGCATCATAACCTTTATCCTGATGATGACGTTCAGCACAACAAAATTTTAAAATGTTATTAAGAAATTTGAGTTCTAAAAGAATGAGGAATCAGAATCTAATGACTAGAGAAATACTGTGTTTAACAATTAGAACATTTTAAAATTTGAAAATACAATTTTTGATACTGATTGCCACTCATTTTTTATCCACCATTTTTCACATTTGACATGTTAGAATGACAGAAGAAAAGAGACACAAGCCTAATAATGCTTTTTGCGCCTCTGACTGGTGTCCACCAAATGAGCTAATAGTGAAGAATCACAGTCTCTCAATCTAAGCTAAACATCACTTCAATACTCCTCTTGCTTCTTCTGTCTTCCCTCAGTGTCATTGGTTCGGGGGGATTTATTCCGACATATTGTACCTATTATTCACTTGTGCTGCACCAGTAGTAGGGAACCCAGCTTCTGTAATTATGGGCTCTTCTGCAGAAACGGGTGGCACCCCACCTTCTCGAGACCTTTCACAGCAGGCCAAACGAAAGGTTGTTTCAGGGCTATCTCCAAACAGCAGGGGGCAGAGAGCAGTGTGTGTGTGTGTGTGTGTGTGTGTGTGTGTGTGTGTGTGTGTGTGTGTGTGTGTGTGTGTGTGTGTGTGTGTGTGTGTGTGTGTGTGTGTGTGTGTGTGTGTGTGTGTGTGTGTGTGTGTGTGTGTGTGTGTGTGTTTGCCAACCAGTGAGGCTCTAAATCAGTGAACTGGACCTGTTTTCACTTTGCAGAGGGAGATGAAGCATATTGATCCCAGAGACGCTTCCCAGCCTGATAGCATACAGGGCACCCAACAAACATACACAATGTCTTCAGGGTGGATATGCTTAGGTGCACAAAGCACACAAAAGCTTGGGTTCTCACCCTAAATAATCTGTGTGGTGAATATCTAGTCAAAAAGATTTTTTCAGACATCCCTAACTATTACTCTCTTAAGCAACTAGTCTTTTCAATGTCCTTCTACGTGAATCATAAAAAAAAAAGACCTCAAGAGGTGGTTGGCAGTCATTTAGAAAGGAATGGCTTTCATTATTATATTATTATGGCCATCAAAGAGTCCCATGAGACTGCAGAGGTCAAAAGTAACACCCACACACAGTAAACCACCATCATGATGCATCATATTCATAAGGCTTACAGCAAGACTGTGGTTGAGAATAACCTTGTTACGTGTTCTGCTGATAACAAACAGCCTGCTCCAATACACCCTTAAGAACAACTAGATTTTTCTGGAGACAATGTGAATGGTTCTATTATAAAAACAATAATGAAAATGAAATTTTATTTTAAATTATTTTTATTATATTATTAGTAATAATAGTAGTAGAACTTTTATAACTATTATAATTATTAAAACAAAATATAAAAATATTTTTTGTTATGGCTGTTATTATTATTATTACTGCTACTTTTAATAGTAAAACAATAATAATAAATCATAAAAGCCAATACAGAATTATTAGTAATAATTAGAGACGTACCGATAATACATTTCTCCACCGATAGCCAATTATTCAGAATGCTATCTGCCAATAACGTATGATGTAGGGATAAAAAGCAGATCTGGCAACCCTGGCTTAAACTACGGGTGATTAATAGAAATCTGAAGCCTGCTTTATAACATCGCTACTTTAGGACTGTTAAAGCGTTTTTGTCACGTTAACTTGCCCACACACACACACACACACACACACACACACACACGAGTTGCAATCTGACACATTTTTCCGCCCCCTTTTGGTTGACAGGATATCATCGGCACTGACCATCGGCTGTTTTTAAACAATCGGTTTAAACAAAGCTTCAATCGTCCGAGACCGATTATTGCATCGGTGCACCGCTAATCGTTGTAATGTAACAAACGTAGATTTACACTGTAACAAGCATATAATTACACTGTAAAATTTGTATTATTACACTGTAACAAACATATAACTACACTGTAACAAACGTATTATAACACTGTAACAAAAATTATAATTACACTTAATTACACTGTAACAAATGTATAATTAAATAAAGAAATTCTAATTACACTCTTACAAAAGTCTGTAAAAAATGTAGTTACACTTAATGATACTGAAACATGTATAATTACACAAAAATATATAATTACATTGTAACAAACTTATAACTACACTGTAAAAAATAATTACACTGTTAAAATGTATCATTACAATGTTACAAATGTATAATTACACTATTGTAACAAATGTATTATTACACTGTAACAAATGTATTATTACACTTAATACACGGAGTATAATTAATATTAATATAACAAATGTATAATTAATAACACAAAAATAATTGTTTTTATAAGAGTTTTTATAATTAGTAATGATAGTAGTAGCAGCACAACTATTATCAATAATAATAAATAATACAGAATTATTATTATTATTTAAATTATATATATGTTTTTATTTTTATTAATGTTATTATTACTGGTATATTCATTACAATAATTTGTTGTTATTAATATTCTTAATACATAAGTTGTATTATGATTTTGATTATTCAAATAAAATATACTGTTTTATAATGAATCATTATTATTAATATATTAATAATATATGAAATATCCCTCTATCTAACTTGTCTATCATGCATACATAGATAAGGGTGTGTCTCTGATCTATATTTAACAGATGACAGCAGTCTCTCATCCCCAAAAGAGCTCTTACATTTTGAGCTGATGATGGCCTCCACTGTACCTGGCCACCAGCAGAGGTTTATGGACAGTGTTGATTAATAATTACATAACCACAGCTCACCCTCCCTCTCAATGCGACTCATAATCATACATAATTACAGACATGGCTGCTCTTCCATCTGCCCTCACCACTGGAGCAAAAGCTGCAGGCTTCTCTTTACAGTGTGACACATAAAACACATGTTTGCAATAGTAACGATTATTTTGGAGCCAAATCACACCTTAAACTATTGCCATTACTGAATAATAAAGTAAATGTTTGGATATATAAAAAAATATACAAAACATATACAGACATCCTTCCAAGTGGACTCCTACCATTCACATTAGATAATCAGTAAAGTTTTGTGTTTTTACTTCTAACGAAGATAACACAGAGCTTTTGTTCTGATGCCCAAAAAGCTCAATACTAAATTATAATGCCACCACATCACAGATCTGACTGGAGAAAACACAGTAGAAAAAAGTCCCTATTTACAGTCCATCCCTCTCATTACATTCAAACCGTTAGAGTAGGTTTCCTCCCTGGTGAACAATTACCAGCGTGCCCCGTTCCTCCCTCTCTTGTGTGGGCTGTGAGACGGCACAGGAACACTTCGGTTCTGACCTTGACAAGCCACTCCACTCACGCAAAAAATGGAGCACTCTTATCTCCATGGCGATGAGAGCCCTCTCCCACCCCCGCGTGAGCAACGACTATCACAGATGCCATCAACTTGATTCATAACTGCAAAATTTTCAAAAGATTTGTAATCTATAGCATGTAAGCGTTTACACAAAGGCCATTTTTCAAGCTTAGTCACGGTCAATTTTTGCACTGTAATGTTAAAGATGAAGATGTCGTTGCAACCACATCTTAATGCACTTAATTGGTTGTAATGTGGTGCAAAGGTAGTTTATCCATTTAGTTTTCAGTTTAAACTCACTGTGATTTAATAAGCATGCTTCTGCTCAGCATGCTGTACATCAGATCAATAAGGTTCATTACTTAAACTGTTAAAAATAGTGAAAAATGAAGTGCCTTATTGGATTTTTACATCAATATTAACAATCACTCATAGGATACTTAATTTGGTAATTAATTAAATTGATCTTTGGCTTTGACATTATTGGTTTGTCACTGATGATCTCATAACCTGAGCAGGTTCAGTCAGTGAATTCATTAATGCACTTGTAATGAAGTTTATTAGCTGTCTTTTAAGTTAGTCAAACCACAACATTTTTTTGAACATGATGGTTGTCATAACTGGTTAGTCATATTTGTATCAATTGTAAACACATTTACCAGAAAGTCTATGTAGATTAGTACATATTAGTACATATTACTTTGATAAAGTTTCTCAACAAACCATTTTTTTTTTTATCAGAAATGCAATAAAAACAGCAATGTTGTGAAATGTTATTACTGTTTTCTATTTTAATATATTTATATACACCCAAGTGTAATCTTCAGTGTCCTCATTCTGTTATGTTGAAAACAGTTGTGCTGCTTAATATTTTTGTGGAAACCATTATACATGTTTTTTTTCTATGAATATTTGATTAATAGAAAATAACAATGTTTATTTGAAATATAAATCTTGTGTAACATTATAAATGTCTTTACTGTCACCTCTAATCAATTTAATGCATTCTTTCTGAATACATTTTTTTTTCTAAACAAAAACATCTTACTGACTCCAGACTATTGAACGGTATAGAACGTCTTTACATTCACTTAAAGACACTTTACAGTTACTGGATGTGAAATAATGTGTTCATCTTTGATTTATATACAGGTCCTTCTCAAAAAATTAGCATATTGTGATAAAGTTCATTATTTTCCATAATGTAATGATAAAAATTAAACTTTCATATATTTTAGATTCATTGCACACCAATTGAAATATTTCAGGTCTTTTATTGTTTTAATACTGATGATTTTGGCATATAGCACATGAAAACCCCAAATTCCTGTCTCAAAAAATTTGCATATTTCATCTGACCAATAAAAGAAGTGTTTTTATACAAAAAAAAAGTCAACCTTCAAATAATTATGTTCAGTTATGCACTCAATACTTGGTCGGGAATCCTTTTGCAGAAATGACTGCTTCAATGCGGCGTGGCATGGAGGCAATCAGCCTGTGGCACTGCTGAGATGTTATGGAGGCCCAGGATGCTTCGATAGTGGCCTTAAGCTCATCCAGAGTGTTGGGTCTTGCATCTCTCAACTTTCTCTTCACAATATCCCACAGATTCTCTATGGGGTTCAGGTCAGGAGAGTTGGCAGGCCAATTGAGCACAGTAATACCATGGTCAGTAAACCATTTACCAGTGGTTTTGGCACTGTGAGCAGGTGGCAGGTCGTGCTGAAAAATGAAATCGTCATCTCATAAAGCTTTTCAGCAGATGGAAGCATGAAATTCTCCAAAATCTCCTGATAGCTAGCTGCATTGACCCTGCCCTTGATAAAACACAGTGGACCAACACCAGCAGCTGACATGGCACCCCAGACCATCACTGACAGTGGGTACTTGACACTGGACTTCAGGCATTTTGGCATTTCCTTCTCCCCAGTCTTCCTCCAGACTCTGGCACCTTGATTTCCGAATGACATGCAACCACTGAGCAACAGTCCAGTGCTGCTTCTCTGTAGCCCAGGTCAGGCGCTTCTGCCACTGTTTCTGGTTCAAAAGTGGCTTGACCTGGGGAATGCGGCACCTGTAGCCCATTTCCTGCACACGCCTGTGCACGGTGGCTCTGGATGTTTCTACTCCAGACTCAGTCCACTGCTTCCGCAGGTCCCCCAAGGTCTGGAATCGGTCCTTCTCCACAATCTTCCTCAGGGTCCGGTCACCTCTTCTCATTGTGCAGCGTTTTTTGCTACACTTTTTCCTTCCCACAGACTTCCCACTGAGGTGCCTTGATACAGCACTCTGGGAACAGCCTATTTGTTCAGAAATTTCTTTCTGTTTCTTACCCTCTTGCTTGAGGGTGTCAATGATGGCCTTCTGGACAGCAGTCAGGTCAGCAGTCTTACCCATGATTGCGGTTTTGAGTAATGAAACAGGCTGGGAGTTTTTAAAAGCCTCAGGAATCTTTTGCAGGTATTTAGAGTTAATTAGTTGATTCAGATGATTAGGTTAATAGCTCGTTTAGAGAACCTTTTCATGATATGCTAATTTATTGAGACAGGAATTTGGGGTTTTCATGAGCTGTATGCCAAAATCATCAGTATTAAAACAATAAAACACCTGAAATATATCAGTTTGTGTGCAATGAATCTAAAATATATGAAAGTTTAATTTTTATCATTACATTATGGAAAATAATGATCATCACAATATGCTAATTTTTGAGAAGGACCTGTATGTGCTTAATATTTCTCAAATGTATTACAGTATAGTCTATATCTTACAGTACAGTATATATCTTACAGTATAGTCACTTGTTTACTTATTAAGTTCTAAAAGCCATTTTTCCCGGTGGGAAAAAAACAAGTTCTCTAAACAAATAGCTTATTCGTTTAAACAATCTGTGCTTTTTAAATGTTATGACAAAGCTCGTTTTCATATTCTATGACTGACATTTTTGAATGACAATTTTGAATATTAAGCAAAAATCAGTTTACATAATTTAATTTGCATTGGTAAACATGACAGAAAAAGACTGAGAGGCTGAGAATGTGTGTGTACCAAGAAGATTGTCATGGCCACATGCTGCTTACAGTTTTTCTCAATCGATTTGGTACATTTCTCCAAACTCAGGTAACTGCTCTCAAAACAGTTAACACAGCAAACTAAACACTCTTATGTTGGCGAAACAGTTAAGTAGTCACTGCACAATGAAACAGTTTTATTCTAGTAACGCATTTATTAAAATTCAATATTAACACCAAAACTAAAAGTGTTTTCTCTGTTGATTTGACAAAAAATTCAGCTGAAGATACACAAAGAACTAAATGCAAATACATGTTTTTCATTAAGTTCTTTAATGATGAGTCCAGGTGTATTACAATGAGTTGTCACCCCACAAAAAAAATAAATAGGTTTATATATATAAAAAAAACTGCATTCATTGAATCAATTAATTTATTGATTATGCCTCTCAATTACATCTGGCCAGAGAATTTCATCAACAACACAGCAAACGTTTTCACGAGTCATGCATCGTGGGAAAAAACGCCTTGAATGCTGGATCCATGCTTGTGCCCCAATATCTCCACAGGCCTCTTCCATCGCTTGAAGACTTACTTGGTTGTAAGGGCTGCGGTCATGTACTCTCCATCTCCAAGAGGAGAAGAATTCCTCAATTGGATTCAGGAAAGGAGAATATGGTGGAAGGAACACCATCCTGAAACGTGGGTGATTCTCAAACCACTCTCGCACTAGTGCTGAATGGTGGAATTGGACATTGTCCCAAACAACTACAAAATTTCACACCATATGCTCCTGATCACCCTGTGGAAAGAGGATTTCTTTGAGGAGATTTAAAAAATGTAGGAGCCTTGCTGTGTTGTATGGTCCCAAGACAGCATTGTGTGCCACAACACCAGTTGTAGAAATTGTGGCACAGAGAGTGATGTTGCCTCCTCGTTGTCCAGGGACATTGACTGTAGCACGACGGCCGATCACATTTCTCCCTCTTCTTTTTTTGTGAAGATTGAAGCCTGCTTCATCAATATACAGGACTGGTACTCATGAGTTGCACTGCTATCCAACTCCAAGATTATCTAGAGTAAAAAGACAAGGTACAAAAACAGTAAGTTAATGTTTTACAGTAATGGCATTGATTGCAGTCAATACTACTGTGATACTGTTGCTGAAGTTGGAGTTCACACTTTGATGCTGCAGTACACATAGATATGCCTAAATCTTTTCACTTACAGTAGCATGGAATAGTTTGACACATACTTAAAATTCAGAAAAAAATATACCTTTGTTTTGACAATAAAAGTGCAGTAATTGGGTTGCACATACTTGAACAAACTGGAATCGCAACTCCTTCATTCTAACGGAGTTCCTCACAAAGGGCACTTTGTATACTTGCTTCATTCGGATTGAATTTCTCCTTAGAACAAAATCAATTGTGGAGAGACTGCATTGGTGGATATTGTGGAACAGTTGATTGTCCTGTGTTATCCTTTGCTGAATTTCTTTGAGGCGGAGGGTGTTGTTCTGGACCACCATGTCAACAATGGCATGCTCTTGTTCAATTGAAAGAAGTCTTGTTCGTCCACCTGAATGTTCTTGAACTACAATTCTGAAAAATGTTTCGACAAGCAGGAACATTTACTGTAGAAATCTAGACCTATGTCAAACAAGACTACATGGACTATAATTGTAGAAGTAGAATGATATAGTTAAATACCGTTTTTCCCTCTGAAATGTGCGGATAATTGAAGCCACTGTGGATCTGTTTATATTGGGCTGAACTCTCTGCCCAGCTTCTCTCAGTGAGAGACCATGATTTATGACATGGTCAATCAGTGTGGCTCTGATTTCATTTGAAACACGCGTGTACCCTTTGCTTCTACCTCTCCTCCCTCCTCTTACACCTTGCCCTCCTCTTCCTCTCTGTCCATCTCTTCTTATATGTTCTACTCTTTCTCTTTCCACTATACCATTGCCCTCCAATCTATCCATCTCTTCTCCCTCTACTCCTCTTCCTACATCCTCAGCTCTTCTTTCACTTTCTCCTACATCCTCAGCTCTTCTCTCTCTTTCATCCTCAGCTCTTCTTTCTCTTTCATCCTCAGCCCTTCTTTCTCTTTCATCCTCAGCCCTTCTTTCTCTTTCATCCTCAGCCCTTCTTTCTCTTTCTCCTACATCCTCAGCTCTTCTTTCTCTTTCATCCTCAGCCCTTCTTTTTCTTTCATCCTCAGCCCTTCTTTTTCTTTCATCCTCAGCCCTTCTTTCTCTTTCATCCTCAGCCCTTCTTTCTCTTTCTCCTACATCCTAAGCTCTTCTTTCTCTTTCATCCTCAGCTCTTCTTTCTCTTTCATCCTCAGCCCTTATTTCTCTTTCTCCTACATCCTCAGCTCTTCTTTCTCCTACATATTCAGCTCTTCTTGCTCCTTCTCCATCCCCTCTTCTTTTCCCTCTACCCTGTCCACCACCTCTCACTCTTACACCTCTTCCTTTTTCACTGCTTTCTTGACAATACTTCATTCTTTGTATTGTCTTTTCTCCTCATTCATCTTTGCTCTTCTTCTCTTCCCCTTTTGTAGTTGTTGTAATTAGGACAGCTGTGTGAACAATTAGGAAATTGGCTTTTTCTGTGTTGAGTGGATTATTAACCTATCAGATATCAATTTGGGATTAATTGAGGACATAAGGTGTGTAACTGACTATTTTACAATTCATAGAGTTTTGTTTGTTGTGTTTTGAAAATGGTACAAAAATGCTTGTGATCTTTGTGAAGACCAATGAAAAAGCTGCAAGAGTTTTTCCTGGTATATTAAAGATTTGGTTGGCTGTATGAACTGCTTTGATAACATTTGGGAATTTTGTGCACAGTGTTTTGAGAAAATTATGCTTTTGATTTGTAATTTGTAATGAAGGAAAATTTACTATATGTTTAGGACAATTACGAAGTGTACAGATCACTGTGTTAAATGTTTTGAGAGCAGTTACCCGAGTTTGGAGAAATGTACCAAATTGATTGAGAAAAACTGTAACATGAGGACAAATATCCAGCATGTATGACTCGTGACACTCCTACGACACTCACAAATCAATTCCAGAATTCAGAATTCAACTCCAGCTCCAGAAATTGACTGACAATGTATGGGAGAGTTGGGTAAAATATGTGAGTGGGTAAAATTTATTCACCCCCTTAATAGCAAACATGTGTGGAATTTTTGTCACGTGACTATAATTTTAAGAAGTCACAATACACATGAGAAATGTTATTTTGTTTTTTGCATGTCAAAAGCAAATTCTCTACATAGCAGCAAACTTACTTGGCCAAATATTTAGAAATTAATACTTCTATTCAAGTAAGGACACATTACATTGATCAAAAGTGACGGTGATACATTGTTAAGTTACTAGTTTAAATAAATGCTGTTCTTTTGAACTTTCTATTCACCAAAAAATTATCACAGTTTCTACAAAACTGCAGCACAACTGTTTTGAACTCTGACAATACTTTAACACCAAATCGGCATAGAATGATTTCTGAAGGATCATGTGACACCAAAAACTGGAGTAATGATGCTGAAAATTCAGATTTACTATCACAGGAATAAATTACATTTAAAAAAAACATGATAACAGTTATTTTAAATTGTAATAATATTATTTCAGATGAATACTGTAAATGCAAACATTAAAAAATGGCATGTGTAAAACCATGTAAATTATTTAGCTAAAAATGATAATCAATTGCTGTGAGGTAAAAGTGTGTCACATGCTTTGGTATTATGATTTAAAAATCATATTTCTGTTTCTTTGTTATCAATCAATCTCCTTACTCTTTACCCAGAGGACAACTAAAATGTGGACCCTCTTACCCTGCTCTGTTCGTAATCACTGGGTAGCCACCGCAAAACTACTTTATATACATCAAGTATTTCAATAAGAGCCAATGGCTTAAATGAGAAGCTTACATACAAAGCACTGAGGCTCTCTCACTTCAGTTGCTTGGAGAATTCAATTTGCTGGTTGCCTGCATTTTGGAAGGAGTCATGCCTTGAATTGGGGCAAACGGATTTTGGATATTTGTCCTAATGCTGCCTGTAAGAGCCAAACCGCTCTCACTTGATCGCTATTTAAACAAACAACATAAACAAAGGATGAGCATCTGAAAATTCATCATAAACATATGGACTAGATTTTTAAAAATCAGATCTCCTGGGTTTAACGTCGTACTGAGTCATAAATGGGGCTTTTATTTTAGAGGGTTTTACAGGGGTGTTTTCTATCAAATTATATGCAATCTAATAAAATTATGACTTTGGTGACAGCAAAAATACACTTTATCATGATCGAATGTAAATACCCTGGTGGTTTCATGATTTACATTTTTGATCTCCCAGCATGGAGCAAATGCAATATCACAGATTTGAAATATTGATCTTTTTGAGTCACATCTTGCAGCGTCACGACTGAAATAACTTTTTTCCCAGGTATAAAAAGGCAGACATGTTCATTATCACTTCTGTGATGAATAATATAGATACTACATGAACTATGAACCCCATTGAGGCTTTTAGTATTCATAGTGTATTGAGGAGGCCACAAATGTGTAAAAAAAATAAGAGGAACTCTGCTTACTAATGCAATAAATGCAGCCCTTGAGGCTGATAAATCACAGAGAACATAACCTTCATATAATAAGCTCGAGAGAAGTCTCAGTCGGCCTTTGTGATGGATTCCTCATTAGATCAGAAGGGGCATTCAGATAGTTTACTTCATCAACTAAGACAGACATCCAATAAATCTGAGGCTCAGGAGACACTTATCCAATTACCATTGCAAGGGTTAAAATGTATTTGAGCCATTATATAACTGATCACTTTGTGGAAATTATGAGCAATTATGTATGATGATTATTTTATAATTGTCTTTATTTAATGATGCTTATCTTAATGGCGTGCTCAGTGATTTTTTGTTTGTGTTGCATGTCATGGACTTATACTGACTATATTAAGTCTAAAACATCCTTTCATATCCGCGATACTTTAGAGCTGTTATTCCAGGCAATGTTTAATATTTACACATATTTGTATGCTATTTTCTGATTTTAGAAAACCACAGTTATTTTAGTATTATTTACTCATATAGTATTTTGAATTAGCTTTTATTTTTATATTTTCAGTATAATTTTAGTTTGTTTTAGTAATTTTGTTATGTGCTTATATGCTGTGTTTTTTTACATTTCTATTTAGCTTTCATTTATTTTATTTCAGTTTTAGTAATTTAGTAGGCTACTTAAATTAAATGTTAAAGTTAGTTGCCAAGGCAACATTTCTCATTTTTGTTTAAGTTTTTTAAGTTTTTCATCTAATATATTATTATATTTCAACTTTATTTAAATTACCGCAAACAATTCCCTCTTTTTTTGTTAACAATAACAAGACTGAACCATAGGGGTAGTTCACCAAATAATTAAAATGTTGTCATCATTTATATTTACTCACCATCATGTCATTCCTGCATGACTTACTTTCTTCTGTGGAACACAAAAAATATATATACATTTAGAAAAATGTCTCAGAGTTTTCTTGTCAGTGGAGTCGAGTGTTGTTTGGACCCCAACGTTTAACGTTCTTAAAATATTGTACTGCAACGTAGTCATATCATATTTTAATTTAAGATCTCTGCAACATTTCAAATCCTATTTTACATACACTCTTAGGTCCAAAATAAATAAATAAATGGGAAAAAGCCCAAAATGGTTTAAACTAAGCTTTTAATTGTTTTAACCACAAATAATTGGTCAGGAAATTAGCAAATCTAAGCAAGTGCACTACTTAAAAATCCATTGCTGTCTCAGAAAAACATCAAAGACATGAAGTTTTGGGCAGAATATGGGAAGTGTGATTCCGAGTGGTTCAGCAGAGTTGAGTATGAAACATGAGTTGCATGGTGATGCTCCAGAGCGGTGTCTTCGGAAATCTGGTAAGAAATATAAATGCATCTCTACCACAGTAAAGCATGGAGGAAGAACTATCATTGTGTCGGGAGAAGTTTTAGCTAAGTTACTTTATCTGCAGTATTTGATTAAAATGGTTAAGATCATTAAAAGACCACTAAATATTTAGCCATTTTTGGCTTGGACCTTTTTTTTCTTTCTTTCTTTTTTTTTTTTTTGCCCAAGAGTGTAGTCTCTGACCTGCCATCTGTAGAATTCCAGTTGAGGTATTCCATGGAGGTAGAGTCCCTTGTAAGCTGCAAAAGTGCGTTGTAATGCGTCTTGGCGAGTGTAATGCAGTTCTTAATGAGATTAATCCACAGGCTGAGAGAGACAGAAAAGAGGAACACCAGCATGATTTACAAGTCTTACAGGATCAATTAGCAGAGCTGCTTAAGCGGCCAATTGCTCAGCTGAGACAAAAACTGTGTCACAGATTTTAATGCGGAGCAATAAATCAGCAGGAGGCCGAATGATGGAGGGGCAGAGCAGTTTTAAGAAGGGAATGGTGAACTATAAAGCTGCTCTAATGTGGCAGACAAGGGTCAACCCAGAATGTAAAGTGGTGAGAAGGGAGACTTCTGCATTAACAATCAAAAGTTATTCATTCATTATTATTATTTAACAAAATAGAATAGAATAGAACAAAATAGAATATATTTACTTGTTATTATTCGTTTTAATTTGTTTTAGCTTCTTTAAAATAGCCATCCATTGACTGGATTAAAGCTCTGCACATTCCAGGCTTCCTCTCAATGCTTTTAATAGTTTTGAATGAGTTCCCAGGCATGCTACACACTTCTTGGCTGGCTTTTTCATCACTATTCCATCTGTTCCATCCAATCCATTACAAAAAAAAAAGATTCTGTCAAGCAGACACAATTTAAAAAATTTTGCACTTTCATTTTTCACTAAGCCTTTACATAAAAGATACACTAAAACTTTGAACACAAGTGTTCGCAAACAAATGATAATCTAACTTCAATTTCCTCAGTTATTTTCACTATGTTCATCCAACTAATTGCAAGGTGATTTTTTTAGATATATGAGTTCACGCCAGCTCTACTAGTCCCCCTTTTTTTTACATGATGAATTAGATTTTCTTTTTGTGTTTTCTTTTTTCATTTTATAGAAATGTTGGTTTGGCAACTATATAGCTGAAATACAATTATATATGTTTTATTTTATTTCAGTCAAAATGTATTTATTTCAGGCAACAATTTTTTTTGTATTGTTTTAGTTTTATTAAACTATAACAACCCTGCTTCACTCAGATAAAAAAAAATGTTTCTTTCTCATGTGAAACACAAAAGAAGATGTTTTATAAAATGAAACAATACAATAAATTCTGCACAGTCCAATGTAGTTTGGATCCCAACATTCTTCAAAATTATTTTGAAGTCAAACAGTTTGCAGCAACATGGGAGTGAGAAAATTATGACAAAATTTTATAGAATTGGGGGTGAATATCACTTTAAAGGTGACTGGCTTACTTAATCAGCCCTTGACAGTGAAAACAGTGAAAAACTTGAACCAGTGTCGACAACTAGCGGGACATCACCTGATGACATGTCTGAAGCATCTGTCCTGTCCAGAACGATAATGGCACATTCGTCTGCACAGTCCCAGATGCAGACCACAGTGAGCTGCAGATGTTCCTTTAGCCTCTAGTTATATGGAAATTGGCTCACTGTACTCTTTGCAGATAACTCACACTTATGATCTGGCCGAGGACTTGCAATATAATTTAAGCAAGGGCCAAGAACTTTCTGTTCCAGCTTTATTGATTTTGTGGCAGTGGGTTACTGTCGAGCCATTGATTTTATATGCCACATCGTTCATTCATATGAAAAATATGGGCCGGGTGGGTTTTAAAATCTCTTTTGAACTGAGTGGGGGTCAGACGTGCTAGTTCTGACTGCTCATTAAATTTCCTAACTCCCCCTTTGTATGCATCTAATTTGGCACCTATACTTCCAAGATCTTTGCTAACAAAGATAACACACTCCTTTTTCAAATGTTCTAATTAACCATACACAATGTTGGGCAAGCTACTCAAAAATTTGTTTTGCTTACAATGCTACTGACACTTCGACAAAGAAGATAAGCTAAGCTTAAGGCTATGTACCCTTAAAAATAACTATAAAATATTATTATGGTAAATTTTACACGGTGTGTGTGTGTGTGTGTGTGTGTGTGTGTGTGTGTGTGTGTGTGTGTGTGTGTGTGTGTGTGTGTGTGTGTGTGTGTGTGTGTGTGTGTGTGTGTGTGTGTGTGTGTGTGTGTGTGTGTGTGTGTGTGTGTACCTGTAGTACAGAGTTGTTCACAAGCTGCACATGGAGGTGTTAAAGGGCTTCTTCATTGCTGCTGGACGATTGCGATAGGATGCATTTTGAACTTTGTTTAAAAGTAATGTAGATAAATATATCCATTTCATTCAAGTTCTTTAATATCCCTTTAATAAGCAGAGGTGGGCAGTAACAAAGTACACTTTTGAGTATCTGTACTTTACTTGGCTATTTTTTTTTCTGGAAACTTTTTACTTTAACTTCACTACATTTGAAAGACAAATATTGTACTTTTTACTCCACTACATTTTTGTCAAGGTCCTTGAGTAGAAAGTATAACGTCAGTCAGGGGGTGATTTTGGTTGGAAAATAAAGTCAGTTTGATGTCGGAACCTGACGTCAGTTTGTTTGAATACTCTATTTATTGAGATACAGCAACTTATGCCAGTATAATACAACAGTATCATACATTAAAAAGTTATTTCTCTTTTACATAATAATAATAAAAAAATAAAAAAACAGGCACAGGTCAATTAGGACAGCTACACATTAAGAAGAGTTGGAAATAATCATGCATAAGCATATCAAGGGGGTAATTTAGGAAAAATAGTAAATTATGAAATGACTAATGATTTAGTAGTAATAACATGTGAGTGAAAATAGGTTGAGAGTCAGGTTAATTTATCTCTTTCTACTTCATTCATTATATTACTCAAATCAGAATTTAAAATAAAGGATATACAGGGTTTCCAAATAGTCTTAAAAAAAGACAATTTACCTTTCAATATGTTATCTTTTCCATCGACAAACAAAAGGACATATTATTGTTCCACTGTACAATAGGTGGCTTTTCCTCTTTCTTCCAATACATAGCTATTAAACGCTCTGCTTGATGTAAAAACCTGTCAATAAATCTACGAGTGCTGCTACAAACGATATTCTCAGGAAAAATCCACAAAATAATTGTGGTCTCATTGGGAGATTGACAGATACCATCTGAGAAATTAGTAAAATTATCTCTTTCCAAAACTCCTGTACCTTAGGACAATTCCACATGCAGTGCAACATTGTGCCTTTATCAGTTGAGCATTTAATGCATGTGTCTGGAAAATTCTGATTAATTGTATTTAACCTAACTGGAGTAAAATACGTTCTCATTATCCAGTTGTACTGTATTAATATGAGATTACAGTTAATAGTTTGCGATTGAGCATTCAAACATATATTTTTTAGATGTTTATTTATAAAACATCGATATTAAGCCTTTAGATTGGGAATACTTTGATAGTAAAATCTCAAAAGAAGTCTTAGGTATTGTAAGCTTTGTACCTTGAAACATAGCTCCTAAATTGAAGGAATTTAAAGAAAGTTTTTTGGGGGAATATCAAACTGTGCTACAATCTCTGCAAAAGACATTAAGTCATTTCGTTTATAAAAATCCTCAATTTTTTGCAGCCCTTTATCAATCCATAGCTTAAATCCTGGGTCTGATGTAGCTGGTTTGAAACTCTCATTACCCCATATTGGGGTAAAACATGATAAAGTATTTGACTGGCCTACATAATTATGCACATAGCACCAGACTTTAATTGTATTCATGCAGGGTTATGAGATATAATATCTTTGCCTTTTCTGAGAGTTTTGATATTTGTCGAATAAAGATAACGATTAAGTGGTAATTTTGACTTTATAAAGAAAGATTAAATGATTTTTCTGATTTTTCAGAAGAAAAAAAGTGGAGATCACCTTTATTGTATGGTAAATATAACCATGACAGACGAACACGCGCTCGATTATTATTCCAGATGAAATCAGTGAATGGGGGATGGAGGACACAGAGGAATATTTTGAAAGAGGTATAGTATTTTAGGTAATAATGGCGAGTGCCCCTTTGAATATTAAATGTCCTGGAAACTACTATTAGTAAGTACTTCAGCCATAGAACGCGTGTAAAGTATCTCAATCCATTTACAAAAAAATTCCCCAAACCCAAATCTTTTCAGGACCTCAAATAGATAGGGCCATTCCACCCTATCGAAGGCCTTTTCAGCGTCCAGGGATAGAATGGCCGTATCAGAAGCTCCCTTTTTAAGATATACAATGTTAAGCAAAGTTCTAACATTGTGAAGACCTTGCAAATCCATTTTTGTCTCGATATATTATATTGGGTTAAAGTGCCTCCAACTTCCTTGCCAGAATTTTACTCAATATCTTAAAATCTGTATTAAGTACTGAAATCGGCTGGAATGATTTGCATTTGGTATTTATTTTATTAGATTTAGGAAGTAACGTAATGAGAGCATTTCTTAAGGAGTCATTCACACCATTTCCAAAAGATTCTTTAATTTCTAAAACTGGTGGAATCAAGTTTCTTACTTTTTTTTTGTAAAAGTCTACATTAAGATTGCCTGGCACCGATGATCGACCCACTGTTAAACTATCAATAGCCTCCATAATTTCTTCTTCAGTTATATCCTTGTCCATAGACATTTTTTGCCTCTTCAGGAAGGATATGTATGGATAAACTATTCAGAACGCTACGACAGCTATGGAAGCGAGGCTGTGAGGGATAGACATAGACTTACTGTGTGTTCACTGGCATCCACTGTAAAAAACTGTATAAATCTCATGTTGTCTACTGAAATTTAAGCAGAACAATCCAAAAACAAATGAAATAGCAGTAGGCCTACAACCTACTGAAGAGATGTCTTTCCCTCGCAGCCTCGCTTTCATTCCCCTTCCAGAGATAGAGCTGCTGTGTATACAGACTATTGCGTTATTGTTTCACCACTCCAGTACTTCGGTACGCGCATAACTGTCCAAATCAAGGACTATTTAGACTGTTTTGCTTACTAGTTTAATCGATTCATTGCATGAACAGCCTACAGAAAATACGGAGCACACAAGATAATTGCTGAAATATTGACAGAAATTGAGTGTTGAGTCCAAAAACTTGGGGACAACAGGTGTTATTTCAGAAGTATGGAATTGCGCCACTTTGAGGTTGAGTTAGATTCCAGCCTATATGATATAGCCTAACCCTAGCAAGGATCATATTTTAGTCTGGGAATTTTGTGCGCTCACTCTTCACTACAGGGCAAAAGCATTTGCTTACATCCCAAAGCAGTTCTGCTATAGGCTTCTATGGTGGAATGACCAGGCAGCTATTTTAAGAACCATCAACATTTCAGTCACCTTTTAGAATCCATCATTTAACCCAAAATAAAATGTCATTTTATTATAATGGATGACGAAATAGAAAGCCTCAGAGAGTGTTAGATAGGCTACTTAAAAAAAATTTAAAAAAAGATCTGAAATCTTATTTATTTCCCTTTTCACAGTTTTAGTGTCCCATTTTCACAGTCCATCTATTATATGACCAATGACCTGGCCCTGTTAGCATCCACACAGGCCCTAATCTCAAAGAATTTCATCACCAAGAGCAGGAGCCATCTCACTGCATGCACTGTCTTCTACTGCTCAATCTTTTCCCAGAACTCTCCACCTTCTCTTCGAGCAAAGGTGATATATTTTAGTCCGGCCATTACTCTGCACTCTTCCTGCTGGGGCCCATTCCTCCATCACGGTGCATTTACATCCGCTGCAGACCAAAACCCTAGCGTGTTAAACAAGTAGAAGTATAAAATAAATGTTCAGTATACAATATATCCAGCCTGTATTTAGCAGAATATAGGGAGAATGTATTGCAAACTTGTGTAGAAGATTAATTCAATTAAACACAATGGATTAATTTTTCTTCATTAGAACAACCCATGGCTGGATGTTGAATTAAAGGCTTAACAATCTGATTATGTAGATAAATGTGGAAACAAATGAAGCCGTATTCTTGATTTCAAGGAGAGGATAATGGTCAACAGTCATGAACAATCAAGAGTCTTATTAAATAATACTGCGTGGGCTTTTCACTCCAGCATGCATTAACCTGTTGAGTGTTCATCAGCTGGCAATGGAAACTGATTTTGTTTGCATGGTTTTGACTGAAAGGAATTTCCTGATAGCAACGCATACATCAGATCATCAGATCACATAAGTAGCTAAGAGAGCTCTGAATGTTTGTGATTGCCACAGGTTATTGCTAAACCACAGGACATCTGTAATTGGGGTGAATGTAAAAGAAAAAAAAACACTGAAACAAACAAAACAAAAAGCAAGATGTTAAATTGAGTAACTCGAATCGTTGACACAAATTACCAGTTGAATTTTAACAATATATAAACCTCTAAATTATGCACCATATATTTCTATATAAAATAATACAAATATTAGAAGAAAAAATATATATTATTTATTTGCAATGAATTCAGGATTTAAGATAAAAAAATAACATTTAAAATCTAGTGCATAAGAATACAGACAGTGTCATGGTTCGAAAAATAAAGATAATTGCATGTAATACCATTGTGTAACCACTGTTTGTACAGCCCTGATATACAGCCAATACATGCCTGTGCATTCCCTAGTTGTTTTCAGACATTATTACTCACTTTTACTTGCGTTTTATTTCCCATGGCAGTCATTGTTTGGATGCAAAGATCACAAGACTATTTGGTTTAAGACCAGTTAGCCTTTTCTAATCATGCCCATGTTTTTGTCTGTTAATCAAGCAAGTGCTATATTTATAGATGTAAAAAAATATTAAAACAAAATAACATTTTTAAAAGAGCCTAAGAGGCTTAACTGCGATGGCTATTTTGGATTTGTTTTTGTTTGGCCTCTCACATGCATCCATTATCTAATACTCATCCATAGAAATAAATGACTCATTACTAATTACAGATTTAGATATTAAAGTTTATTAGCAGTTAATAGCATGAAAATTATTATCTGTCAATAGTGTAATCCAACCCTTTAATGTCCATGTAGTGCTCCAAAAAAAAGAATCAGGCTGCTCTCAGCAAGCCTGCAAGCCACTAACCAGCTCAAGGTCACTGCATGTTTCAGTGGACATGGTGCAGTTCATCCAATGCTGTGGATTTCACAGCTGACTTCCACATTTATGTAGGCTACACTGGCTAGCCATCGATCTCGCACACTATTAATTCACTCTTCAGCGTCTCTGCTTTAATAAAAGGTGCCTGGATACTCTGTCTGCTCAGTTTCTTACTGACATGAAATGCTGATGCATGAAAAAAGTGAAGTTTTCGCACCATTTTTTTATATAAAATACTGTTTTCGTTTCGAGGTGCCAAGAGAGATTCAAATTCAGGTCTTTGTTTTTCATTTCATTCTCCGGCTTGGAGATGGGGTAATAACCAGAGAGGTATGTGGGATTTCTCTCACTTTATAGTACCACAGCATCATGGCCCAAAGCCAGTCTTTTATTGCTCTTTCACTGTTGCCGTGGTAGCGGTCCTGTTCTGGATGCTCAATCATTTTCTTATCAGATGCAGCTGTCAGACTTTTTCTTAAGAATGACCCATCAGAGAAATACTCCCAAGAACAGTGGTAACAGACACCGTATTGATGCTATTCCTGAGGTGTCAATACTGTGTGACCCAGTATTAAGCGAGAGACATTTGTTAATGTTCAGCCGTTTCAATGGAAAACACCGACGGGTTCAGCGTAAGAACTTCGCAAGAGTGCTTGAAAGCTTCTGGGTGAAGCTCTGGTGCGTGAAAACTGCTCAATTACTGGATGTTTAGTAAACGGCTAAACAAATTATGTATCACAAATAAAGGGGCTTTTTGACAATATTGGTTATTTAGTTAAATTGATTTTATAATTCGGTATTAAATTGGCTTTTTCAGTGCTGCCTGAAAACTTGGCATTAAAATACAAATAATTAAATGGTAATGTAAACATTGTTTAACAAATTCCACTGCACTTCATTACAACTGGCAGTCAGGCATTCTCATTACATTCAACTCATTTGAATGGCCTCAGTAGTTTCAAAGCACATTGAGAAATATGAAGAAAAAACGTATAGCTGAACTCTTCAGACAAAAAAATGACTTTATCTGACAGTGTACACCGCAATTAACTACTCCATGTTTCTGCTATTTATTACATATAAACTTTATGAACTGTAAAAATGGACATAACATTAACAATAGATTTAGCTCAATACTGCCCTCACGTGTTCCTCTCTGTACACTACACCAGTGTGTATGTAACAGGTAAATAAAAATGTTATTAATTTGTATTATCTTCCTAGTAAGTAAAACAAACGTTTTCCAAAAAAGAGTTTATTATACAATTACATTAATGATATTACAATGCAAAACTTGAAGATCAGTCAATCCGTTTAAATACCAAAACTGTCACACTGTTACCCGTCACACCAGCAAACTGGAAACGAGGGGTGGTCAGCTCACGTACCAACTCAAAACCTGCAAGAAACCACTATCTTACAATCATTGCAGTATTTGAAACACTGTTAGTTAAAGAAATGTGCTTTAGTTCAGGTACCAGTGTTGAAGATCTGCAGCAGCTGCTCTTTGGTCCAGTTGCAGGAGGTGATGACGAAGAAGCCGCCTGGTTGCAGAACAGTTCTTAAAGAGGTCACATAGTGCTTTTTTGCCTCCTTTCTGTCCCCTGGGCTCAAACTAATGGCATCAAATGTGCCTTTATCAATACATACATCAAAGCCCTTTAATTCTGTGCTGGGATTCAAGAAATCCTCCACCTGAAGTCACAAACACACAAACAGAAATCCTTCTTCATTATGTGTTCTGTTGAGCAATGAATTTATTAATTTAATTTATGTATGCTGAAAGCAAATCATTTCCACTACCTGGATTTTAACATTTCTTAAGCCTTCCTCTTCCACAATATTTATGGCGAGCTCTACAGCAGCCTTGGAATAGTCAATTCCAGTAAGGTTTGAAAAGCCACGGTTGCCCTTAAGGGATAATTCATGTGATTATCATCATATATAGTTATTGACATTTTTTGTGATTTAAAAATGTATTTCAATTAATAGAGAGCTTAAATATACAGTGCATTACTAAATGCAGTTATCTATTGAACTTCTGACTTGCCAGTTCAACAAGGAACATCCCGTTTCCAGTCCCAATGTCAAGTATGGCAGCATTTTCAGATATATGTTGTGCTTCCATCCATCTGATCACTCTGTCCATGCTTTCCTCACCAAACCTAAAGGTTCACCAGGGGCATAGGAATTAGTCTTTATATTGCGCTAAATTACCGAACATAACTGATACACCAGACAACGGTGCTGGTTTATATTCATATCATATCCTGCAAGAACAGACTTAACTTGAAGGAGAAAATCAATATGGTAGGGTATTCATAAACAAGCATGTAACACAAAACAGCACAATTACCATATTTCTCCCACATGTCCAATATCCTTGTAAGTCTGCAGCTCTATTTTATAAGTATCATCCCAGCTTCAAGAAAAACAGGAGAAAAGCCAGATTTATATATATATATATATATATATATATATATATAAATCACTTAAATCACCAACAAAAGTCAGATTACATTCAAAGGAATCACTCAAAGCACTCCGGTTTTGTTTTTATTTAACATATACAGGTGTAACATTTCACTTGCGGCAGTTGCTGGAAAGAATATACAATATTCATGTGTGGTGTCATAGAGGTAAAACCATAAATGTAACCTGTGCTGGTCTTCTCCCTACAATATGAGATCAAATAATACTAGGGCGAAGTAATCAAGCAAAATCTCTTACTACTCCTTAGTTCCGAGTTTTGAAGGAGCAAAGTCTTCTGATTCTGTACACTGCACCAGACTGTCTTCAGCCCCATGTGTGCTGCTCACTGACGATTCCATCTTCTTCTTCTTGTCTTTATTTGGCAACCGGACGATTCCATCATGACGTCCCGTCTCAGCAGCATCCGGTGACGTAATACAGAACGTGACAAACGACGTGAAATTACAAAATAAAGGTTGAAAGTTTAACAATTTTATTTTAAATTGAATGCAAAGCGATACAAATTTGACATGAATATAAGTTTAAAATAAATATAAACATAAAAGAATAATCAAGGGTCTCAAAAGAAAATATATCAAATAAATATTAAAATAAAAACGTCACACAGTTGACAATTGTGCACTTTGCAATAGTATATATATATATATATATATGAAGTTTAGCATTTTGAACAAGAATGTGTTATAAGAGAGACAGATGGACTAAAAAGAAATTATTATTGTTTTGGTGGTTCCATTAAATATTATGCTTTTTACACCAAACAAGCAGATACGTACATGTTATTTTTAAGAATAGGAAGGTAAATACTAACCAAATACTAATACTTACCAAGTAAGTATATTAATGTATGTTTAAAAACGTTTTATTAATAAAGGTTTAAGCATTTTAAGGTAAATGTTTGTTGCAAACAGATACATGTATTTTATGTATATCATTTTATTTATAACGTTTTCAAAATTCATCCAGTCAAACATAAAAAGCCTGTTAAAAGTTTAGGGTCAGCATTACGATATTTAATGCTTTTTTATTGCAATGTTTACAAACAGAGGATACAATCATGCAAACAATCTTTCAACAAACATCTTATGGCTCAATAGTTAACCAGATAAATTATATAGACGCCATATTTACCTATTAAGAAATATTTCCTAAGAAATTGAAGAGAAAGAAAAGAAACAAATATATGATAATTTACCCCAACAGAAGATTTGTTTATTCATGGGTAGGCTGATGTACACATAGGGGATGTGTACACTGTACAGTGCGTGCGCAAAGGATTGTGGGCTCGGCGCGTATGTTTCTATCATGGCGGCGTCAATTTCGGGATACACTTTTAGTTCTGTGTGTTATCACAGTGCCAACAGCAATTCTGACCATGTAAGTACTATGCCACCTGACTTTGAGTCTAAATGTTTAAGTGCACGATTGCATAGCGCAACAGCAAACAGTTTATTCCATCAAATCAGAATGAATTCATTTCCCGGTGTCATCTTTTCCTGGTGTGGCTACAGAATGGCCGTGTATCAAAACCTGGTGAGCTGTCTATCTAGACAGCGTTCGTTAGCATCACGGGTGCATTTGAACATTCAAAATTTCGAGTCTTAGGTTAGTAAGACTTGGGTGTAGTATTTCATATCTGTGGCATTTTAGATTTCATGAGTCTAATAGAGCTGACTCAAACCGCGCCTTTAATGGAAAGCGGAAACAAAATGCGGTCTAGGTAGGCAGCTTACTATGTTTTGAGACGCAGTCAGGGTGACAGCTAGCAAACCTACAAGCCGAAGGATTTTACAAGCTTGTCAGAAAGTGGCATTGCCGTTTATTTAGTTTATCATCGCTCATTTTCATAAATGTATACTGCCTGGTAGCGTTCGGTGAATTAAATCTCGTCGAGCTAGTGTTACAGACATCAATGCGTCTAAAATAGTCACAGTAGCTGACCGGCTAACTTGTTTGTCAGCAGCAACTGTCAAATTCAAACTTGAATGTCTAACAGACATTGAATGAAGTATTCACACATTGCTTAACATGATAATGATCATTTTTATAGCCTTTTTGCTCTTTCAGTCTTTGTGTCATTCTCTCTAGCATTAGGAAGTAGGTGATCTGTCATTTACCCTGCAGGCTTCGCATAGTTGTTTTGAGCTGGTTAGTCAGGTGTTTTACGCTCAACCTGTTTTCAACCTGTCAAAGATATGAGGGTTTTTGTAGTTTTTCCTTACTGAATATCCAAATGCCTACCACTTAAGTTGAACGTGTTTATGGGATGGACTGTCAACATCTAGCCTATAATATTTATATATAGGCTTTTGATACTAAACCACCTTCATGACCTCATTTTATTTTAATTGTAAAACATAGTAAGCAATTTCAGTGTGATCTAGTTGCTTTAACTGAACACGTAAACAGCCGGTGAAGTTGTGCTGAGTGCCTGGAGAACAGTGTTTCTGTTGTTCTCTCATTGCAGCAGTGAAATGTCTTTCTACAAACTATTTTTTTAATATATTTACTGCATTAATTCAGGGCACATTCGACTAACATGTACACTTTGGTATATCATGACCATTAGAGGTGCAAATTTCATGTTTGTTGTTTGTTTGTTTGTTTTGTTTTTTAAACGCGTCAAATGTCTGTATCCTCCTTTAAATTGCATTTGGCCTGTTACTGTATAAGGGGAAAAAATCTAACAATTTTTATTATTATTAACAATATTATTATTATTCGTTTTTCAATAACTGCCTAACAAAATATTGGTCTTTTTACCTGAATGCATGATGTTTACTAACCTCTAACCATTCTTCTAACTGTATATTACTGCCATTACTTTGTCACGCTCTTCTCTGACTGATCATAGAATAATTCCTAATTGTTACATTGAAACAATATGTATTGTGAAATGAGCTATACAACTAAACTTGACTTGAACTGAACCCAGGTAGCCCAGCCTGAGTAACAGCATAATTGTTATATTTATTGCTAGGAAATTGCTAAATCAAACAAGGGTTTTAGACTGTATGTGGTAATAGGGCTGTCATAAAAAAAATAATGATAGTAATGAAAACCTAATTTTTAAACATAATCTGTGGAAGGTCAAGGTGCCTATTCAGTCATGTCAATATTAACATTTTATCGTAAATAATTAAAGACTTAATTTTAAAGTCGTAATGAAACGAAGGTTGCATTAGACTTGTCTTCTCTTTTGCGATGTTTATATTTGAGTGAAATGTCTTTTTGAACAAGAAAAAAATATTATGTCCATTGGGAATTGATTGGATTGTTAGATGGTTGTGGTTTGCTATTGCTGTGATGTCATGTGAGTGACAGGATGCCCCGCCCTCACGCCAGTAAACGCATCATCAGAGAAGAGAAGAGATGTCTGCAAGAGGGAGGGGAAGTTATTTTTTAATTCAAGATTGTGAGGGCACTTGTATTTTAAAAAAATTATAATGATGTGCACAGGTAAATCATTTATAATAAATACTGCAATATTCCATAAAAAAAGAGTTGTCAATTTTGATTTCATAGTGACTTTAACTACACTGTATTTGCCATTAAACTGCCATTTTAATGTTACTGCAAAATTGTTTATTGACTCTTTTAGGAAGGCTTCCTGTTGGGAGAAGTGAGACAAGAGGAAACTTTAAGCATCAGCGATTCACACATCGGTAGTTCAGAATTCCTCAGTGTAATAGGTAAAACCATGTTTGATTTTTTTTTTTTTCATGACCATTTTAGTAACTCATCATTCAATACATGATGCATCTCATCACTGAAATCCTCAGTTGATTCCAGTCTCAGATCACAGACATAACAAGTGAGGAGGACGTGATGACCTTCCTGCGCGAGCAGCTATGAGCTATCAGTTCAAGATATGGCTGATATAATCTGTTCATTCTCATTCTCAACCATCCAAGGACTGTAGCAAACTGCCCTGGTTGTCAATAACCTGATAAGCCACTCAACTTTTGACTGGATTTTTTTTTTTTTTTTTTTTTTTTTTTTAAAGTTCATCCAGTATTTCTGAGTAAAGTCTTAAGGCCTGAGAGATAAAGCCTCAAACATCATAGACCTTTTTTTTTGTTGCTCCGAAATACTGGAAATATCTCCTCTCCAACATTAAGAGATCATGTTTCTGAGTTCGGCGCTGCACCCAGATCCCTTCAACTCAGATCACTTTACAAAGAAGGGCTCCACAACATTAAAAGTGGGCCCGGATAGTATCTTATTTTTGCAGTAAGAAGTCATTATGAAGGTCATGCTGTCCTCTAGACTCTGTTCATGATTGCACACTGCATGCATATTTTTCTTTTTCCATTTGAAGGTTAATGTTGTCTGTACGCATATGAATATTTAAATATAGACCTTTTAATCAAAGCATGATTATTTTACTCAGATGTTGATTGAATTAATCACTTGCATTTACTTGACTTCCAGAGGTCCATAATCATGAACCTTGTGCACAACTGTTTAGGTAAGAACATCCTGACTCAGTACTTGAATTTAGTAGATACATTCTTAAATATTTATTATGTTATAAAAAAATATACACTATCATTTAAAAGTTTGGGGTCGGTACGAGTTTTAAAAATGTTTTTGACAGTAGTCTTTTATGTTCACCAAGGCTACATTTATTTGAACAAAAATACAGTAAAAGCAGTAATATTGTGCAATATTATTACAATTAAAATGACTGCTTTCTATATTAATATATTTTAAAATGTAATTTATTCCTGTGATGGCAAAGCTGAATTTTCAGAATCGTTACTCCTGTCTTCAGTGTCACATGATCCTTCAGAAATCATTCTAAAGCTGATTTGCTGCTCAAGAAACATTTCTTATTATTTGAATAATGTGGAAAACAGTTTGTGCTGCTTAATATTTTTATGGAAACCAAGATTAAAAAAAAAATCAGGATTCTTTGATGAATAGAAAGTTCAAAAGAACAACATTTATTTTAAATAGTAAAGATATTTAAAATGTTACACAACATTTCTGACACTTTTTGCTAAATAAAAGTATTAATTAATTGTTTTTGTTGAATGTTATAGCCTAGGAGACATACATTTTCTTTCTTTTTTAATTAAACTTACAGTTGTTTTGCATGTTGCAGCTTTTATGACTATGCAGGTAACGTCAATGAAGAAAATCTCAACAGAATCCTCAAGGATAGAAGAAAAGTAAGTCGTTACCATGAAATATGCATAAAAATGCGTGAAAGAATAAAATGTTATTAACTGGTACCTTGCCAGGTTCTATGTCCTGCATTGTGCCTCTGTGTGTTTAAGTCAGCTGACCCGCTTCACAATGTTTCTTTTCCTGTGCAGAATGTTATCGGCTGGTACCGGTTTCGAAGGAACACCCAACAGCAGATGTCTTTCAGGGAGCAGGTGATCCATAAGCAGTTGACCAATATACTTGGCATCCCAGATCTGGTCTTCCTCCTCTTCAGCTTCATCTCCACAGCCAATAGTTCCACACATGCTTTGGAGTATGTGCTCTTCAGGCCCAACAGAAAGTATGTACAAGCTGTTTAATACAAAGTTTTGGAGTGGGGTAAAAAAAAAAAAAAGTTTCTACTGTTTAAAGACGTTTCTCTTCTATTGTTATTTCATAATACCTTGCATAATGTTTTCAAATGGCGCTATGTAGCTGAAATCGAGTGTTTCTGTTGTAATTTTGCTATTTCTCCCAGCAGGTATAATCAGAAGATATCTCTAAGCATCCCAAACCTGGGCAACACCAGTCAACAGGAATATAAAGTCTCATCTGTGCCGAACACCTCCAAGAACTACGCCAGTGTCATTAAAGAACATGGGTGAGGCAACCTGACTGCAATGTTCAATATTATTTTAGCCATGTCACGGAATGTAGCTATAGTCAGTTATTGTGTTATTTTGTAATATTCACTACTGTTCAAAAGTTGGGGTTTTTTAAGATTTCTAATGTTTTCAGAAGTTTCTTGTGCTCACCAAGGATGTGTTTCTTTGATAAAAGAAAATACGGTGAAGACAGTAATTTCATTAAATATTACTATAATTTAAATTAACTCTGTTCTATTTTGATATAATTTAAAATGTAATTTATTCCTGTGGTGGTAAAGCTGGATTTTCAGCATCATTCCATTCTTCAGAGCCACATGACCCTTCAGAAATCATTCTGATGTGCTGATTTGATGCTCAAGGAAAAATGTATTATTATTGTCAATGATGAAATGATGAGATGTGCTGCATAATATTTTTGTGGAAAATGTGAAACATTGTTTTCAGTATTCTTCATATTTGATGAATGGAAAGTTCAAAAGAACTGCATTTATTTGAAATATAAATATTTTGTAACTTTTCGCTGCAGTAAATACTTGAATGTGATCGCTAATTTTTTATTTTTTATTATTATTTATAGGACTGACTTCTTTGATAAGGATGGAGTTATGAAAGACATTCGAGCTATTTTTCAAGTTTACAGTGCCCTTCAAGAAAGAGTCCAAGTGAGTTACATCATTATACTGCTTCTTAACTTTGAGCTCAATCCAGGAGATGCTGGTTAACATACAGGCTAGTGGTTTTCCAAAGTTACCAGTCACTCAGCATTTTTACTGGCCACAATTTTGTCATTGGGAAATAATGTTAGGGCTGGGATGATACACTTAGCTCATGAGACGATAAACGATGCTTGGGTTGATTGTTGTACAGCATGACCCTTGTTTAATATTGGTCAAACAACATTCAATTCAAATATCGACTTAATCTTTAATATTTGGCCACTTTTTTACAATAGAAATGCTACAACCACTGTAATTTCTTGAACAAGAACACGTGGGCATCAGATCAAGGGTTTAAACTTATCTTGAAATCGTGATGAACAAAAGTATTGAAACATTGATGTATTCTCCTGTGTTAGATAAAAGATAGGCATAGATGCAAAAATGACTTCTGTTACAAATCTGGTGAAATGAGCAACCCAAACACAGCATATGCAGAAATGGAGTTTATTAACAAAGCTACTAAGATGCACTTTCTATATGCGTTCCTAAATGCATGTTATTGGAAGCCCAAACATGCATGCAGAGACTGAGACAGAGGCAAAAAAAACATGTAACCTGAATTAAATTAAAACGTCTAATTTCAATAAAATTACTAAAGCGTCGTGCTTTACTCTGAAACCTGCAGTGCATATATTTATTTAATTGTAAATAAAATTCAACCCGCCACTGTTGTAATCCACCTGCATTTGTCAAGTTGGCAGGTGTTAAAGGGCACCTATTATTCCCCTTTTCACAAGTTGTAAAATAAGTCTCTGATGTCCCTAGAGTGTGCATGTGAAGTTTGAGCTCAAAATACCTAACAGATAATTTTTTACAGCATATTAAAATTGTCACTTTTTGAGGCTCAGAAAAACACACCGTTTTAATGTGTATCCCTTTAAATGCAAATTAGCTGCTGTCGCCAGCCCAGGGGGCGGAGCCTCACGAGCTCGCACTCAGTGGCAGGACAATCCCATCTCACGGAATGATAATATCAAAACAGAAATTCTCAGTAGCGGTGTTCATTTCGACCTGAAGTCGGACAATAATGCCTACAGAGGAAATAGAACAGGTATAGTCTAATTACGGTTAACTTATTTTTCATCTTGCTTTTATCCACTGCGGACCGCGTCCGAAAGATGGCCAAAAATATACTGATGAGTTCAATGAAGTTTATTGTACATCACACAAAAGATGAAGCGATAGTTTTACTCCAGAAAATCACTGTAAGAGCTAAATAAACACCGTATAAGAAGTCTTATCCATAAACTATCTCTCTCCCTTTCATTATCATCAACATACACAGCGAATTACACAAAACTCTCGTTACAACTTGTCTACAGCTGCTCTCTCTGGTGTCGAAACAATGGCGGACTGTGTTCACTAAGCTCACTCATTCAGGGTGGGCTAACTGCAGTCCGTCAACAGTCGTGGGAGGGGCTTGTACAAAAGTACGTCACATTGCCCCGAATCTGAGAATGGTTTGTTCTGAGACAGTGTTTATGATTTATGGGGGGATATATATAATTTAAAAAAAGCAGTGGATGTATTTTTATCATTATAGGGTGGTCGTGTACACACACTGCCAACACACATTTATGTTCAAACGCCATGTAAAAGTGAATTTTGCATAATAGGTGCCCTTTAAATGTCAAACCTTGATAATAATATTTAAATGTTTTAAATAAATAAAGTCTAAAATACTTGTATAATATTTAGCATAACGCTTAGGATGTGCTATCTATGAATTTCCTGTCATCCCACAGGCGGTGTGCTGTGAAGTGGATCAAAGTGAACGAGTGAGGGAGAAAATCCAAGAAGAAGTGAACAAACTCAAAGAGGAAGTCGCTCTCAGGAAACGCAATAGCGCTGAGGAAGAGAGAAGTACGTGCTGATGACTCTGCGAATTAGCAAAAAAAGGAAACAAATTCTGTTAATATCTTCTCTATTTTCTTAACAGGACTCCAAGAGGCAGCCGCTATACCGCTTCCCGATAACTCTGCCTTTCCCGACTCCTCACACTCTTCGCTGTCTCGAGTCGTGCTCTCAGGTCCCTCGGTGGAGCCCAGTTTAGAGAGAGCCGTGAACTCGTCTTCTCCACCGATCTACAGCACCACACTGCCTCCAGATTCACCAAGCGCTATACTGCTACCGCGGCCCCAAGCCGTGGGTTCCCCCGGCCACCCGTCTCCCAGTGTGGGCCTGGGCAATGGAGACGGCTCAAGCTCAGACTCCCTGAATCGCCAGGCCACCGGCCAGGAGGATGAGGATGACGACGATGAGGACAGTAGCGAGTACGAAAATTTAGTTAGTGAGCAATTGCAGCCACCTTCCTTATCAGAAGCTGTTACATTAGGACGACCGGCTACCCTGTGGCCCGACGGAGACGCCCACAGCCCTCCGGGCTCATAGTGATCGAGCAAACCACTGGGGACATTGACAAACGAACAGAACTATTTGTGATTATGAGGCTCGTGGTGTTCAGGACACAAACAAGCACTTGCCTTTTGTGAGTTATGACAATGCTGTCCTGTTGTACACATTTAACAGCTCTGTGCAGGGGACGTCATTGGGTTGTGACTGACTCCGAAGTGGCGATGGAATGATGTCCCCATCTATGTGGACCGACGGACCCCTTTTCTCCGTTTCACGCTCTTTTTTTTGGGTGGAGAGGTGCATCCTGCTTATCTCGGCGTCTGCTACTCACTGGAGTTATTCGGTTCTTGCACCATTTACCTCTTGCACTGTTTTGCCTTCATTTGATCTGCGTTTGATTAGATTAGCAAAGGGAAAGATGTCTTTTTTTGCGGCCTTTAAACATTTCTGTGTGAGCTTAAACCATGACTTGTTCATTGTCTCGCTTCATAAATCTGAATGGACAAAAAAAGAAAAGAAAAAAAATCGCAATTATAATACGTGCTTAGGACTGCAGCTGCCTGACACTTGAACAGTTCTTGTTCTAGAAAAGTTATTTTATTTTTATTAGTTATATTTGATTTGATTGAGTAATATAATGCCCTATTCATGAAAAAAAGAGAGAATATTTGGTCAATGATTATATAAGTTAGTTTGATAAGGGGTTCTTGTATTTTTTATGGCGTACTGTAGATCACTACTAATTTCATTGGCTTAAATCAAACACGTTTTTGTCCTGATGAATGAACCGATGATTATATCATTTTTTTGCTCCACTTCAAACTTTTACCATTGAGCTTTAACTGAATTTACCGGTCGTACGGTTTGATGGAGCCAATCAGAAACTGGAAGGGCCAAGGGTCAAAATGCAGCATCATCGATCTCAGGATTCTTTTACAGTACCTGGACTGTTGCTTTCTCTCATCATCTTGTCCACATGCCTTTGTTCATTAGTTGAGAAGATATGATCGATTTACTTCAAGCAGTGCAGCGGTGGATCAGTTTAGTACTCTATGATAATGTGAAATAAAGATTTCAGCCAGATGCAGCAGAGCTTAAAGGGTAGAAGCACAGTCTTGTCATCTTTTAGAGGATGTTTTACTGTCTGATCAAACCAAAAGGGCTTTTCCCCTCTAAAGTTTGTATGTGTGTGAGTCTCAGAAAAACATGTCTGGGTCACTTTACCATTAATCATTAAATAATAATAATTTACCATTAAATAATATTATTTAAATTGTATATTAAGTAAAATATTGATATTAACATATATATATATATATATATATATATATATATATATATATATTTATATATATATACTTTTTTATATATATTTATATATTTATCCTTCGATTTTTTTTGTTCTTAAAGGGAATTATCATTTTTCATTCTCATAATACAGAAACGTTTTAAACTAGCGTTTAGCATGATATATAAATATTTATTTACAATTTATTAACAATTTATTTTTAGTTTTTATAAAAATTTCTTTCTTTTTTTCAAATAAAGTAATGGGATTTGGGGAGAAAACGTGAAAAGATTTTCACCAAAAATAAAATATCTTAATGGTACAAAAACATACTCTTTATTGTTTTATATACATATATATATGTGAAATGTGACTGAGACACGTTTTTGTGTGATTCACCCATGTAGTGCATATTGCAAACAATTTGGGCTAATTATTCCGAATGATGAGCTGTTTTTCACCCAAAGAATCCAAAACTCTCTATTTCCTTGTTTTATCTCAGGATCTGACGCTCTGACATTTATTTTGCAAGAGGCTGAAAACATCTCACTTTTCATTCAGTACATTTCTCCAGTTCTGTGTAGGACAAAAAAAACAATAACAAATGTTTGTTCCTTGGCATGAGTGTGAATGAGAGTACACGGACATAGATGTTTTAGTCAGCTGTATCATGTTGCATTGACTGTCTGCTTTAAATGTTTTTGCCTTTGGCATTGATCTTTATGTGTAAGGCCAAAAAGACACCACCACCAGGGTTTTCGGCACAGATCAGAAAGTGTTAAAGTAAACAATTGCACTGATGTGGAGAAATGCCACATTTAAATTTGACATGGGCTTTTTTGGACAACTGGCAGCCGGTCCCTCAGAGCTTTAAAAATGTGATTTTATCATACTAACATGTTCCTTAGAAAGTTTTGAATGAACATTAATGCCACTTAAGGACAAATATAAATATATATATATACACAGTCTGATTTTTTTTTTCAAATATTTACTATTTATGATTAATCAGAGTCAATTCACAGTGATCTCTTCTGAACATCTCAAGACAACTAATCCAGTGTCAATCCTGCTGCCATATTGCCTTTTGCCCTCTTCTTACAGAAGCTTTCAAATCGGATAACGAAATAAATCAAAATGTGGCAGTGTGCCATTTTAATGGGGAAATAGCAATGACGTGATTGTCATTTTTATTGTAATTTTAGCCGGCTGTACGTCAGACATGACTCCTTCCTTATGATCGAGCAGCTGTGACATTGTTCCCATCAGAATTGAAATGAAGTCTCTCGGTGCTGTCAACTGTCTGGTTACCAACATTCTTTAAAATATATATTTTTGAGTTCTACAGAAGAAACTCATACAGGTTTGGAACAACATGAGGGTGAGTAAATGATGACAAAAATCTCCCTTTCACTGTGTGGCCGTTTCAAATTCTCATCTTTGATGGCAAAAAGCTTTCAGCCACACTAGGACTCCAGGGAAAGCCAGGTGGAACATTGACTTCCATTCAAAGAAATGTCGAAAATTGAGGCTCAATTGTGTGCTTGTGGCTAGTTGTGTTAGCATATTCGTTACAAAACGAATAGGGAAGACATAGGGATAGTATCTTCTCTGCCTAATAATGTTAAATCAACTAAAGTGCAGTAGCTAGCCTAGCGCAGACCGTTGGGTTCAGTAGTGTAGTTCACAACCTCACCCGAAGGTGGCGTTCCTCATACACAGGTCTGCTGCGGCGCTCACTGACACGTCTCTAAACCAAAGCAACACTGCAGGCAGGGTTGCCAATTACGTGTTTATACTTTTTAACTTTTCACCCCAGGTAATTGCATACGTTAAATTTGACTGAAATGCTTGTATTTAGATATTTTACCTAATTTATATTATTTCAATTATATAACTGTACTATATGACTGATGAGGAGCTTGTGCACCAAAGTATGCCAGACCAAGAAGGATAAGAGTAATCAGAACAAAATACCTTTTTTTTTTTACTGTTAAAAAATAAAGGATTACCACTGAAGGATCTGTTCACCAGCTGTCAATCTTAAGGTATGCTAGTTTTATTGGTAACACTTTACAATAATACAAAAATTGTGCCATTACTTACTCACCGTCATGATGTTCCAAACCTGTATGAGTTTCTTCTGCTGAACACAAAAGATTTTTGAGATTATTGATACCAAAAGAATATTGGTAACCAGACAGTTGACTGTAGCCATTGACTTCCATAGTAGGAAAAAAAAGTATTGAAAGTCAATGGGTGCCATCAACGGTCTGGTTACCAACATTTAACAAAATATCTTCTTTTGTGTTCAACAGAAGAAAGACCCTAATGTTGTTCCATACCTGTATGAGTTTGAGTAAACTATGACAAAATTTTCATTTTGGGGTGATCAATCCCTTTTAATAATTTTAACCGAAACAACTTGATTCTACTAATGTATTATTAAATGTTACAATTAACATTAATCTGTATTTTAGAAATGGGAGTGGTATATTTGGGATAATGTTGACTGTCCAGAATTGGCTGGTTTTTGCACAGATCTAGCCATGGCAGGGGACATTTTAAAGGCATGCTACCATTGGCTGTTTCTTCATATAATGTGCGACTGAAAAAGAACATCAGGCAAACATCATTTGTCAAAATCATTTATTTACTATAATACATAGCAGATGATGTTAAAATATTTAGTTTGTGCATCATATGAACATAATGTTGCTCTTTTTTTTAACTACACTAAATGGGATCCTAGCAGCTGCACACTTACCCTATTGAGCCCTTTCCTCCGTTTTAGTGAGTCAATTGAGATAAATCTTGTCATTTTCGATCCCATCCATTGACATACAAGCTCCCGCAACACAGCTAAACATCTGAGTTGTGCTGTATTCCACACAAAGAATGCAAGCTTTCTAACAGCATCTGTTACAGTGGAACAAAATTCAGTACCATCTAATAGAAAAAAAAAAAAATCATATAGGGAATTAAGTACAGTCAATGGATCTAATCCCAAATTTTAATACATCATACCACAAAGATCTGATTATAGGTTTTACAAGATTATACAGAGCTCCAGTACCCCGTGATTTTTGTTTCATTAGCCATCAAATGATGCTGACATTTATATATATATATATATATATATATATTTTTTTTTTTTTTTTTTTTCTCCTATTTTAGGGAAATAATTAAAGCCAAAATAATGATATTAAAAGTTGAACTATGGCATGACAAACAAACATAAAAATTTTACCCCAGTTTAATGTTCCCTTAAACAAGTTAAGTTAAAAAATAAAATAAAATTAAAAAAAGTCTTGCATAAAAACAGTTAAGCATTTACGGTTTTCCTCCGCGTTAACTCTTTCAGTTATTACAAGTGGCAAAGAACATGCAAATTCAGTTCACGAAATGAATCAAAAGAACCATAGAACGGTGGTCTGCGGAACCGAAACGAACGAACGTGAAACGAGACGGAGATAACCAGACGTCTTCTGAAGCCTGGATCTCTGAGATGTGCCAAATGGTTGCAGTGGGCTGTTTCCCTTTCTGTGGTTTCCAGAGTACGAGGGGCTCCCGGTTCAAAGTCTGTAGGACAAAGTGCATCCTAGGCAGGCGCCCCTGATTTTATAAACTCATATTAGTTCAATCCCAAACGCCTTGGGATACCACCACCTCAACAACGACTGCAATCTTTAAGATAAAAATTTCCTAAAAATATATCTTTAGTCCATTGTAAAATAAAAAGGGGACAAACACTAGCAGATAAATGGCACATTTTGCCATTATGGCAAGTCACACATGTGGTGTTGGTTTTAGTGAGTGACTGACCGCTCCATTGTCTTTAAAAAAAAAAAAAAAAAAAAAAAAAAAGTGTTTCATAAATATATCTTCCTTGTGTTCACAATGTTTGAAATTAGTCAATGTGCACATTTACTGTCAAATTTACATTGACATTTTCTTTACAATTTTTCTTTACAGCTTTTATTCACTCTCATTCAGTCTGGCTGAGGAACAAAAAAATGGAAATGTAAAAAAAACAAAAAAAATTCTTTTCTGCAAGTCACATCTTTTGTACAAAAAAAAAAGTAATTTTTCACTTCTTATTTTAGGAGGCTTCCACGCATCCGAATGTGCGCTGGGGGTCTATATGAGGGGTTCGGGGGGCAGCGGGTGCTGGATCTGCTGTGGTTGGAGGGGAGGAGGGAGTTGCAGGGCCATCAGAGACTCCAAACCGTGACCGTGTGGAGGAGGAGTCCCCTCAGCGCTGGAGGGCTCTGTGATGTCACCACCATAGAAGAAATACTGGCACTGCTGGATGAAGGACTCGATGACGGACTGGTTGAGTTTGGTGGTGGACAGCGTATCCTTGTTCTCGAAATCAGGCCTCATGAGCGTAGGCCAGAAACAGATGGAGAGATTGTCGGCCGTCATCAACGTGGTCTTACTTTGCTGACTTACCCTGGTGGAGAAAGGACATTACAAATTACTTCATATATTTTCACAATGTTACAATAAAAATCTGTTTAAATCTTTAAAAATAAAGATCACTGGGATCAATTATTTATTAACAGGACATTAACAAACATTAATAAAGAGGGGGAAGCCGAAGCTTTACCTGTTGAGGTGAGTGATGACGTATTTGAAAACTTCATAGTTCACAGGAGGAAACTTTCTCACGATTTCCTTAAGCACCTGCAGTCTTTCGTAATGATCTACGATTTCTAGAAAAATACACATTTAACAAACTAATTAGAGAAGGGAGGAAATATTGTGGAATAAAACGTCATCGATTTTGAAATAGTTATAGCATAAACTCCTTCCCGTTGATACAAAACCTTCCTGTTAGGGTTTATTTTGTCATAATAACTAGCTATTTATACATTAACCAGCTTATTACTTCCTAAATAAATGAATAAATAAATAAAAGACCTGATTTCAAGTTATGAGAGAAAGAATGATGAGACACATAATTCTAGCAATATTTGTAAATTACATATTATATTAATTAAGGACGCAATACATATCGGTACCATATCGATTATTAGATATTTAATTGTATATAATTTCTCTTTTTTATGTTTATTTACATTTACCTTGTCTAATATCTAATATCAGTGGACAAAATTATGTTTGTGTATCTTTTGTATTATGTACACTGTATATTAATTGTATTTTGATATTTGTATGTAAATGTCATTTCTTGAAAAGTGCATGGTCTGTGTCTAGAGTATGTACCAAAGACTTTCACCCACGACTACACTTCTGTGACAAAGGTGTTTGATTTGAACCATCATTTTTGAAACATCATCAAAAAGAGATTTTGCGGTAAGATGCAATGAGCTACACCTGCCTGGCTGAGAATATGTGAAGGGAGGGAAAAGATAAAGATGAAATATCAGTAAGTTCATCGAGAACAGCATCCCAGCACTTAACGTCATCTATCTGCAGCAGTGTGGATCAGAAATAATGAGTACGTCACAGGGGGCCCTGGATTAGATTCAGCACTCAGAAGCATCAAACGGAAATGCAGATGCATTTAAATGGCTTCTCAGATACCTTGGGCTGGGATTAGACGGTGTGGTGATGGGATTAATATTAAACGGAGTTGAAAGTAGAAACCGGGCACACAAAGGATAGAAAAAAAACTCGACCGTTGAAATGGTGAAATAGCACAAGCAGGTCTCTACTTGTGCTCATAGTTGTAGCAGACAATTCCTGTCTTTCTTGTAGCCACAACCTGTGCTGATGTGACAGGTGAATGAACTGAACCCACACACTGCCGCACACCTGCAGCTTGTGAAGACTAATGTCTGTATGAGAGGCTGAGGTCAGACACATGATCACAGGTGGAGTCAACTGCAGGTTGACGCTTACACTGGCAATAATAGAATAATAAAAAATAAAATAAAGTGCTAACCCAGATCTTCAGCTACAATCTTCTCAATCCTTACGTGATAATTGGTCCAATTACTTTTACCTGGACCTGCTAAAACACTTAATGAATAATGAAAATAATCAAATTTCAAAAAATTATTAGTCAGCAAATCTGTTTCAAACTGTGGGTGAACAGTTTGTTTTATAAAAATGTAATCTTTCACATTTCAAGTCTTTTTTGTGCAAATGATGTATAGCATTTCCAAAATTAAATTTTTTTTTTTTTTTTTTTTTAAATATACACTGCCATTCACAACTTTGGGGTCAGTAAGTGCTTCTGTTTTTTTAAAAGAACTTAATACTATCCAGCAAGGACACATTAAATTGATGAAGTGAAAGTCAAGTTATTTATACTACTTAAAATAAATGCTGTTCTTTTGAATCTTCATCTTCTCATCCGCCTGTAAAGTTTCACAGTTTCCACAAAAATATGAATGGTTTTAAATATTGATAAATGCTTCTTGTGCACCAAATCAGCATATTAGAATGATTTCTGAAGAGTTATGGCTGCTGAAAATTCAGCTTTGCCATCACAGGAATAATAAAATATATTGTACCAGACACTGTTTAAACAGTTGGTGTGAAGATTACAGCAATTATTTTATTAATGTTGTTAAATCACATTAGATTTTGTATGAACAGGCATTTAAACTTTTTTTTTTTTTAAATGATGAAGATGATGAAGTGTGAAGTGTGACAGTGCCGAACACTACCAATTCACCATGTTTTTATGACCAATGTTACTGAAAAAACACACAAAAACAACACACTTTATTACGTAAGGCTTAATAAAAGCATGACACTGAATGCTACTCAAGTCAGTTTTAATGAACGTTCTGAAACAATATGTAACTAGTCAAATTAAACCGTTCTAAAGCAGTCCGTTACCACAAACCTCAGACAAAAAAGGAAGCGATGGAGAACTGTCGATACTTACTGGCTGCTTCCACCAGCTCTGGATGGAGAGAGTACGGTATGAGGGGGTCAGGAAGGTCGGCAAAGAAGGCCTTTAGGGCCCCAGCCACAGCGTTCACGGCTACATCCATCACTATCAGGTCAACGCTGTGGTCTGAGAGAAGAACGAAAATAGTGTGAGCTTGTGGAAGAATCCAACTGCCTTTATCAGTATTGGTAAAGCCACAAAAACAGATATAACGGGATTGAGCAGCATAGAAGGAAACCTATGGGAAAATGGGGAAAATAAATAGGAAAGAGAGAGGGATGGGGAGGAGAAAGAGAAGCTGTAAGAGCGGGGTTTAAGGTGAAATGACAGCTGTCAGATTAGATCTCTTCGCAAAGGCACTGAATGAACACAAGGAGGGGTAAAAAGCACCCAATTCACTGTATTGTGAGGATGCAGAAGAGAAAAAGAGAGGAAGACTAATGGGCAGTGGGCAGACTGATGCCGATAGTGGCTCTTTTGGGCAAACGATGGTTCACTGAATGAATAATGTGGTCACTCGGGTGAAGATTTTCAACCCAGTTCACCAGCCATGACTAGTGTTCGAGTTGTAAGATATATGAAAACAGTGGATTTAATTTGGCCACAAAATAACAAACCTATTTCCTGTAATAGCGACCAGTATGATGGTATTTACACGTGATAGTGATAGAACAACAGCAGTGCAAATATAGTAAATGTGGAAATGCATCACAAAGAAGTGAAAATGAGGAAGAACTTAAAGGTTTTGCTAAGCACAACAAAAAATTGGTTTGGGACTTATACTGTTTTGATGCCCTTGTTTTTAACTCAAGTGTTTCATAATAAACTAAAAGCTGCTTTTGCACGAATGCCAGACTTCATTTGTTATGAATAATCTTATCATTTGGTTCCTGTCCATCAAGTTAAAAAAAAAAAGAAAACATTTAAATAAGATGGAAGTAAAAGATTGCATTCACTGCATTATCTACAATAGTCATGGTTATTTAATATATAAGCCTTTTTTTTCATTGAATTTGCAAAATAACTACATTATGATGTAAACCGTTTCTATGAAATTACATTACTCAGTGCACTGAATAAATTTTGGTCATATCACCCACCGCTAGCCTGTAACTGCCTCAATATATCATCAGCATAGTGACAATTTAATTCTGAGGTTTACAACAGGGAATATAACAGCTCACTTTAATGTGTCACAAGGAGATTTAAGCTAAAAATGTCCAGCATTAGCAAATAACTAGCGCGAATCACAGCTTGATGGAGGCCTGCAGGCACCAAGCCATTCAGAAGCCACAAATGTCAAGTTTGTTTTTACCGAAATGGTTAATTTACAGTGTGACAGATCATAATTGTGTAATTCAGGACATGTTTCTCACCACTCATGCTGGTGAATGTCGGTGAATGTTCACTAGTCTTGAAAGTTAGAAGTTAGAAATTATCAGTAAATATTTCGATACAATAAGTCCTGGGTGTAATGCATCACTAAGTAATTAATTACTGTAATTTAATTACTTTTTCCTTGAAAAAGTAAGAGACGACTTTTCATTTTTCTATAATTTAATTAGTTACTTCTGATGTAATTGTATTACATACTGTATAGACTATAAAATAATTATAAACCAATAACATACAAACGTAACATCTAATGTTAAATGTATGTCTAATGTAACCTTCTCCCTTTAAATACTTTGGTCAGTTCAAGAAAAAATGTATCCTATTATGTATTCTTTATTTGAAAGCAGTTTCATGTCTATCGTTGTATTGTTCAACTGGTCGAGGTTGATTTGCGATTTAAAAAGTAATTATTTTTAAGTAACAATACTTTTTAGAGATCAATTAGTACAGTAATCGGGTTACACTGTTGAAGATGCCATTAGTAGCTAGAAATTAATTACTTTTTTTTTTTAGAGTAACTTACCCAAAATATAATAAAACATTTATATATTAAACTGTTTTATTTAATCTTTCTTTATTAAATATCTGTCATTATTACTTTGTTAATAATAATAATAAATACAAATATAATTAAAACTAATATATATATATATATATATATATATATATATATATATGTATATATATATAAAATATTTTACATACACTATATATATATATATACACACACACACACAAACATGCAACTTTTCAATAAACAAAATATATAATTTTATATAAAATGATAATCAATATATTGCAAATTAAAATTAAGTAAACAACTGACAGAAACAACTGAATCTAAATGGTGATGAAATTTCCACTCAGTGTGAAGCGGGCAAGATCAAATATATAAATTAACCCTTCAAACTGGAATCTATCAGTGAAACTTATCCAATTTGTGAAAATGTCTTCCTACACGTGTCCTAGTCGCATGCCATCAAACACCTGCAAATGAAGCAGAGCCCAGTTAAAATCAGTACGTACCCTGGTCGAATTGTTTCTGAATGTTGTCTTGATCCGTCTTGTTTCCACTCACTCGATAAAGGCCCTCTGTGGTGAGACCTGCAAATTAAGAGCAACACTTCATTAAAATCAATCCAGCAAAGGTTATGCGACAAAACCTCAGAGGAACAAAGCAGTTAGTGTTCTAAAAAAACTACTAAGACTTGAAGCAACCATACAAAAGGATGCAAAAATGAATGACATGGGTGTCAGTTGTGAATACAAATGAAGAAACACTGTGCAACAAACAATAAAGGATGACACTTCACAAGTTAAGGTACAATAAGTCCATATTTTCAACAGAAAATGGTGCTTTTGTAGCCTGGAAAAACCCAGACGAACTTCCGGCAAATTTAGATTGGCTCTGCAAGTTAGTCTGGCGAAGAGCTCATTCAAGCTCATTTCCAATCTTTCCAAATCGCGGCACCAATCACAGACGTTGAGGCGGGCTTTACACGATGACGACAGCGCAGCGACGGTGAAGCAGACTTTATACATAACAAAGATGGCTGCCGCCGTGGAACTTCACTCGTTCGAATCAGCTATTGCTTCTGTTCTCCGTCGCTCTGCATACGTCATCTCCTTCAACGCTCTGATTGGTTTTAGGTCTATCCAATTGCGCCCAGAGGCATTTGAGCTACGTCCGTTGGTGACACCCCTTTGGAAATGAGCTGTCAATGAACCTTCCACAGACCCTAACTCAGTTACTTCTGAGAAGGCTCTGGTTTTAACCAGGCTAGTGCTTTTGATCATTTTGAAACAATATGCATATTTACAGTGATCCCTTGTTATTATTTCATTTTTACATGTTTGGATGCAAACAATTAATTCAGGTATTTTTATTTATTTATTTATTTATTTCAGAGAATGACAACAATTCAACAAAAATTTCCTTTTGTTTGTGGATATTTTACTCCAGATACTCTGGTTTCAAAATAAATTATTATTTAGATAATCTGCTTTTTCATAGCTTGAACTGTAGGAAATTTTATTAATGAACATAAAATAAATCATTAAAAACAAGTGAAAAATATTTTACACATAATAAAATCATTTAAAAAAATATTTTAAATAAAAGACCCTTCTACAAGGCCCTTAATGATCACTTTAATCATTGTATTATCAATATATGAGCCCGATACAATATAGGCCTAGTAGTTTTACTTCATGATTGAGATAACCCTGCTAGCCCGAGCAGCTTCCAGCTAAAGATTTGAATAGGACTAGTTGTATTTCTGCTTTTGTTATTCTTAGCACAAATATTTTGGCTTCTGTATTCATCCGACTGCTTAATACTTCCTATAATTACAGTATACAGTACATATGGATGTTCTTGTCAGTTACCGGTAAGAAAACGTCTGCAAAAACTCTACATGTTTGTCTCACATCCGTGGAAATGCTGTCATTACAGAGGTGTAAATCTTCCACAGAAAACAAAATATTACTGAGAGCAGGAAAGCTACTAGACCTACAGCCTTCCCATATAACAGAACAGCTCTTTTTCCAACAACCTTTGCTCAAATATTTAAAATCATGCACTCAACCCAGTAAACTGGGCCACTCCAGAAGGATAAGTGGACATACGAGCTGATCTCACAGAGAGAAAAGTAGGCCAAAAATGCAGATAATGCAGCAGAATTCTACCCACACTTCCCCGTTCCCTGACTGATAACGCTGCGGCTATCTCTTTATTTCCATTATATTTAATCTACTGTAGCCCGTTTATTAATCTAAAGATAGCTCTGTGAAGCCATGACCTTGTGCAGCTCTGCAGTGCTTGATGCAAAACACAGGGCCCCCACAGTCACTCTCAAAGCCTTGTGGGCTGCTAACTGCTACAAGTCAAAACCGCTGTGCATTCTTGAGATGCTCCCACATGTCAGAGCTGGTTCTTCCTCCAGAGCTGTGGGAGGCTACACAGAGGATCCTGCTTCTTAACTCGCCAGTGTTGTTAAGGAAAAGGGCAGGTGTGTAGTGACGAATGTGGGTTGTTTTACTGCCTGGGTGAATCACACGTTTCCCTCAAACAGGTCAAAAGAATTTAACTTTAGAAAAATCTTGAGACACTAGCCTTTTTTAAAATCTCTATTGGACATGGTTGATGGAGCTCAGGGCTGAGCAATCTAGTTGAATAGAATATTTAAAAATATTTGTATATATTCGAACAGCAACTTCTTTTTCTGTGCTTTTGTACAGTTATGGTTACAAAATACTCTCAGTATTTTGAGTGATTCATTGGCCAAAAAAAAGAGAAACTTACACAGGACACAGGACTCCCTTGATTTCAACGGAGAGAATTGAACCCCTTTAGAAGCACTCACTTCCTGATGGCTGAGCGTACTGCGCAGGCTCAAACTGAGCTTGACGCTGTAGATGTGACGTGAGCAACCTGTCTCTCTTCTAGTAGCTGTGCCAAGAGAAATCTGAATCATTCCCTTCCGAATCTCGCAGAGACGGAGATTGAGTATTAGCTGTCCATGAGCTAGAAGCAAGAGCAACTTTATGATTCTATATGGGCTTCTCCCTTGACTTTATCGGACTTTATGCCTCCCGCCAAAAAGAATGGGAGTCAATGCAATGCTAACAGCAGGTGAAGTTCTGCTACAATGGCGGCCCCCAGGGAGGCTTCAGTTTCCGGCTGATAGATTACCCCCTTGGACTAATCGCACTGTATAATATCAAAGTCAAAACCTTGAAGGAGTTCACACATACCGAACTGCAAGCCTACACGGGAACGCATCAGCTTACCATTTCAGATAGCGGATAAAGCCCAGTACACACAAACAGACAGTAAATACAGCTTTAGCCCCTCAGGTTTCTAAGAATAACTTGACGTATAGTATAAATATGCTTAAAAAGGTCTAAATCACTAAATCAAATTTTACTCATCTTACAGTGCTGTGTATAGTCTTGTCGGAAACTCTCAATCACACCAGCTCGGATAACCTGATTTTACTCAGGCAACTGTAAAATATATAAAATGGCAAGTGTAAATATTGGTTTAATTGAGCCATATATGTTTGAACTAGAAACTGATTTAGAAGAAGAAGAGGACGAGCGAATTATACAGGGTCGTCTACAAGTCAATGTATCAGAATGGTACTAATGCGTTTTATGTATCGCTCTCTACAATGTCGGACACATAATGGTAATTGATATTATAAGCCTTTGGCTTGACTACATTTTCAAACAGCTAATAATATGTCGCTAATGTTATACAGGCATTTCTCAACGGGGGGCCCCATGGAGCATTCTGCGAACATTGGGGGTGCGCTGGAAGCAATATCTTTGAAAGGGAGGTGTCCTTGGGGTGAGTTTGTCGTATATATGCCAAAGATTTATGAGATGAAACTAGTAGTAAGTACTTGCAAAAAGAAAATGGTCTGCAACATTCTAACACTGTCTGCAACGGCGTGTCCTTGGACACATCAAAGCAAACGCCTCAAATGCATTGGTCCTGTTATCAAAAGCGCAAGCATGCGGATTGAGTGGTCCAGTGTATATAGAATCACTGATAATAATGGGTTCTATGTGGGGGGTTTTTTAAAAAAAGAAGTGGACTGACCCCAAACATTTGAATGGTAGTGTAAGTACAATAATAGGCCTAAGTATAATAAACAATAATAATCAGAGATTAATTTCAAGACAATTAGACCACATATTATTTGGCGTCCTACATAATGGGTATGGGTAGGGTCCTGTTCGCTATCGCAGAGTCAGACTATCAGCATCCTAATGATAGGAAAAGCCCTGCCCCACACATTGAAGGGATTTGTTTACATGATTAATGTGACAGTAGGGAATGGGAGGTTTCAGACCACGTTTTTGAGACTGTCTTTGGTGCACAGCAGTTTAGTTCTTCAGAAAGTGAGAAAATACTCCGCAATAGTGTTGATTGATAAATTTGCACATGGTTTGTCTTAAAGTTTATCAAAACCAACACAAAGACATAAACAACATTTTTAAAAAATGTATTTTCACTTCAAGGGGTCTTCTTATTTTATGTAGAAAAAGTGCATCACTAGCTTTCTCTGACCAAAGTGATTTGAACACACCAGGCGTCTTAAAATCACGACTTCCAAACTCGTAAATAAAAGCTTCCGAGGAGGACTTGAAAATACAAATAATCACAGTGACCCACAGTGACCAACAGTTGCTACTGTTAGGCATACAAAGTAAAATCAGTCCGCATACAGACCCTGTGTAGCATGTCAGTAATTACAGACGGGATGATCTTATTTAGTCAAATGCTGTAAGGAAGGTCAATGTCAAAAGTGTGGTGAAAACAGTAACAGGAAGTCGTACAAAAGGAAGTGATCTTAATTTGGATGCACATCTATTGTCCCCTCTAAGCCCTTCCCATCCACCGTTGGACTTTATCTGTACCTCCACATCATCAGATTACCATCAAGCACAACCTCAGAGGCAACAAAAGGCCACCGTGATACAGGAAAATCACACGCCTTACCGCAACATAGGAAATGTCAAAATAGAGCTCATATGCAAAAACAGACCATAAATCAAATCAGGCACTCATATAAAGCCCAGAAATCACAATATACCAGATTTATCAGTCTGGCTTTAGTAGTTCTCCTTCAGTCGATATGATTTCAAATCTGGCTTGAAATAATGTCAAAAAGGTCAGCGTGGTAATGAAAATGTGCCATTATGAGCACTGCTGTGCTGTTTTATCTCCTGATGAAGGGTTTACACAGCAGAAGGAAGACAATATCACACAAAAAGTGCACCGCACACATGATCACCGAACTGCATGCCAGATGCTTCATTAGGGTAACGTAATAACAGCAGAACTAAGCCATTCGTTTTCAATGAGAGTTGATGATTTCCAGTGACAATGTAAGCATGTGACTCAAGGATGAGATAAGTTGTAACGTTATGCAAATGAGCCATTGCAACGGCTACCACTAGATCACAACAGTGACCGCTGTTTTTTTATGGAAGTATTTGCCTGAACCAAAACCAGCTCTGAAATGAATCTCATTAAGTTATTGCTTCAAAATAAAGTTTAAACCAAGCCCATGATGAAATACACATGATGTAATAAGAATAAATGTGCATAAATCATTTTATTCTAACACTAAAATATATTTGTATAGTTAAGTTTATTTCAACATAGTAAAATATATACACTACAGATCAAAAGATTGGGGATTTTTTTGTATGTTTCTGAAAGTTTTTGAAGTCTCTTATGATCACCAAGGCTCCATTTATTTGATCAGTAAAATACAGATTTAAAATACAGTAAAAACAGTAATATTGCAAAATATTATTACAATACTATTTTCTGCTTTAATGTATTTTAAAATGTAATTTACTCTAGTGATAGCAAAGCCAAAAGAACAGCATTCATTCTTTACTGTCACTTTTTCATCTTTGCTGAATAAAAGTATTAATTTCCTCTTTTAAACTTTAAGTACAAGTTGTTTGAGACTGCTGGGAGACTTCAATTACATCATTCCCAATATTTCATGCTGAGACTTTTTTTTGCCATATTTTCATTTCTATGGCAACAGCAACTTCTCTCATTGGTGGATCCAAGGGACTGTGTGCTTCAGGATTGCGGGTAGCGTTGTTGGTTAATACCATACTATGTAGTAGTAAGTTACGTTTAAAATGACAAAACAACAAAATAAACCTATATTAATTATACACATCTATTTCTCCATGGAGAAAGTGAATGAAATATTTACTTCCAGAACCCAAATGTTGCGCTCTATAGAAGTGACGAAAGTGGAGCCCACATCCTCCATCTGTTGTGAGATACTGTAGATGAGTGTGGGAAAGAAGTTAATGTTTCTGTGAGTGAATAACATTAATATTCAGAAGCAAGAAAACAGATTTATTGTCAAAATACAATGGTATCTTATTTTAACTGGTAGTACATCTTATTTGTGATTGCACCGACCTCCAGAGATAAAATTGCTGTCAACGGTAATGCTTTAGGCTGGACTCTGGAGCATAATGGCAAATGTCATGCATTGTATTCCCATGTTGCCACAATGACTTGAAGGGGTCGTACAAAAATAAAGGGCAAAGCTCAGGGTTACAGCTTCTGTAAATGCTATAGCGCATGTCTGTAAAATAAATGTTCTTGCTTCAGAGCTGGCACGAACGTCACACCATGACTGCAACATTTTCACTATAATGCTGTCATCAAATCCTTTCTGAAAAGGGCGTGCCTGTACAGGAAGACACCAGGGATGGGCCGCTATCAAAAGATTCATTCCTCCACAGAGGCCTGTGTAAACCCAACAAAGAGCATTCCCAGTGTGCTGCTTTGATCCATTTTATACGCTGAACTTTTTCTTGAGAATTGTATCTTGTATCTTATCTTATTATTCTGAAATGTTTGAGGAGCTTAAAAGGAATCTGTTATAACATCAAATGTTTAGTGTCTCTTCCTTTCAGGCACCCAGACTGCACCTGTTCTGCAGCACCCAGACGCAGCTTGTGTGAAAGATTACTTTACATAATATAGCTTTTTACATCTGTGTTGAAACACTTCAGCTCTCTTGTAAGAATCTGGTGTTAAGACTGTTTAAGAGGTTGGCTGCATAATTATTCCTTTAACACACGTTCTCCTGGCTAAAATTTGAGGCAGCACTGCTGCACGAATCCTTCTTGGATTCCTAACCCAGAATGCACTGTGACAAGAAGATAAGTATAAAAGATTATTAAAAAGTAATAATAATAAAAAAAATCACCATAGCAGATAAGAGATGTCGATTACAAAGATAATCAATTCAATACCACAAAGTATAAATAAAAATATACATTAATAGAATAAATACAACAAATGCGATATACTGTAATTCCTCAAATAAAAGCCGGGGCCTTTATTTACCTGAACTGCGAATGGTAGCAGGCTTTTATTTGAAGCAGGCTTTTATTAGAGGCAGGCCTTTATTTCTAATTCACGATCCCCACCCGCCATGTTTCCATGGTGACGCGTCATGCTTGGCACTTGTTCACCACAGCCAAAATAGCCCTGTATGAAAGATTTTGCGCTTTTATTTCTGAATATTAACAAACTTACTTACCATGTCATCAACTATCTTCTATTCTGACTCTCAAATACATGTAAGTGAGTTTGTTTTGTCGCTTAAACCCTTTATAAATGATCTTCTCTGTAACGTGAGATGTGCACCGCAGTTCAGAGATTCCTGTCTGTTGGATTTATTACAGCACGTAAATTCTTCAGTTTCTCCCGAAATGCATGGAAGTAAGTTGCCGGTGAACTGGGAGAAAAATAGAGTAAACTTTATAGTTACTTACACTGTGTATCTGATATGAATAAAACACGTCAGCAAATATATTTAAATGTATTGTTATTGCTGCTTCCATAGACACCATTGTGTATTTTACAAACTATAAATGTATTGTTTTGCTATAAATCACATGTATTTAAATGTCTGAAACCTAAAATAAACATTATGTGGTTAAAAGCATTGAATAGTTGTGATATGACAAGCGCTGAGCGCATCCGTCTTTGAGTGTACACTAATTTTCCCCCGGTCTTTATTTGTCCGTGTTGACCACGCCCCCGGCCACTATCATAGGCCCGGCGTTTAATTGACTACCGGTTTTTATTTGAGGAATAACGGGAGATATATATATATATGTTCCATACTAATTTGGATGCTAATTTAGAAGGATGCTGCCAAGGTACAAGGTAGCTCACTACGGTTTGGAACAGAGCTAGTGTTGGCAGGAATTGAGAGTGATTTCCGATGCATCTTTCCAGTATGAGCGAGTACCCATAACCCAAAACCATTCAAATGAAGGGAAATGATTTCATGGAAGATCTTGTGCATCTGGTGCTGATGCTAAACCATTAAACACAATCACTTGACACCATCTGCTTAATTATTGTGTCATAACGCCCACCCCTATGGTGGAGTTTAAGACCAAATATCAGGGTCTACAAATAGACATGGAGGGAAAGTGCATTTCTAAACCAAGCTCCATTCGTCACCGCAGAAGCCTGGTGAAGAAATGCTCCATGAGATACAGTATGATTGTGTTAGCGGGGGGTAAACGTGAGTTTCAAAGCTATTGCCTCAGCATTCCACTAACACACGATAATAAATCAGCAGAGGGGGAAGCGTCGACTCAAATGCTCATTCCACAGGAAATCGGTTTAAAAATATACCAACCCTTATTAACCTTATTCCTCACAGGGTTTCAATATACTTAACAAGGTTTATGAAATAAACTCAGGTCAGGGTTGATCTTCCAACGTGAGACGAGAAGCCTCAAATGCCAACATTAGTGTCACTTAGACACTATGCAAACAAAAGCCTCTTTGGAAATCAAACCTTGCAGAATGTAAAGGGGGGCAGAATCTGAGTCAGGTCATCAATTACCACACAACTGATAATAATTGCCTCTGCAGCTCTTGGTGCCTATAAATCAAAGCGGCAGATGTGAAAGAAAATATCAAAGCGTATCAGCTCTCCTTTTATTGATTTCCAAATCCATGCAAGAAAAAAAACATGTTGACAATGTCCCTTTGTTACATGGATAGTTCACCCAAACATTAATATTCTGTCATCACTAACTCATCCTAATGCAGTTTCAAACGTTTATGACTCTATTCGTCCAAGTTCTAAAGAACATCTGGGTGCTATTTTCCATTCAACTGTAAAGAATGAAGAGTGGAGCGCTCAAGCTTAAAAAATATCACAAAAGCAGCATAAAAGTATAAGTAGTCCATATACTATGCACTATATTCATATATGTATATACATACATCTTATGAATGATTGTTTGAGAAACAGACCGAAGTTAATCGCTATTCGCTAAAAATGTTGAAATTCACCCCAACTCTCCTGGGGTTCATTTAAGAAGTATTGTGTCCGATTCATCTGGTCATCACACAAAGCTTATGTATAGCTTTAGAAGACTTCTTTGATCCTGATTCTTCTAAAACAGATGTTTTATTCTGCATTGTGACAATTTTGAAGCTGTCAAAAAATAAAGATCAGCACATTCTTCAAAATTTCTACTTCTGTGTTAAACTGAAGAAAGTAAGTCATAATGTGAAGGAAGTTTGGAATGACATGAGGGTGAGTAAATGATGACAATTTTAATTTTTGGGTGAACTATCCCTTAAAGTAACCTCACACACAATCTGCTAATCCCTATAAGCTCAGCTACTTTAGGTCAAAAAGTGGCATGTAAGGTCCTAAGCCTATGCTTTTCACATAAACGCTTAGATGTCTAGATTCCGGAGTCAAAAAACTGTCTGAAAGTGGTTAAAAATTAAGCCCTGACATATTTAGTCATGCTGAGTTGACAGCTGCGTGAGTAGCAGTGCTTTTAAAATAAAAATGAGTCAAATCTACGTTGTGAGCACAGCAAGTTGGCTGTTATCAAAGAGGGGTGGGTTTGCGTGTGTTTAGCCCCATGAGAAATGCATGGCAGTCGAGAGGATTTAGCAGAGCCGAGCGGCCTTATCTACTGCCTGCAGCTAAACAGCATCCCCTCGCACAGTCCTAAGACCTATATGGCATTGATTTAATGTAGAATATCTGCTCGCAGTGAACAGGCAAGCAGCACAGGTGCGCAGCGGGCTGATGGACAAATTCTGATATGATGAAAATAAGCAAGCCGCTTGTGGAACAAATGTAAAAAGCCAAACACAAAATAGAACTAAAAGCAAAACAATCAAAAGCAAACAACAAAGCACGTTCAATTATTCAGTGTGAATTATAATCAAGGGCTCATTGTGAGGCCACTGCAGCGACATGGTTTTTGGGTCTGTACTTAAAGCAGTAATGCATGAGTAATGTGTCGGCGGATGAGCTGTGGTCAGCTCGACCATGGACTGACCGGCATACCCAGGACATCTGCCCTTCAGCAAACAGTGACGGTATCATTCGCTCCAGCTCATCTCTAATTCATCAAGAACAGATGGGATATGCTTAAAAATAGTCATTTTTTAAGCCGCAAACTACTGCGATTGCGTCATCTGCAGAAGATACCATGTTCGTTTGGGAGTAGGTGTATTTACTGAAAGCCAAAGTGATGGTTACATTATGGCTACATTCTTACTCCACAGCAAAATCTAAACCAGAAACAATTTTTTTTTGTTCTAAACCAGTTTTTCTATGCATGTCTGTTTAGGGTCCTTGATTATGATTTCACATTTTTAAATTTAGTTCATGTGTAATGTTGCTGTTTGAGCATTAACAACATCTGCAACGTTACGATGCTCAAAGTTCAATGCAAAGGGAGATATTTTATTTTAAGGACTACAACAAACGTCTGGTAGGGACAACACCAAGCTTCTTCCCGGGTTGGTGACATCATGAACCTTAAAATGTACATAAACCCTACCCCGGGAACAAGCAACAAAGGGGGAGAGGCCGTGTTGGGCTGCTTTAGAGAAGAGGAAGAGTTGTTGTTGCTGTTTTTTTACACACCGGAAAAAGTTTGTCCTAAGGCTGATGAGTGTTAAAATGTATTTTTAACTGTTCCTGAACATTATAACTTCAACGTCTGTCTGTGCGCTGCACGTTTTTACAGAGAACAGCTTCCAAAAGGGAATACAATGCAGGCTAAACCAAGGTTATTTTCATAAACGAAAACTGAAACTAAGACTAAAACTATTGGTCAAAAACATTTTGAACATCATGAAAACGATAAACGATGAAAACTAATTTAAAAATGCAAAATTATAATAACCTTGGGCTATACGCACCAAAGCTTCTCCTGAAAGTAACCATTCCCATTTTGTCGGGATAATCTGTTGTTTATGGATCACAACTTGTATGTCTTATTATTTGTAGTTGTGTTTTCTAAGTTCCAATTATCAGCTTTATGTAGTTGCTATGATAGCTATGATAGCTATGATATCTGCAGAGCAAGAAATCACAGGGAAAAGGGTACGAGCCTTGACTTATTCGTTTTGCCAGATCTTGCAGGCAAATCAGCCAACAAGAATAAGCCCATAAAAAAAACTAAATAAAATGGAAATGCTTTATGCTGAAAACAAGAACAAAATATAGCGACCTGCACTGCTCACATTAATAACTCCATAAAGTCGATTGCTGTAAGAACCAAGCTTAAACATCAATTCCGAAAACGCTTATAAGTGGCATAAAATCACTCGTGAAGCTTTACAGTGTGTACATGGCCTATGTTACATGATTAATTCAATAAGTGCCATCAAGTTATTTTGTATTACATTTTGTCTTAAAATGCAAAAATTAAAACCATAGGTTAACTAAGTCTGATCAAACAAACAAAAAATATCAGGGCTGATACTATTTCCAGATCATTTGTCACACTGGAAACAAAACGTGCAATGAAATGTGGGAGACTATTCTGCTCAGTGTGCTCTCAATGTATAATGTACATTTTGTCTAATTTAGTATACAGGAAGGCAAATTGTACAAAAAGAAACAATTTTGCTTCCAATTCCAAGTCTACAAAGATTATGGTTCCTTAATTCCATTACCAATTCTAGTCCTTTTGAGAGAGCTGATTCATAACTAACTGATTCATTAGAATCAGCTCAAGTGCTCTGAAACCAGTTCTTGATAGTAGTAGGTCACATGGGCATAGAATATCAACTGCAAAAATAAAATGCTATTCTTAACACAATTCTTCTTTTGGCAGTAGCCAATTAGATGTTAGAAATCAGCAGCATTTCTTTTTTCTCATGGACAGTAGCCCCAAACCATCACCATGGGAGCTTAAAAAGTTAGTACATTTCTGTTTGTCAATTCTTCAAGTACATAAGCTTCATTCTTGCTTTCTTACAAACTCCCAGAGCTTATGGCATCATCGCCCTCCACTTCATTACACTTTCTAAGCCTCATCCTGAGTCTAGATGCACTGGCTGATGTGTGGCGACAGCCTGTCAAAGCCAAGTGGTTCTGACATCCTCTCCCCTCGAGCACAACAAGCAGTAGGAGGCCAAGGGGAATAACAGGACTTTGCGTTGTCAGACACTTATTGCTAAGCATTCGCCAGAGACCTTAATGTGTCAAAGGAAGAAAAAGCCAGAGTCATCAAAACTTTCTGCAACCCTCCAGCAAGGTGCATGTCTACAGTGGGCAAAGCAACAGTCACGAGGAGGGGAACTCTACTTGCAGAGCAGCCTAGCAGATTAAATGTGTCCTTAATATGCTTAATTCAGCCGTATCATATAAAGGGAAGTGTGGGAAGTGGAGGCACACAAATTAGGACTCATCCGTTTACACTGATCTAGTCTCTGCCTGTAAAAGGTTCAACCACACTCAGTAGCTGCGTTTACATGCAGCCAAATAAACAAATAGTAATGTGACTGATCGCTCAATCAGCATGAAAAACCAACATAATTAGAAAAAATTTTTGATCAGAGTGGCTGAGTAGTTCTGCAGCACTTCCAGATCAGTTTATTAAAACGAAATGGATCTCAGGACTCGTATAAATGAAATTAGGTTTAGTATACATAGAACCATTACATTTGGACTGATCTGTAGGGCTGGGTATCGAGTTCGGTCATTTTTAGGCACTGACCAAATTAACAAATCTTGTCGTTCAGTACCAAATTTCGATACCCAAGGAGTTAATCTCGTCAACGTCAGTGAGACAATAAGCATGCAGCATGATTGGCTGTGGCGAGGCATCAAGGAAAAACACTAGTTTTAGCAAGTTTCGGCAAGAGACATGGCTCACACGTGAGGATGTAGTGTGTAAGCATCCCAACCCCCATCGATGTAAAAGATGTGGAAAAGACCAAAAGCGTGGCTACATTTCACCAGGCTTGATGCCAACACCATGCAATGCAATATTTACGACAAGATAATTGTTACCAAGTGGCGACACAACAAATCTGATGAAGCACTTGACAGTGCACGGAATAAACTTAAGAGCAGAAAGTCGCTCCATCTTCGACAGCAAAAAGACCTGGAGAGCGTCACTAATGAACCGAAACTCAGTGTATAGGCTACTTACCTCATAGACATGATAAATAGGCATAAAGAAAGCTTGAAATGTCTACTTTTAAACTAACTCATTTGAATCTAAACAAATTCTCTCTGATTATTTAATCCAAATGAAAGGTGCATTTCAACTCTCAATAGGCGCCACGTTCACTTTACTGCGGAGATGACGACGAGTTAGCAACGTCAATTTCATCCTTGCAGCCAACACTGACTCAGAAAACGCTAGTTTATTAATAAACAGGAAAAAATAGCAAGGAGACATTTTAATTGACATTCTTATCATTAGGCTACTTTTGCCAGTGCTTTGCAGCAAGCTTTATGTGTGCTCTTGCGCGTGAGGCATATATTCCGTCCCGCAGTGGCCTAAATGAGTCTGTTATAAAAAATAAAATAAAAAAATTTAAGGTAATATGTATTGTAATCTGGTGAAAATGGATTTCATTAAACTGGTATTGAAAAAAGTATCGTTCAGGAACCGGAATCGAAGTCAAGGTATCGGTATCAACATTTTTTTTTTTACGATACCCAGCCCTATTCTGATCTGTGCATGTAAATGCAAAGCAAGTTGGTAAATCAAGGTACTTGTTATTACAAGCCACACCTTTACATTTGCATTCCTATCTGTAGATTATACACAATGCAATAGATCAAGCAATCTACACAACAATACTCTGATATGGGGCAACTGCAAATCACTTTAGAATCCAACATTTCCTCCAACTGCACTCAACAATGTTGTCGGTTTAGATTTAGAATCAGAATGAACTTTATTGCCAAGTATGCTTACACACATACAAGGAATGTGTCTTGGTGACAGAAGATTCCAGTGAACGGACAGAATGACAGCGACAAGACAGATAATGAAAGTAAAATAAGTGAATAAAAATAAATACATAAAGTACACAATATACAAAAGACAATATATGTATGTACAGGTATGTTATATACAATGCAAGGGAAAGTGAATAAGAGGTATGGTATAATAAATAAATATGAGTATAAATCAATAGTGGTGTGTATTGCACTTGTTTATTGCCCAGTGGGGGAATTGAACGGTTCATGAGGTAGATCTGGTGCTCAGTGCGCTGTAGCGCCGACCAGACGGCAACAGTTTAAAGAGGAAGTGGACAGGATGTGAGGGGTTCAGAGTGATATGACACTTAACCCTATAAAGCCTACCGTATCATATTACGCATATTTCAACGGGCCCTAAATTATCAACATGATCAAAACTTTGCTGAAAAACCTGTTATACACACTACTACATACCTTATATCATCTGATATCTTAATCATTTTTAGCAAGTAAAAGGCATTTTAATATAATCCCCCTTCAGGTCGTAGTACATGTGTCTTTTTGCTGTAAAATCTACTGGTTTTTATTAAGTAAACGTAAAAAGAACTTCTATATTAGTAATATTTCAAGAAGAACAATTACTGAACTGAAACAACTTATGTTTACTTGATTGTCCATGCATAATTGTTTAGGAAAATCATATTAATGAGAGTATAAAAATATGATACAACAGGCTTTTGAGGATCTCTCAATCATAATTTTACTGCATTGCATTATTTGTTTTACCCCCCCCCCCCACAATAAAAACTACAGAACTTCATCATTAAACTAAGTATTAACATAGCATCATGCAAACCCATTATTGCCTATATATACTTATACTTGTATTTTATTTAAGTATTCTGCTATATGGTTATAAAGTTCATAACGATTTACTATATACCATAGTAACCAGTTTTCAGCAAAATGCCACAATTAGAAACAAGGAACTATTCCAAAATGACAAATAGATTTCTTGAATTTCTCAGTTTAAAAAAATAATTTAAAATACTAATTAAATCGATTTAAAAAAATCAGTTGCAACAATAAATGGAATAACTATAGTTACCACGGTAGCTACATCTATTAAGATTGAGCTATTTCCTTATTTAAAATGCAATGCATCATGTTGAGTTGTGATACTCAGCAACACTAGGTGTGAAAGTGCAGAAACGGGCTATGACAATTATTCCCCACTGAGTTAAGTAATCCCTATGGCTGCGAGGAAGCCGTACAATATTGAAAAGCAAAGCTAAAGGGCTGTGAAAAGGCTGACTCCTGCATTTTCACTGCAAAAGAGCCACTTTAAAAAGAGCATCATTGCAACAGCATCCTTGGAATTGCGCAGCATCTTGCTTTTGTGACCTGGTCACCAGTACAGATGACCTGAAACAGTAAGATGTACAAATATTGCAACCAAAGAGCAAACTGTCTAGTTAGCCAACTCACTAGGTTTTAAAACACACCCATAGACACATACAGCTTGTAATCTAATACTAATACTTTAGAGGAAACATCAACAAGATGTAAACAATCCTGTCCATTTCCCAGTCAAAATTCATCTAATGTTCTAGGAAAACAGTCCAATGTTGCAGAATGATGGTTTAGAGATTGTCTGTAAACACACTTATGACCCTCTCAACCCAGTGCTGTCTTGTTCAATTTAATATTAGTCAGCTGATTAATTGTTGTACAAATACTTTCGCCTTTTTCTTCATTCAAAGCAGTTCCGCATGTCCGGCCAAGAACCTCTGCGTATCCGTGCTTATGCAGGACATTTTCTGCTAATCTCATACCCAGTCTGCCAAAGCATACTGAAATCATTCAGCTATGAGCTTCTCTGGCACATATCTTATTTCACACTTGGTAGCATCCAGTCATTGGCGAGGTAATGTATTGTTAAGCTTGCGTATGGGGCAACATCTGCGCTTGATCACATCGAGTGTATTGGCCAAGTCAGGTTTTTAAACCTTGACATCTTTCATTTGGCTATATAGGTTGGAAACTGTAATTTCTGAAGTTTTTCCTGGCAATTCATACAGCTTGTCAAAGCTTTCACAGCATTCAAATTTGGATCAGAAGCCTCTGCAATGGTCTACTGCTAGGGAGCAACTGCAACTGACATTTAATGGTATTGGGTGCCTTTAGCTGCCACCGTACAGCTGCAGAGACAGCCAATCTGAGTTATTGGGCTTTTCTTTTCCATTTGACTTAAAACCAAAATGTGCCCACAGGGATGTCTTTGTGTTTGGCTTTGCAACCGGCCCTGAGTCCATGTTGTGGATTTCAACAACAGCTGATCAAATGATGCTGGCAAAGCAACGTCAATTGAACTGTGTTTTACACAGAATATATAAAATAGCTTCTGCTAAAAAATATTTTGCAGGCTTATAAGTCGCAAAAAAAGAAAGTTAAGGTAACAGTTTGTAACACAATTAGTTAATATTTTAATATTTGAGGTAAATGATTTGTTATTTAAATAATTAGTTAATATTCCAACCCCAGTTAGTTGGATAATAAAATTCCATTTCCAAGTAGTTAATACTAAAATATTTCTAGTAAATGCTTTGTTGAATAAATAATTAGTTAATATTCAAACTTGGAATATTAACTAATTGTAATATGATTATGCAATTTGAAATATTACCCTATCATTTACATGGCACAGCATTTACTGGAAATATTGGAAATGAATACACTAATTGTAATATTAATATCCAATATTTCCAGGAAAAGATTTGTTGCATAAAACATTTGCTTATGTTCCAACTGTATTGCACAACAATTCAAACATGCAAACTGTTTGTAAATGCTACCTCCTTTCCACAGAGCTGTTTAACGCACCACTGCACACATAGGGAACCCATCAGGTCAACTAAAAAAATGCACCTAATTTGCATCCTATTTGTTGCAACATTTCTAAAATTGCCACAAAGTGTCTTTATTTTTATAGAAACATGTCACTGTGAGATCGAAAGATTGTGCATCGTGGTCAGCTCATTTATGTAGTCCTATTCAAGGCTTGGAAAAATTTGCTGGGAACTGATGCAACAATGTTTTTTTTCTGATCACACAGTGTCTGTCAAGTTCATGGTTTATTTTATGGTTAGTGTCTCATGTAAATATCTAAACATCCATAACATTTCACACAGAATAGGTTATTACTGTGAAGCCCTGCAAGGAGGAAATGACAATGGGGGTACTCTTCTGATGGATAAATGAAGTATCCAGGCCTAAATGAGCCATGAAAGTCAATTAGGAAACATCCATAAAGTCCATTTTCTCCATACAGTTTTTAACGCCACAGGCTCTTGGTTTTCAGAAATGATGGGTCGCAAGAAATAAAGGACTGTGTGTGTGCATACACCATGTCTGGAGGAGTGGATTGTTGGACTACTTTTTTGACCACAGAAAAAAAATAGAGTCAAGTATTATAATTTCCTCTGGGTTTCACAATGCAGTAGAGAGCGAGATGGAGGGGCATAAATGGGAGGGAGTGAGCATTTGGCTTGGGGGGCAGGGTGTTTGATGAACCTTTTCATCTGCACAGCTCTGTGAAGCAAGATGCTTTCAAAAAGCTCTTAAACAGAGCCCCGCGATGCTCAGATGCAGCCACCGGCTCAATGTGCCATCTCATCTCATTCCGTTTGGAAAACGAAAAAGGCCCAGATTCAAACACAGACAATACGGCTTGATTTTAAAGTGATAGCACAAATAAAATAAATACTTAATATTAATAATGGCTATTAATAATGAATATTTACTATATTCTAATATTTTTAAATCAGTATTAGGGCTGTCACTTTACGTTCGAAAATCGATTGCACAATCGATTGGACCAACCAACACAAGTTTCGAAAACAAAAACAGGGAATCGATTTGAACAACCTTTTTTTTTTTTTTTACCAAAAATATGTTTTAGGTGGACAGATCAATACAGTACACAGAAAATGTAAGATGTTGGAAAATAACAATGTCTTTTCTGTTAACCAAATGCTTTCTAATATTCGCTATTAATTCAATGCAAGTGAACAAGCGCGCCGTTATTTGTTGCTTAGTGACGTGTGTGTTCAAGTAAGCCAGAAATGCGCAGATTCTGCCCAATACGATGTATTTAAAATAACACGATGAGTCACGAGTTGCATATTTGCGCTAAATCCGGGCAGATTTGGCTACACGAACTCCCCTAGAAAAATTAGTAAACAGAAACACGCCAAATTGGCTCGTGATTTGACAGCGTTTCCCGTCAAAGTCATTTTTTACCCGCGTTTGGCGGATTGGCGGGTGTTAATTTCAAACCCTAAATATTGCACTCCTTTTTTCATTGTGCACAAAACCTCACGCCAATAAATCAATAGAAATATTGCTGTCTTGTGCGCGTCTCAAGCGCATTCTTTACGTTCGTACGAAAGCCGGTTAGTTGTCCGTGGATTTGCCTGTATTTGGTTTTGAAAATGGAAACGTCTTTAGACATGGAAAATCTATTTTACAATCGATTCAATGAACACTTATGTCTCAAAAATCGAACAGGATTTTTTTTACAAAAGTGACAGCTCTAATCAGTATTGGTCAATATTGTTCATATATTGGTTGTTATTGGATATAATCTTTCATGCTCATTTATAGGGCTGGACAGACACAAATTTCACGATTCGATTCACAAGCTTGTGATTCGATCCAATTCTGATTTCAATTAAATTAAATTCGATATACAATTAAATTGGATATACAGTACAGTATATCAGGTACAGTACAGTAATTTATTAGAAATTAACAACTGATTTGTATACACATTTAAATTGCACAGAAGGCAGATTTTATAATAATGTTATAATAATAACATTTTAATGATGTATTAATGTTTATACTCTTTTTAAAAAAACATTTACACAGTTAAAACATTTGATAAAACTTGTTTTCCTGACGGATTTATACAAATATTAAACAACAGGTTAAGTAAACAATGAATATGTAATAAAAAGCATATTTAGTAAAATGCTCCTCTTGAGTTAATTTTCATTTATCTTTTTCTACATTTAGATTACCTTTGCCAACATCTAACAATCACTTGAAGCTAATCTTTAAAAAAAAATACCAATGATTCACCATTAAATCTAATCTTAATCTTTATTTATTTTTCATACTGTACATTATATTGTAGTGATCCCTAAATATATTTGTAGAATTTATTAAGTACCTGATTTTAGTTTTTAGCCTTTTTCTTTTTTTTAGACAATTTTATAGATTTCATTTATCATTTATCTATTGTCGGGCATAACATGAAAATAATTAATTGGTTTATTTGTGAAATATTAATATCATCCACCGCCAAATGTAAACTTTAGGAAATATACATTTTTAATATTGTACATGTTATGTTGTCATCTGAATCATTTAAAATGCCTGATTTAAATTTTTATGCAATTTTCATAGCATCCATTTATCGGCCATCAGCAATGATATTAAATAACTAAGCCTAATTGGCTTAGAATTTTAGAAACTTTAATACTGTGCCTTTATAATTTTATAAATTACACCAATTTGTAAAGCTAAATAAAAGTGCTAAATGCTTCCCTAAAGTCCACAAACCTGGATGTCACAAAAAAAAAAATCAAGCCACTCACCAACAAATCAATAGTCCTGCACATTAACAGTGCACACAGCACTATGTAAGATCTAAACATGAGATCAGCTAAAAAAAACAACAACAGTGTTTCGGATCACCACATACAGGCTTTACGGGTGTATGGCTACATATACACAAATCAAAACCAGTTAAACGGCAAATTGACTTAGTATTACATTCACCACAGACACTTTGCCAACTTCCAGTACTTACCATAAAAACCACAACCACAAACAGCAGCTTAATAATTTCCTTAAGAAACCACATCAATGCATGTCATCCATGCTTGAGTTTCACTGATCTATAGCCACAACCAACCTGAATGACAGTACGTGGGTGTCATCAACTCGCTAACGAAACCTCAAGCTATATTGCGGGTCGGCTGGGCTTATTGACAGCCGTGTTAGTCAAAGTTTCCATTGACCACAGTTACAGAACAAGCTACTGAAGGGCATGTTGTAACAAAACAAACAGCCACAGTAAAAGGGCCTTTATCACTGCTTTAAGCATATGAAGCAGAATTTGTTAAAAATTGTTTGGACTTTAGTCCAAAAATGCTAAGAATGTCCAGAGAGTATGTTAAACCCACCCGTGGCAATGGTATATGCTGGGCCTCAGTGTTTACACATCATTTGCAGAGTCCATGAAAATGCAAAAGACAATCTAACTGAACAAAGTGCTCTGGGAAAAATTAGATCATCATAACACATGACATAAAAATCCATTAAATCATTTAACAGACTGACTTCCCTCCTCCCCTGCCCAACAACTTCCTGTTGTGTCAGAATTTATTACCTCAGAGTAATGGATTTCATTCATTTACCCATTGATGGTATTTGAACCGAATACAGAATTTCCTGTGCTTTAAAATATAGACAGTATCAGGCTCACAACGTATGCAATGTGAAACGAACAAATGTACGATTTTCAGTAAAGCACCTCAGGACCAGGAAGGACCAATTTTTAGTAAATGTTACTAAAACTGCCAAATGAAAAATGCCAAGATTAAAAATTACTAAAAATATATCACTTCATTCTTGCAAACTCAAGAAAGATACAATTCTCAATCAGCCTTCAAACTGAGAAGCGAAAAGAGAATTTTACACATTTTCAGATGCCATTTGGTTATTCAGCTTTAGAAAAACAAGAAACTTACCAGTTCGCTCAATGTAGTCAACACACTTCTCAATAAACAAAGGTATAGGCCTATCAGGAGTGACCAAGTTCTGAAGAGGCACCCCAAAATAGTTGCTCTCCCAATTTCTACGAGTTGGTGGGTACAATGGCTTTGTGGTCTTTATTGTCTTTGCCTTTTGAGAAAAGATAACACATTAGATTCTATGATCACTACAATGGATACTGATGACAATCACGTTTCAATGTGCCTGCTGTTAGCATTTAAATAGGAGAATGTTCATATCATCTTCTTAATAAGAATCTTAGAAATAATATAACATCTTTTGGAAATCTTTTAAAGGATGCACAGATATGACAATTCTGGCAAATAATATTACAATTCTATGCTATTTTGTCAAAATAAAGTAAAAATATCCTAAATGAAATTAAATGCTAAAACCTAAACTTACTCATTTGAATTCAAGAATCACAACATTATAATGTACAGTATTAAAAATGTATATTCTTTTTGGAGATTTACTAAAGATTTAAAAGTTTTATTAAATTATAATTGTTTTTAAAGATTAACTTTGAGCTTTAGATGCCACCAAAGGTAATCTAAATTTTAAAATAAGAGAAACAAGCATGCGCAATTAAATACACAATATCGACACAAACAATTAAATAAAAAATCTATAATATTAGTCGATGTGGTACCTAATCCTATATGATTCAAAATCCTTTGAGTTTTAAATAATAAATGAGTACATAAGTAAAAAATAAATAAATACCAGCTCACCTTTTTGGGTTCCTTGATCTTTGGTGCTTTCTTTTTCTTCGTTTTCTTATCATCCTGCTCAGGGTCAGATGTGATGGCTGGATTGTCTATCCCTCCTTTCCAAGGATCCACTGGTGAGAGAAGTGGATCTTCTTCACTTCCTCGGTTACCCCTTCCTTTCTTCTTCTTCTGTGTTGCAGGCCCCGACTCATCGTCACTGACATCTGAGTGCACTCGTCTTTGATAAGCTTTTGTCTTGCTGAAGAGGATCTTAGAACGATGTTTATACTTAGAAGGCCTTCTACCACCCTGAGACTTAGACATGGAGTCAAATCCGTTCTCCTCATCCCCGTGCAGAGCGAGTCCACCAAAAGAGTTGCGGATCTTGCCAGATCTACTGTGTGCGTCTTCCGGTACTGCATATATGTCATCACTAAAGCCTTTGAATTTGAGAAGAGTGTCGGCCGGCTCTGCATAGTTGTCGGATGCTTCAAGTTCATCACCATGACCCATCATTGGACTTCGCGTCCTCCTGGAGTTCCTCATTCCAGCCTCAATGGTCCTCAGAAGGTTGGGGTCCAGCTTCTTAACATTGGGTTTGGGCAACACATTAGGCTTGGGTTTTACTGGGGGAGGCACTTTGTGGTTACGCTCATGATCACCAAGAGGTGTGCTGTGAACTGGGTACTCATTTCCTTCTAGGTCGATTCTGTACTTCCGTTCACTAGGATTAGGCAGCAGCTGCACATCATCACCTATCGGGCTGTAAGGTGGCGGTCCCTCCCCATCATCCTCGGAGTCAGGGTAGTATTGGTAGGCAGGCGAATGGCTATGAGGTGACTGCGGGAAGACATCTTCACCAGTGCCTGTTCCGTCCCTGCTGTTGTCGAACATGAAGGAGCTTTCGATGTTGCTCTTCTTCTCGAGGACCTCGTTGAAAAATGGTGTGAAAACCTCTGTCTGCCTGTGATACTGGGACAACGAGTAGAGGGCGGTAAATTTAGCAGTAATTTCCGTGGCAATGTGCTCCCCTTCAGTCATCAGCTCTTTTATCGCATCATTCTCAAAGAAGTCTGCCTGGCTGTCCGTAATGGCCACCATTTGAACTGGAATAACATCCTGGACTTCAGCCAGGAACGCCCTCAGCATAGCCATGGAAGACTTTCGTTTTGCTGAGTAAACAAGAATGTAACCATGCACCAATTCGTCCTTTCTGATTCCAATGGAGGAGTGGTAGGAGAGCACAGTGACCTGTATGCGTCTGCGACTGTCGCCTATGATTTTGTCAAGGATCAACGTGTTGCACTGCCCGGGCTGTCCGGCGCTGCAGGAATGTGAGTCCAGGAATGGTGAGAGAATGAGATCCACGCTAAATGGATCTCCACACATGGCACACATGACTATCCGTAAATCTGTCTCAGACAGATCTTTAATTGAGGGCATGGGGTTCATCATGTCGAAATTGTGCTTCAATCCATCCAACACAGCTCTGAGGGCCTGTTTTATCTGAGACTCATTAAACTTCCTGGGAAAAGTGCCGGTGGGTATATCTACAAAAGTACACTGTAACTTATTTGCAAGCTGTTGGCCCTGATGCCTTAAAATAGGCATGTTTTTGCAAATACTGTCGCGCTGATTTGCTAAAATGAGAATGAATGGCACTGGCTGGCTATACCTATCCCTTCTGCTTTGGGCAATCTCAGCTCGTATCCGGCTTATGCGGTCACCAATGTAATTAAGCGACTCTATAGAGCTGAAGACACAAAAGAACCCATGGGGCTTGAAAGTCGATATCCAGGAATGGTTCAAAAGCATGCCAGAATTGACATCCACAGGCAAAAGGTCTAATTCATAGATTTTCCCATCAAGGGTGTATTCATCATCAGTGGACTGAGCTCGGATTTCATTTGCGAGCTCCTGCGCCAATCCTTCTCTGCCTATGAGACACAGGTTAACCTTTTCAATGTTGGCACTGTTGTAGTAGATATTAGAACGGCCGTGATCCAGCTGAACTAGCCTGTTGGCGAGGATTTGCTCGACTTTGAGATCGATGCAAGCCGTGCCGCTGAGGCATGTTTCTTTTGTGGGGTGATAGACAAACCCGATGTGTTTCAGTAAAAGTGACTCCCTGTCTGTGGCGAGTTTCTGGAGAGCTCTGTATCTAGGTTCCTCGTTAAGTACGGCATGAATCTCACTCATTTTGTCACAGCTTGGGGTTGCATTCAAATCGAGGTCATAGAACAGCTCTGCGTGCTCAAAAAGCATTTCCTGAAACTCCTCTTTGGCCCTTTCAACTATTTCCTGCTGATGCCGACTGTAAACATCCCTGCGATCTGATTCAGTGATGTACTTGTACCCCTCATCCTCCATGACAAAGCACATGACCTCTTCCCATGGTTGGCCGGGGCTAATGAAATGCACTCGCTCCAGCGTCTTCTTGAATTTCTCCTTCATCTCCAACCGCCTCTTCTCAGATATCAAATGCTGGACATGGTTTTGATAAATCCTCTCTCCTTCCATGGTTTTGAGGATATCGAAGGGCACTCTTCTGTCGTCGGTTTTATCGAGGTGGTCGGTTTCATACCATGGCGTTTGTTCTAACTCAATGAAACAGTACTGAAACTCAGGCCTGCTCTTCATAAGGCTCTGAGCCTCAGTCCAACTCAGCGTCTCAATTTCCTCCAGGTTGTTAAGCAATTTATTAAGAATTTTTGGCAGACTGGTAAGATAATCCTCACGCCGCCTCTTGATATGCTCTTGTCTCAGCTGTCCTATGTGCTTTGAAAAGATGTTTCTGGCCTTTTTGGTGCCTTCTAAGTTGATGTACTCTTCATAGTCTGGGTGGCTTTTCAACTTATTGCTGACAATTTTCCAGCTTGTGTGATAATCTCGGACAGTTTGAACAATGAGCTTTTCAAACTTGTCTGAGACAGAAGCTACTAATTGTCTCTGGGATTTGTATGCTTCCAAATAAGAGATGATTTTGGGTTTACCTCGGGTTTTGTCCATCTGCTGTGTCAGAGCATTGAAACAAAGTTCCACGTTCACAGATGATCGAGCTGATGTTTCCACCAACATGAGATTCTTTTTACCTGTAACAAACGTCTGAACCTCCCTCAGATATTGCTCGACACATTCGTCACATTTCGTTGCAGCAATGATTACGGGTTTTTTCGCCTTGGAAATTTGAGAATAAAGACTGTGGACAAATTTCATCTGGTCATCAAATTTTCTATTGCACCCTTTGCTTATATCAATACACAATACAAAGCCATCGATGTTGAGCTTGCCATCAGGCATCTGCTTCTGATCAAAATCCTGCTCCAACCCAAGTTGGTCTGTGCAAATGTACATCAGCTTCTCAGCAGACTGAAGCTTCGTATTTGCAGCCCGTTTCGAGTAAGGCTGCAGGTTTGTGCTCCGATGAGGCAAGAAGGTCTGGTCATCGATGAACTCAGTCTGCTCGATGACCTGGATTCTACACTCAAGGCCATCATCCCCTCGATGTAATACTTCACCCCAGTATAAGAAGTGATCGTTATTTACCACACGCCCTCCAAAGTCAATTGTGCTCAACACAGAAGTGTGCTCTGAGTAGTAGCAGTCCGCACTGGGGTGTACATATCTGTTGCATAGGCAGGATTTACCTACACCACAGTTGCCCTTCTCTTTCTCAGTGCCTGAGAGCCCAACGACACTGACAGCATATGTCGGACGGGGCTCCTTATTCTTGGCCATTATATTGCCCCTCTCATTGCTTGTTACACTAAGCAAAGTATGCCGGCAATGCAAGCATATACTTCCATTTGCTAATGCAGGCACATTTCCATGTCTCACTTTGAATGAGCCGACGTAGCTTTAATCTGGATCATCTGTCCCGCACGACTGCTCTCTCCCCTCCTATCACCTACCTGCAAAACAAAAATATTAGTCAACAATAAGATAAAGCTTAAGGTTTCCAATTGCAGAACACTGATCATTTAATATTCTGCATTTGATAACTTTGTTGACAACCTAGACACAAATCGCAAGACACACAAACAACCAAAATTGTTGCCTTGCAAAATAAGCAACATAATTATTGACAGCTGAAATTTAAGCATGGAAGAACTGTTTATAATGGAAATATTATTGCAATTACTAATATAAAGCATTTGCATTTTAATAAAAAATGTTACAGTTAAAGTCTGCAAACACAACCACAACTGTTCGAGGTACAAAACTATCCCAAAATTTTTACAATGATCCACTTCACAAATCTGATTTATTAAGCTCCTGTACCATGAATGTTCGACTAGCTCAAGCATTGGTTTATCTTAATATAAGTAATGATACTGTGGCACAAGCTCATTCACTAGAATACACTTTTACTGAATGTACCCCAGTGTTTTTTTTTAGCTGCAAAGCTATGCTTGTCATCAGCAGTGACAAGCTTTGTGCTGATAAATAAACGCCTCTGTCAGTAGAAATAAGGCAACAAATTAACTAATCTACACTCAAGAGCATTCTGTTCATGATAAACAAAATAACTGCTAGAAATTATTTTATAAATTCCATTAAATTCAGTGTTGGCACTGATAGCATAACTATAACCACTTCTGAATATGCATATACTCAATATTTGGCAATGTAAAGCCTGAAGTGAATCTTTTAAAACAGTATGAGATGCTTTGATGAAAATTGTGTCATAATTTACTCCTGCCGTTCCAAGCCTTGTATGACTTTCTTTTTTTCAGTGGAACACAAATGGAGATGTTAGACAGAATGACAGCCTGAGTCACTTTCATTGCATCGGTTTTCCACATAATGAAAGTGAATGATAACTGAGGCTGTCATTCTGTGCTCCAGTTAAAATATAGTCATACAGACTTTTAACTAATGAATTCCCATACCATTTCAGTAATTTATCATTACTGGATTAAGGCTCGATTTCACAGACAGGGCTTAAACTAAGCAAGGATTAGGCATTAGTTCAATTATGGCATTTAAGTAGCTTTTATAAATGTGCTGTAGAAAAAAAACATTACTGGTGTGCATCTTGAGACAAGAATGTCACTGACATAGTTTAAGATATGTCTGTGCAAGCTGCTTTCAGTTAAAACAGCTCAAACATACATTTTAATCTGGGACTAGGCTGAAGCCTTGTCTGTGAAACCAAGGGAAAGACTTTTAAAGGGCATTTAGATTCGCACAAATTTCTAATGAATCTTTTAGACTATCTTGTAAAAAGGTTTGACCAATTGAATTGAACCGAGTAAAAAGAACAATCGGCTCACAAATCGATTCACTCTACAATGGATCAATAATTGATGAAATATCGCAAAAGCTCAACATATCATATTCACTTTTGAAATGTCCATGACTTAATTTTCCCGGGTCTGGAAAACACTATTTGAAATTTTGTTATGGAGAGTATGACAAAACCATTATTTTAACTGAATTAACTCTTTGTGTTGTAAATGTCATAAATAACGGCCGCATTTATGGGGCATCAAAGACTGTACTTCGCGAGCGTTAAATCACGTGGACATCAGAGTCTAGAAGCGTTATGTAAATGACTGCGGGCTGTATTTCACGCGCGAGGATGTAAAGCAGACAGAAGCATCTGCTGAAGATGAGAAGGAATTCCGACCAGCACGCGAGCAGCAGCGCTATTGTTAAGGCGAGTCGCGAGCCTCTCTGCGATCAGATGTGGACGCGACGATTCCCAGAACTAGTCGAGTGAATTATTCATTATGATTGCTATGACAACGAAATGAATGGGGGGTCCAAATTGGCAAGAATTTGTGTATCATTTACTTCGAAACACCTCAACCCTAGTATTCACAGCATTTAAATCCCAGGATTTGATTTTCACGTCAGAGTAGTTTTATCGCAGGGAATTTATTACACACACGCGCTTGTTATATTAAATGAGGCGATTTAGGTCAGTTTAATGTGTGTTAATATGCTTACTGGTATTTGTTTTCGCATCGACACGGGCCTTGCTCCTAACAAGGTATTAGATGCCTCCTTTGCTTGCTAGCTTCCCAGTTAGCCAGAGCTAGTTAAGTGTGACACCGACACAACACACTGTAGGCGAGACAGACAAATCTGTGCATTTACATAGGTACACAACTATCGCTTACACATAGAAAAAAAAATCACACATTTAACCAAATCCAGTAAAGCAAACGACAAAAAGCGTGCTAGAAAGTCACATACTCCGTGTGCATTCCCCTACCTAACATGGTCGCTCCCAGCTCCCGACACCACAGATAGAAGGTGGCATTCCAACTATTTCCTTTAATTTCAACGTATGCGATTCCGAAACAAATTCCAGTTTTGTTGTGTTTCCCGTGGGTGGTTGGAATAATCGGCAAATTTTCCCGAAAGTGGTTGTTTTAGCAGTAAGAGTGGTATGCGTGCAATCGGAGAGCCATCCCCTCCCCTCTCATTCCAGTCAGTAATGGCGACGGATAGATCCGGCTCTCACTCACTCTCTCCACAGTCCACACTAACTTTTCCATTCCGCTCATCGCGGCGGCACGACGCGCGTTCACGATTGCCTCTCATGATCATGTTGGTTGATACTTTCTGATTTTTTTATATCTTAATGTAATCTATGCTATAGCAAAAAATAAGTTAGTAAAATCAAGGAATAAACCATTACAAATGTATCGTATCTATCTATGATTGATGCTGACTAGTATAGCATTGGAAATACCACTTTTCTATGGATTTTTTTTTCTGTTCTCAAATAGTACCATTTAAAGTTGTAATTGTTAGTGCCTGTCTTATTTCAAATTATGTATTTTAATATTTGTTTGCCTATTTAAAAGTTGTGAAATATTTTTATTGCGCACCTCTTCTATTTTATATTATTTAAACCAGTTGAGCTGGAAGTTGAAGCTCTGTTGTCTTGGTCTGGTCAGTAGCTATGTATGAAGGCTCAGCTGTTATTTCAATGACACCACAGATTAGGAAGGCCGGTCTTATCCTGTTTGCCTTATCCCCCCATTTTTATCTATTCTTATGGAAAGATTTGGCGCAAAGTATAAAGTTAAATTTAAAACTATTTCTGAACCCAGAGCTTTTATCATAAACTATAGTTCGTCATACCTTTACTCCATCAATATGTCAATATGAGTTTTCATTTAGCAAGTGTGTAGTAACTGGAATGAACTTAGCAAACATCTGTAGTCTAAACAGTTGTTTTTTTGGACCCAGAGGTTATTGTTTACCATTTGAGTTAACTGCACTTACGTTAACCAACCCATACCTTTTGGGGTTTCACAGCCCTGTGCTTATGAGCCTTTATCTGAAATTAGTTCAAATAAAAACTTATATACTAAAACTTTATCTTTGAGTTTCAGTTGAGCTTCAGACACTAGCATAACTGAAATCATTGAATAACCACATACACCTAAAAAGGTTTTGAAATGTGTGCCAGGCAGAAGGATCCTCTGTAACCTGCAGAGCATGGAGTGGGTCAGCCCACGCTGCTGCTTCTCTTATGTTTGATGTGCTTGTGTTTTATAAAATAATTCTCTATTCGACAAATCTATTGTCTAGAGCACATCTGTTCCCAAGACAACGCCTACTGTGGTCAGCAGCCGGCCCCTCCCTGTCCCGAGACACAACACAAATGTCAATGTTCTTCTTTTGGAAATGCAAATGGTCAATCCGACCACTTTAGGTCTGAAATCATTGTTTTGTCATGTGGTTAATAATATTTGTGTTTCTATCCATTTAAAGAAAGTTCAATGAAACTGCATTTGGTATCACTATTAATAAAAAACTAAACTTATGTTTTCATTTTTAGAGGGTAGAATTATTTTACAGTTAATTGCTTCAAGTCATTGCCATTCTAATATTACATATTTTCGTACTGCATTCAAAAGTTCAATTTTTTTTTTACTGTTTTTGAAAGAAGTCTCTTACGCTTGCCAAGGCTTCATTTATTTAATCAAAAATACAGTAAAAACAGTAATATTGTAAAAATAATATTACAATTTAAAATATCTGTTTTAATATATTTTAAAAGTGTATTTATTGCTGAATTATTCCAGTCTTCAGTGTCACATGATCCTTCAGAAATCACTGTAATATGCTAATTTGGTGCTCAAAAAACATGATACATTTTTTCAGGGTTCTTTGTGTCTGCCCTTAGTAAATCACGACCATAAATCAGATATTTTGACTACATATGCCTCTTTGTATCCAAAGCTTCTCTTTGTTGTTGAACAATGATTTAAAAGACTGATGAATGAATTTCATCACAGTGTCATAATTGTGTCTGGATTTGACATTCAAATTTGACTGCCATGAGCCACATGCAGCCCTCACTTCCTCTAAAAACACTCATTTGAAAATATTCCATTGAAACTATTTTTGTCATTCTGGATTCAAAACAGTGGTATTTTAGTGTCATTTAAATACCATTGCAGTATTTATTAATATTTTAAATGAGCTTTTATTTTTATATTTTAGTTTAACTTTTAGAAAGAAAAAAAATATGATTTTTTTTTATTTCTATTTGCTTTTATTTCAACAACCGAAAATGTTTTAGTCAACAATAACAGCAATGATTCTAAAGTGCTAATTGAGATGTTTTTATTATTGTTATATCTTTTTTAAGTTGTCATGCTATAATATAACAGAATTCAGTAATGAACTTCCCTAACACAGGCTGTATGCAGAGCAGCCGTAATTAATGTTCATTAAGGCAGCTACTGCTCACAAAACACAAACATGTGGACATCAAACGCTCAGCATCAAACCTCACTAATATGTCTGGCAGTGCCTTCCTTTAAATCTCCTTCCCTCTCCTTTTTTTTTACATCATGAATTATTTACCTCCCCCCCCCCCCAATCTCCTTCCAACACCCCTCAGATCTGCAGATTCCCCGTCAGCTGTGCTTGCAGTCTTGCTGAGAAGCTCTGGTGTCCACACCCTTTGTGTGAAGCCTGATTGTGCAAGATTGGGCTAGTCATCGCTGTGTGGATTTAGTGCAATCTAAAATAGCCAAGCACTTAGGTAAATTTTCAGGAAGGGTATCCCCCAAAGTTCTTTTTTATATATATAAATACCTGATCAACTACACAAACTACTTCTTATAGAATAGTTTTATACGGCTAATATTGCTTATAAAGATGCCCCCTAAGTTTATTGTAAAGAAGACCATGACGGTAGAGAGTTAAAAGCAACTCACAGGCGCTTCTTTAAGCATACATCCCCCCATCTCCCCTCCTCCCTTCTCTCCTCCCCTCCTCCCTTCTCTCCTTCTCTCCTGTTCCCTTGTGCTTCAGTGCAATTGGAACCAGCTGCTGCTGCTATTTAGCCTGAGCAGCAGCACAGCTACATTGCCATGGTTATGGATCCACGCTTAGGATTGTGGGAAGGGTTGGGTTTCCGGGTCACTGAGGAGAAGAGATATCATGCAAATAAGTACAGCCACATGTGGAATATTGTCAAAATGTCTCTCTGATCTTAAAATCTAAAGCTTAAAAATGCAGTTTTTAGCTAGGATGAAAAATGAAACAAGTTCTGAAGAATTCATGTGCATGCTTCCTAAGAGTATTTTTAATGGGAAGAACTTCAATGGGATATTTTGATATTTTAGTTAAGCTGACAGGTGGTAAAAAGATGATCCCACTTTACAGAATAAATAAAATAGGAAAGCTCAACATAGTGAATATACAAAATATTGACTGCTATATAAGCTATATGCACTCTCAGGAAAAAAATAGCAAACAAGTTATCTTTATGGGGTACACTTCAAAAACTTTTTTTTTAACATTTTATTTTAATGTGTTCCTGTTACAGTGTAATTATAATAGGTATAGTATGTACTTTATAGGATTACGTGTTTGGTTCAGGGTTAGTTGCATGGAAATATGCATTATTTATAGTTATTATTAATTACTAATAAATAAATGTATCATGTGTGTGTGTATGTGTGTATATGTACCCATACGTGGCCCTTTTAGGGGTAAATAATATGCAACGTTGTCCCCTGGATGCTACTACCCCCGTTACACACAGTAATATCTGTACAATTTTTGCACATTTTTTTTCCGAGTGTTCTGATGTTTTAGAATCAGGTCCCAAGATGCAGCATTAAAGAAAATATATTATACATGGCAACATTATATATGTTTTACAGGACATGTTTTAGAAATCCATTTTCAGCAAAACTGGGAAATATCTGAAACATGCTCAATCATGTTGCTTGTTAAGTAATCTGATTATGCCATTGAGTCTCCAAAAACAGGTAGTGGAAGTTGTCTGAACATTTTTGAAAGGATCAGCTGGTTGGTTCATTTTTTGCAGAGCCATGGGTGGAGCATGAAGTCCAGCTCCCCCTCTCTGGATGTAAGGTGTAATGGGTGGAGCTAGAAGGTCCAAACACACCCTAACCCCATAATTCTGTCCCTCCACCCGTTAGATCCACAGAGGTGGAGCTAGACTACGGTCAAGCTCAACCCATGACATCCAGAGAGTGGGAGCTGCAGTGAGCACCACTTGAAAACCTTGGCCCCAAAAGGCATGTACCTTACCTAATTGTAATCAATTATACATATGTCTTTTATTATACATGTGCAGATCTCAATTGCAGCCAATATACAGGCATGAAGGCAATACTTTAGCCATGAAGACTTCATGCACATGAGGATGCAGAGAGAGCTTACTATTGCTAAAATATTGTGTCAGTTGCAGTCATAGTTGATGGTCATTTGCTTGTGGATCTGACTGAAAAATGTGTTCAGTTTTACTCTAAATAATGTAAATAGAACAATACAGCCACAACCAACAACATGCATTCCATGTGATCTTTCTTGAGCAAAATTCATTAAAAAAAAGAAATGATTTCTCCTTAAATCTCTTGTTTGCACCTCAGCTTATCTTATTAACAGTATCTGCTCATGAATCAAAGATGACACAGAAATAAGACTGTCCTCTTGGGCTGCACAGCTACCCCGTTTAATTATTGATTTTTTCCCCATAGCCTTGGAAGCTATAAGCCGTATTTACCGCATGGGGCAAAGTCTGCTTTTATAATGTCACTGATAACACCTCAAGGACACTGGGACATGTTTTAGAAATATATTTCCAGCAAAACTGGGAATTACCTGAAACATGCTCAATCATGTTGCTTGTTAAGTAATCTGAATATGCCATCGAGTCTCTAAAAACAGATAGTGAAAGTTGTCTGAACTAGGATCAGCTGGTTGGTTCATTGTTTCAATTTTCTCCAATTCATTGTGAAATTCCCTTTCCGGGACAATAATCCCAAACATTTCATTTTGGTGAATTCCACATCTCTATATGAATGGATGTTTATTTGCCCTTTTACACACCTCAATGACACACTCATGGCAGTGTGAGTCACACAACTGCACTCAGTGACATCAGACAAAGCACGTTATCGGGATAACGCTTTATTTATCGTGAAAACAAAGAGAAAATAAATAACACCAAATGTGTAACTGTCCAAATTCAGCTGAGGTCATTGTCCAGCTGAAACCCCGGGGTGGGTCTTCTGGGAACAGTTAAGCATTTGAGACTAAAAGAAAGCAGAATAGCTTCATTGCGGTGATGAATCATAGACTGGTCTGTCTGGCCTGTTACACAGGGGTGGACTGAATACGGCTGTTTCAGCTGAGTCAAGGGAGCTCTGAAAATATGCAGGAAGTGACCCTTTTTTTTCTCATCCCGTGAAAACTTCGTCCCACTTTCCTACTGGACTGGAACCATTTTTCTTTATTAAATGGAGTTAAGTAAGAGTCCAATCATGTTAACTATCATAATAGGAAAAGTCACAGTTTAACTGAAAGACCTAATTTAGCTTGTTTCACTATAAATCAAACACAAAGCACAATACGATGTATGAATACATATGCAGTGCCATCAAGTGGCTAAGACCTGTAATGACCATCTTCTTTGACATTGACTGAAGCAGCACTAAATATGCGCTTTATCCCAGTTCCTTCCCGGTAAACAAAACTATTCTAGTGGGAAAAGATAAAAATTGTATATTTGCACACTAAAAGGGACATATTAGCGAATTTAAAGTAACTTAAAATCTGTCATTTCTCAAACTTTTCAAACTCAAAATTATTTTATTAATATAAGTTATTTTAATGCTTGTAAATAACATTAACAGTCAGAATGTGTATAAATAAAATGAATTATAACATTCTAATAGGCATGTGATACCAACTTAAATGGGTAAATAAGTTGATTAGGAGGCAATGATACAATACTGACATTTTCCTCAGGTCACTAAAACTAGATTAAATCTGGAAGTCATTTAACTTGGATGCTTCGCCAGTCGCCGTACTACTGCAGCTGCAACTCTTCTGTAAGCTTCGGCCTGCAAAACAGAAACATTTGCATAACTATATTAGAATTAGTTATAAAATAATTAGTTATTATATAATAAAATTAGTTTATAAATGTTTTTTCAAATCAGTTCTACAAGCATCTGTTACTTTTACTAATATGAAACTCAGATTGAAATCTGCCATATGTTTTGGCTAGTTTAACATTTTACGACCAAGGTACTTAAAGGCATATTATAGTACTTCAGTGATTAATTTTTTGCCTGACCGTTAAGGAATAACCAAATTTCGTTTAAAAGAGCATTTAAATTTAAGTAAATAATTTATTAGGTATATATAATATACAATATTTATATTGCCATTTGTGCCATTTATCTCAACACAATTGGTTTGAAAAATAGAATTTAGTATTCAAGTATAATGTTATATTATACATTATGTACCTATATTTAATTGGGCTTTATGTAAGAATTTTCACGTATAAGTTACTTTTTTTTATTGCCAATGTGTAAACAGCTTGTAACGGAACTTATGTCTATAAAACGTCTATAAAAGCCTGTAGACTGATTTTTTTGTGAAGGACTGGGGACGTTTTGCCTGTAAAATCAAAAGGATGTGATTCCCGAGAGCCTCTCTTACCTTCTATGTCACATGAAATGAATGCTTATACAATGTTACAGATAATACCGAAAGAGCCATTTTGTACTGTAATGTCAATGTGCTGTGCAAAAAAAGATTTTTTTTCAACTTTTATTCTAACATAGCCAGATCTATATAGTCTAGTCTAAAAATATACTGAACTATCATTATAGTTGTGTAATTTTACCTCATATGTTGTCTATAATGCCAGTGAATTGCAGAGCTTGTGCAAGCATCTCCACATCGCTATGATCAGAAGTTCTTAACTGCTGTTTTCTCACTGCTGTCATTTTTGTTGTGTGTTTATTTTGTTATTGAGAGGAAAGAGCACAGCACGTATTTACATATATATATTTACATATACCAGGGTATTGAATCATGTAACGTTCAGTTTCTTGTACGTCACGTGCACGAATGAGAGCACGAACAATTAGTTGCTGGCTGCAGTTCACTTAGCGGTCACCGGTGTCGCTAACAACAAGGGTTTCTGAATTGTACAAATTCGTAAATTGCTATTTTTATAATAAACACATGCTACTGAAATGGTTTAAAAGTTTAAATAAAAAATGTAGTAATTAATCAATATATGCTACCAAAGTGGTGTTGTTGCAAATTTTGCCACCCAAAGATCCTGAAAGGCTTACAGTAACTACCATAATAGAAAACAATGAAAAGCAAGACAGGAGTCCATTATGATCCACTTACTTCTGCGCTATCTGGGGACGACACAACCACAGGCTGTCCTTTGTCTGATGTCTCTCTAATGTTAAGATGAAGAGGAATGTCTCCTGCAGTGAGAACAGAGAAACCGTGTGTCCTCAGAGATTGGCAAACTTATCCACTTGAATCAAATCTAGTTACAAACTATTTTACTTCACATTTTGTGTTATATTTCATAAATGTCACAGATTTGGATAAATGTGCTTAAATGCTAAACAATCAATCATAAAGTAATATATTTTGATGAATGATCTTACCAAGCATCTCAACACCGAGGGTATGAGCCAGCTCTTTAGCCCCATCTGAGCCGAAAATGTGTGTTTGATGATTGCATTTGGGACACTGAAAAACACTCATGTTTTGAACCAAACCCAGTACCTGAAAAAGCAATTCACATACTTAAATTTATATAAAGCAATAAATAAATACTGATCAGTTAAATGTGACTGTCACATTGCTTCAATGTAATTACACTATAAATAAATGAAAAGGTAGAACCCTTTAAATACAAAAGCAAATGCTTTACCGGAACGTTGACCTTTCGGAACATCTCAGCACCTCTTCGTGCATCTAGCAAGGCAATGTCTTGAGGAGTGGACACTATCACAGCGCCTAAGAGGTAAAACCGACAAAAGTCCACATAAAGTATACAGAAAGTCTTGTCATTTAATGAATAAAACTGTCAATTACTACTTAGATTGTGATATAGAATGGTAAAAACTGATTTCATAATGAATGTTCTGAATACTAGAGAATGTTAATGCATCCAAATATCTCCCACCTGCTAGAAGAAATGACAATCAAACCATAAATGAGAATCTGAATCTGAAAAGCCATGGTGCTTTGTTGTGACTGACATTAGGTAAAATTCTTCTTTCCGAGTATAAATCAGCCAATAAATTAGTTTATTTACCTGCTATAGGAATGTTCTGAGTAATAGACAGTTGGACGTCTCCGGTTCCAGGTGGCATATCAATCACAAGGTAATCCAGATTCCCCCAGTCTACCTGCAAGGGAAAAGTCATTATACTAGTGAAAGAAACAACAATTTTGAGTAAATTGGACACAACATTAATTTAAGATATGCTAATGATTGGAAATTGAACTCCCTTGAAGAAATCGCATCTATTTGTGCTGGATGAGGACCATGGAGAAAAATTATAATTAATATTAATATAATTAATAATTATATATTTGATAAATCCCATTATCAACAGCAATTTCTAAATCTAAATTACACACCTGTCTAATGAGTTTCTCAATAGCTGACATCACCATCAGACCCCTCCACACAATAGGTGCCACCTCTTCAACCAGAAAGCCCATTGACATGCTGTAGAGGACAGGGAAGCAAACTTTAAGACTTAGAAAAAAATTAAAATAAAATTGAAGAAAAAACCCAACAAAAACAATAACTTAAACCTTTTAAAAGTTTGGGGTCAGTAAGATTTTTTGTGTGTTTGTTTTCAAAATAATTTTATCATTTTATTCAGCACGGATTATCAAAAGTGACAGCTATTCAGTAAGTGACTTTAATTCAGCAAAGATGCATTAAATTGATCAAAAGTGACAGTAAAGATATATTGTTAGAAAGAGATTATAATGTTACAATAGATTTCTATTTAAAATAAATGCTGAATTTTTTTTAAACTTTCTATTCATCAAAGAATCCTGAAAAAAAGTATCACGGTTTCCACAAAAACTTTAAACTCTTTCCAACGCTGATGATAATAATAAATGTTTCTTTAAGCAGTAAATCAGCATATTATAATTATTTCTGAAGGATCATGTGACACTGAAGACTGGAGTAATGATGCTGAAAATTCAGCTTTGCAATTACAGGAATAATAATTGTATTTAAAATATATTAACATAAAAATAAAAATAAAAAATCATTATAAATTTGTAATAATAATAATAATTAACAATGTCACTGTTCTACTGTATTTTGATCAAATAAGCATTTTAATATTAAAAAATGTATTTTTAAATCATACCGACCCCAGAAGATTTAAATGGTAGTCTATATAAAATAATATTGTTGCACTACAGCTATTATTCAGAAATGTACTTACCAAGAAACTCCAAAATTTACAAGTGGTCTCATCAAGTTATCTGAAAATAAAGAGGAAAAATGGATCAGAAATGACAGACTGACTGACAAATTTTATTTGTATTGTTTTAATTATTATTATTTACAAAGCAAATGTGGCCACAACACTCACTGTCTGTTAATTCAGGGTTTCCTTTTAGGTTCATTAACTTGGGAACTGAAGGGCCATAGACATCAGCATCTAGAAGACCCACCGATTTACTCTACATGCAAAAGCGGTATAAAAGAAGATTTTATTGAAGGCAAATCAGCTGCCTGCAATAATTGTGTGGATTTAATACAGTGGCTAAGATTGGGTCATCTGGATTCTGTATGTTACCTGATCATTAGCCATAAGTGCAAGAGCAAGATTCACTGTGAAGACATTCAACTAAATTAGTGTTTCAGAAAAATATTAGCAGTTGACCAAAGGCATATTTGTTTATTGTTAGATTATTGTGGAATGAAACAAACAAAGGTAAATGAATGCAAAAGACAATTAGACCTGCTGTTGTGGACTTTCCCACCCCTCCTTTCCCTGATGCAACAACAACAACCTCCTTCACTCCAGCTATGGGCTTCTGTTTTGGCAAACCTCGTGCCATGTGCTGCCTCTGTCTCTCCTGTAGAGCTCCTTCACCAGCACCCGAAGTCTAATACGATAAAGTTTGAGCTTATACACCATTATTACAGTCTATAATTTAATGCAGTTGGGTCTATGCATCTTTATGAAAAATACATGCTATTCAACATTAGTACTTTAAAACATTTTATTTATATATAGCCTTTCAAGAACCCAAGGACACTTTACATAATGTTGACAGATACAAATATACAATCTAGATACAACAACATGAACAGGCAGACAGACACTGATCATATAACATACCAGAGAAAACCAAAGCAAGCATAATGGCATTATACGAATGGCAATGTAATCACTGATCTATTTCTGACATTTTCTTACCTTGAAACGAATTTCATGTCTATTTTGATGTGATGGAACAAAACTGCAAGGCAATAGCGGCTTGCCTATAATATTTGAGGAAAATGTATATATTTGCAATAGCTTTTTGTAGCTGTCGTGTAATTTAACCATTTTATCAGGTTTATAATGATCACAGACTATGTCACGAGCAAAACAAAGACTACCACCGCTGTGGTGTCAGTTTAAAGCACTCGGTTTCGCTGGAACACCAATTTCTTTCTATAAAAAACATTAAAGATTGCAAATACAGTGCAGTTTTTTCTAAATGTCATGAGCTGTCGTGCAGTAGCGCTGCACTGTCTCCTGTTGATGACGCATAATGTTTGGATTCACACGCGGAAACGGAACCTCCTGTAATTCCAGAGTTCATTTCCATTACAAATGAAACAGTGAAGTTCACGCAACAAAACAGATATTATTTATATTATCTCGGAAGTAATTTGGTCAAATTCATCGCAATCGTAATTTTTCGACTTATTTCGTAGCAATGTCCGAGAGAACAGATAACGACATGAAAGCGCGAGTGATTCTCCAGCAGTGTCTGCATGCACGACTGCAGGTCAAACCTCCAGATGCTGAGAGTGAAGCTGAATGGGCTGAGGTAGCAGAAAAATAATTATACAATTAATCTTGATTATTGCTGACCTGTCAAAAAAAATGACCTGTCTAATGTATTTCTGATTATTCAGATTAACAGGGGAATGGTTATCTACATCTGCTTTTTCAAAGGTGCAACTGAAGATGTAATCCCCAAGATGGGTATGCAATTGCTCTTCACATGCAATAAAACATACTGTATGCATGAATTCTGAAATGTAATACTATAGGCTTGGCAATTCAATAAGAGCTTAATTTACAGCTGTGTTCCCCTCTCAGTGAACACTCTGCTGAACATGAAGCTTTGTGAGAACGGATCTGGAAAGTATACCTCAGTCCTTGCACTACCTGGCAGTGTTCTCATAGTACCACAAGCCACACTTGGAGGAAAACCAAAGGGAAAAGGGATGCAGTACCATGGCAACATTGGGAAAGATGAAGGCTTGAGGCTCTACGACAGCTTTGTGTCTCTCTGTCAAAGTGAACTCTCAGCCTGTAAGAACAGCGACCATGTTACAGTGGTCAAACATGGAACGTATGGAAACCGACAAGTACTGAAGCTGGATACAAACGGACCATACACTCATCTAATGGAGTTTTAAGAATGACTTTTTCACTTGTTTGTGGAATCTTCTTCACAGCAGTGGTCAGAAGTGGTTGAAGGACTTTATCATGAACTTCAGAAGTACAAAAGATGTTAATGCACATCATAGTTCCACTCCTGATTAAAGTGCAATGCATAAACCTGGTGTATGTGTCTGCGTTTATGTTATCTTCATGAGTGCTGTGATTCTGTGAATGCCTTAATCACCTATTTGCCGTAATTCTGGGCTGTAACTACTGAAAAAATCCTAACTATTGTATCCAATCTTATCTGTGCCAGTTATTATTATTATTAGAATAGTAGTTGTAGAAGTAGTACTATACAGCAAATTATAGTTTAAAATAATCTTTAAATTAATATATTTGCAGAGGATAACATAAACTGAATATATACTGATATATATATACACATAAATTAATAACATGTAATCCTCAGAAGACTGATTTAAAAAAAAATGACACCTGCTAATACTGTAATTAAATTTCATTACATTTAAAATAGACACTCTGTTTTTAAAAATAGTGTTTTAGACACTCTCAATCTTGACTTATTGTACTCATACAGTAATAAATCAGACAAGCCATTAATCAAACTTGACATTTGTTTATTTTCCTGCAGGAATATTCTGAGTTATAGGCCACTGTCTATCTGCATGGGGAAAAAGTAATTATAAATCCAGTTATGTTCAAGGAACAGCAATGCTGATTAAATTGGATAATTTTCTTAGACTGCAGAAAACGCCGGTTTTTATATTAGACCCGAGCAATTTTTTTCTCGACGTGACATTTTCCACCACATTTGATCTGTAAACCCCACGCTTTGGATTTATTGTGGCTGCATGTGCCTCTCCTATCCAGCAGGTGACAATAAAGTGCAGACATTCCCAATACTTCCCCATCCTGAACAGCCCACGAAGCATGATCTGGAATGCAATGGGAACTACTCATTCAGCGATATGTCAACACGACCAGGCTGCAAGATCTTAAATCCTGTAAGGTTCATAAACTCTGCGTCTGAAGGCACTGTCTTTATAGTGTGTTCGCCACTCTGATAATGACTTATTGTCTTCATCAAAAAACCTGCTAATGGACGGCAGACCGAAGGAGCTTTACTCACAAAGACAAGACACATCAGCTGTAAGACATCGACAGACATGTAGGGTAAACGAGGGTGCGGAATGCCTTTCCAAACCTTCTAACGGGACAAATAAAGGGATCCCCAAGCGAGGAGGACACTTCAGTTGTCCCTTCCGAGATGATGATCATGTTCCATTTTATACTTTGGTCTTGGTGCTTGTGCTCTCTGTATGTACACGCTTTTACAAGATCACTGAGCCTCCACATGTATGGTAAGCATTAGATCTGTAGAATTGTGATAATAACCTTAATATCACTACACGATCAATAAATATTATGGTCCATTATTGCAGTTGGGATGAGACTCATTTCGGAAAAATGGGAAGTTATTACATTAATCGCACCTTCTTCTTTGATGTCCATCCACCCCTTGGAAAGGTATAGATTTCTTCTAGAACGCTGTTGCTCCACTATAATCTCAATTACGGTATTTTGTCAGTTTTTGTGTAGTTTGTAGTTTGTGACTCAAAATTATGAATTAATCTACACTCATCATTCAGATGCTGATCGGCCTTGCTGGATACCTGACAGGCTATGATGGCACCTTTCCCTTCATAAAACCAGGGGACAAATATGAGCACCATAACTACTGGGGAATGAGAGCGGTAAACCTTTAATTGTCTCCCAATCAATGTCATGCAGATTTCTAGGACAGAGGTAAACTTAAGTTATTTATATAAGAAAACATAGTAGTATATATAGTATGTACATTAGTGCTGGGCAACGATTAATCGCATCCAAAATAAAAGTTTGTGTTATTTATACACACACACACATATATAAAATATATTATATTTAAGTTGATTATTTATATAAGAATAAATAAAAACATAGTTAATATATATATATATATATATATATAGGTCCTTCTCAAAAAATGACCATATTGTGATAAAGTTCATTATTTTCCATAATGTAATGATAAAAATTAAACTTTCATATGGTTTAGATTTATTGCACACCAACTGAAATATTTCAGTTGTTTTATCGTTTTAATACTGATGATTTTGGCAAACAGCTCATGAAAACTCAAAATTCCTGTCTCAAAAAATTAGCATATCATGAAAAGGTTCTCTAAACAAGCTATTAACCTAATCATCTGAATCAACTAATTAACGCTAAACACCTGCAAAAGATTCCTGAGGCTTTTAAAAACTCCCAGCCTGTTTCATTACTCAAAACCGCAATCATGGGTAAGACTGCCGACCTGACTGCTGTCCAGAAGGCCATCATTGACACCCTCAAGCAAGAGGGTAAGACACAGAAAGAAATTTCTGAACAAACAGGCTGTTCCCAGAGTGCTGTATCAAGGCACCTCAGTGGGAAGGAAAAAGTGTGGCAAAAAACGCTGCACAACGAGAAGAGGTGACGGGACCCTGAGGAAGATTGTGGAGAAGGACCGATTCCAGACCTTGGGGGACCTGCGGAAGCAGTGAACTGAGTCTGGAGTAGAAACATCCAGAGGCACCGTGCACAGGCGTGTGCAGGAAATGGGCTACAGGTGCCGCGTTCCCCAAGCAGCACTGGACTGTTGCTCAGTGGTTGCAAGTCATTCGGAAATCAAGGTTCCAAAGTCTGGAGGAAGATTGGGGAGAAGGAAATGCCAAAATGCCTGAAGTCCAGTGTAAAGTACTCACAGTCAGTGATGGTCTGGGGTGCCATGTCAGCTACTGGTGTTGGTCCACTGTGTTTTATCAAGGGCAGGGTCAATGCAGCTAGCTATCAGGAGATTTTGGAGCACTTCATGCTTCCATCTGCTGAAAAGCTTTATGGAGATGACGATTATATTTTTCAGCACGACCTGGCACCTGATCACAGTGCCAAAACCACTGGTAAATGGTTTACTGACCATGGTATTACTGTGCTCAATTGGCCTGCCAACTCTCCTGACCTGAACCCCATAGAGAATCTGTGGGATATTGTGAAGAGAAAGTTGAGAGACGCAAGACCCAACACTCTGGATGAGCTTAAGGCCGCTATCGAAGCATCCTGGGCCTCCATAACACCTCAGCAGTGCCACAGGCTGATTGCCTCCATGCCACACCGCATTAAAGCAGTCATTTCTGCAAAAGGATTTCCGACCAAGTATTGATTGCATAACTGAACATAATTATTTGAAGGTTGACTTTTTTTTTGTATTAAAAACACTTCTTTTATTGGTCGGATGAAATATGCTAATTTTTTGAGACAGGAATTTTGGGTTTTCATGAGCTGTATGCCAAAATCATCAGTAATAAAACAATAAAAGACCTGAAATATTTCAGTTGGTGTGCAATGAATCTAAAATATATGAAAGTTTAATTTTTATTATTACATTATAGAAAATAATGAACTTTATCACAATATGCTATTTTTTTGAGAAAGACCTGTATATAGTTTTAGAAAAATATTGTCAGTGTTGTAGTATAGCTTTTTTAAATGTATTTTGTAAATTAAACGCAATTTAGTAGACTATTACTAAATCCAGATCTAATTTATCTTTTTTAATTAACCATGCAAAATCCAATCATTCTTTGAGTGTAAGCTCTAATCCTTTTTTTTTATTTATTCCTTTATGTGTAGTTCTGTGCAGCTCTTGGTTCCTGTCTTCCTCCTTTTGCCTTTCTTATTGTCCTGGAGCTGTCGCATTCTCCACCAGCAGCGCTAATCGCAGCCTCTCTTCTTATATTTGGTGAGTGTGGTAGTGATCATCAACACAGAGCTGTATTCAACAACGATAATCTGAATCTAAATCAACTGGTCTATTTTACAACAGACACTGGCTGCATCACCCTGTCTCAGTACATTCTCCTGGATCCCATTCTAATGTTTTTCATCATGGGCTCTGTTCTGTGCATGGTCAGATTCAACACACAGAGACTCAGGTAGAAGAGGAATCTCTCTATGTAGATTTATAGTTTCAGTTTGTATACGTAATGTATCAGGAATGGTCTTTTTTGTCGTCAGGTCTTTCAGCTTCTCCTGGTGGCTTTGGCTGCTTCTGACGGGGGTCTGCCTCTCTGGTTCTCTGGGAGTGAAGTTTGTGGGGCTATTTGTCATCCTCTTGGTGGGAATCAACACAGCATTTGATCTGTGGAGGCTACTTGGGGACCTCAGCTTGTCTCTGGTATAAATGAGAACCTGTTTCAAGATTGACAGTTTCAAATATTTACTACTGTTCAAAAGTTAAAATCATTTTGAAAGGAGTCTCTTATTCTTAACAAGGCTCCATTTATTTAATCAAAATTATTGTAATATTCTAAAATACTATTACAATTTGAAATGTTCTGTTTTTAATAAATTTTTAAATGTAATTTATTCCTGTGATAAAAAGCTATATTTTCAGCATCGTTACTCCAGTATTCAGTGTCACAGTATCCTTCATAACCATTCTAATATTCTGATTTTCTGCACCAGAATAATTTATTATTATAAATGTTGAAAACAGTTGTGCGTGCTGCTTAATATTTCCTTGTAAACTGTGATATGTTTCCAGGATTCGTTGATGAATAGAAAGTTCAAAAGAGCAGCATTTATTTAGTCTTTACTATCACTTTTGATCAATTTAATGCATTGTATAAGTATTCATTTCTTTTTTTTTAAATCTCACTTTTTTATGGTAGTGTATGCTGAAAATAGTTCCTTGTTTTTCTCTAGGTGGATTTTGGGAAGCACTTACTTGCTCGAGTTTTCGGGTTGATAATGCTCCCGTTGTTCCTGTACACTACAATATTTGCCGTCCACTTCATTGTCTTAAACAGAAGGTCTGTTTGAGCCAATATTGATATTCTGCTCTATTCTAAAAGCAGTCACTAATTATTAATACAATTAAATGTTATTTTAACAGCCTTCTTTTTTATACACAGTGGTCCTGGGGACGGTTTCTTCAGCTCTGCTTTCCAGTCTCGCTTGATTGGAAACAATCTACACAATGCCTCCATGCCGGAGTGTAAGCACAACTTCAGCTCAATATTTGACATGTTTACTTCTTGTGTCTTTTTTCACTTGGGCTTTTACACCTCTGTCTGCACAGATCTGGCGTATGGCTCTGTCATGACAGTGAAGAATTTGCGAATTGCGGGAGGATATCTGCACTCTCACTGGCACCTTTACCCAGAGGGGGTTGGAGCTCATCAGCAGCAGGTCAGTTCAACGACCGCTGCTTCTCTTACCAAACCCAAAGAGGAAGACAACAGTAATAACATTATCTGGAAGATTTCAAGATGAACATCTGACCTGTTTCTTATTTTGGTTTATGATTTCTAATGCATGATAATAAGCAACTAGAATTGGACCCTAAACTAAAGTGTTACTGAACGTTCTATTCATTAAATAATCCTGAAAATTGTATCATGGTTTTAACAAGAATATTAACCAGCACATCTATTGTTGTCTCTGATGATAATTACAAAAATGTTTCTTGAGCACCGAATCATTATATTATGACTGCTGAAAATTCAGCTTTTCCAGCACAGGAAAAATTTACATTTTAAAATATATTATAATAAAAAACATTTATTATATAAAAATTGTTTTATATTTCACAGTATTACTGGTTTTACTTTATTTTTGATCAAATGAATGCAGCCTTTGTGATCATAAAACACTTTTTTCAAAACGTTTTTAAAAATCTTCCTGAGCCAAACATTTTTAACAGTAGTGTACTGTCTAAATGTGTATTTTTGGAACTGTATCTGGCCTGTATTTAGAACTTTATGTGGTCTGTAACAATAAATAATTTTCCTATCTATTTTTCATCTTCACGCATGTAGGTTACAGCCTATTTGCACAAAGATTATAACAACCTGTGGTTGGTCAAGAGACCTGACAACTCTGACGGTGAGTTCTTTTACATGTTTGCACTACTTTACTATCCTATATCGACACTGCACAAGAGTCAATAACTCGTGTTCTCTGCTAAGATCTCACAGGGTCATCAGAGCTGGTCCGAAATGGTGACATCATTAGACTGGAACACAAAGAGTAAGCATCAAATTTTTTTATTTATTTTTTTTAAATTAAAATGAAATAATAGTAACCGTGCACACCTGGTTCTCCTCATCAGAACTACAAGGAATCTTCACAGTCATTTCCATGAAGCTCCAATGACCAAAAAACACCTGCAGGTCACAGGATACGGCATTGTGAGTACTATACTTTTTTCAGTAGAAATTACAGTTCATGTACTACAGGTTTTGGTATGATGTATTTTTGTAGGCCAACCCGGCCATCACTATAAGCTTCCAACAACTTTCAGTCTTTTTAAAAAAATAAAAAAAAACATTTTCCCTTAAAGTTTGAGATGGAAGAGTTTGCAAGAGCGTGTTTATAAACGCAATGAGGCTGTGAAAGCGACTAGGATTAAATGAGTTTACCTATTCAGCGTGATGACGTTTGATGTCCCCAACAACCTCTGTAGTCCCATTTAGCCACTTCTTAGCAACCACATTTTTGAAGACAAATAAAAGTTTTAAAAATCACAAGGGGGTATTACTGATGTATTTTAAGTGCGTAAAATAAAACGTGAAAATATCTTGAGCTGGTCTTAACCACTGACCTTATTTCTGGCATGCAAACAAAAACCCATTCAAATAAACCATAGAGTGGTGCAGGTATGACGTCACTTTGTAAGCGCAGTTAGCATCACGCTGGTTCCCTCGACAAAAACATAACATATTTCCATAGGCTTTTGGGTTATCGCAAAAAAACAAGCTCTGTGGTCAACAAAAGTTTATGATACTTACATGTTTTGTTCATTAAAGATTCATTTTCACAGATGAACACAACTTTTATGAATATTTAAGCCTAAATGCAGTCGCCAGAAGTAAAAAGCTAAAGGTAGGTTATAAACGAACTACACCAAAGTCGCACAACTTCAACGTCACCACCCTTAAGCTTCCGACAACTCAGTTTTTATCTAAAAACATTTGCCCAGAAAGTTTGAGTTAGAATAGTTTATAAAAGATTATAAACATAACAAGGCTGTAAAAGTGGACTGAGTTTACCGGTTCGGTGTGAGGACGTTTAATGTCGCCGACTGCCTCTGTCTGTAGTCCCATTTAGCCACTTGTTAGCAACTGCCTTTTTCAAGAAAAGTAATACTGATGTATTTTCTGTCATATAATAAAACGTGAAAGTGTATTGAGCTTGTGTTCACCACAGACCTTATTTGATCTATTTAACCAAAAACCAAAACCGGAAGTGCTAAAATGCAAACTCACTTCCGTATTTTGGCCTACAAATTTACGCCATACCTACACCACTCTATTTCCTTCAGGACAATGGAAAGTGAAGTGAAAAAAGGCTAACTCGTTTACATGTTTTGGACGACAAAAATACGTCATCCCTGGAGCTCCTTATAGAAACTAAACCTTTTAGAAACCTGTCAGTTGATCAGGTGGTTTTATGTCTTATCAGTGTAACAGATTCAGTTTGTTTTAGTTAAAGTTGTAGATTTAAATATTTTTATTCATCATGTGCAGTCATCTGATCACCAGCAAAAGGATGATCTCATTCTACAAGATAACAGCGAACTTCAGTGAAACTTTAAACCTCCTTATGAACATTGATAATTTTTATAAGTTGACAGTAGCATCATCAAACGGAATCTCTTTTCATTTCAGAATGGAAGCGGAGACATGAATGATTTGTGGCAGGTGGAGGTGTGTGGAGGGAGGAAGGGAGATCCGGTGAAGGTGCTGCGTAGTAAAGTGCGTTTTCTCCATCGCTCCACGGGTTGTGTGCTTTGCTCCTCTGGAAAGACCCTGCCCAAGTGGTGAGCGTTTTTTTTTCAGAGAAAACTCAGATCAGGGCTGCATTTCCATTATTATTAGCCAACTATGGTTGCAATTTCTGTTGTTACCAACATAGTTCAACAATTTGGCATTTTCCGAAACTATAGTTCCAACAAACCATTGCAAAATTGTGTGGTTGGAACTACAGTTCTTGAGCTGTAGTTAGAGGCATAGTTTCTTGTTAAATGACATGTGGACTTGTCATGCTCTTGGGTGCAATAAGCAAGCTAATATTTAGTACATTCTATATCTTTCATTCTATTTAAATATTTACCTATATATATATCTATATATGTTAGCGTGTCAACAATCAGCGCCATTTTTGAAGTGTGTAAAATGCGCAAGGGAACTCAAGAGTATGATGTAGAGGGAACCCGCGATGAATCAAACATGGACATGGAACAAAAACAGTGAAGTAGTCATTAGGTGCCTTGTTCATTACAGCAGCATCTCAGATCTCGAATAGATTAATTAGCAGAACTTATTACTCCTCCACGTGTCTTAAAGACAGTCCTATATGGTTGAACCAATGTTACTACTAACCAATGGGGTGTGACCATGTTACTATGGTTTAGGGAAACAGTCATGAGTAGTTGATTTAGATTTTCCAATGATGCATCATACTATGGTAGTTATTCCATGAGTTACATCATTGTATAGTAAACGCACCTCTGGTCAGCAGCGCATAACATATCACAGAAAGACTTTTTTTTTTTTAAACTGCATTTTACTTTTCAACAGGGGATGGGAGCAAGTTGAGGTCACATGTAGCCCATATGTCAAAGAGACCCCCAACTCGCAGTGGAACATTGAAGATCACATCAACCCTAAATGTATGTACATATAGCTACATTTTAAAAATATGATAATAGTTAGAAATGTGCCACTGGATGGGTTTTTCTCTGCTGTTTGTGCAACAATACATCTTTGTGTATCTGCAGTGCCCAACATCAGTCTTTTAGTGCTCAAACCCACTTTCCTGGAGATCCTCTGGGAGTCTCATATTGTGATGATCAGGGTAAGATTTTCACATGGGAATAATTTATGAATTCATTTATATTGTTTAAGTTTAATAAAATTTGTTTTGTTTAGGGAAACAGTGGTTTGAAAGCCAAAGACAATGAGGTGAACTCTAAGCCCTGGCACTGGCCCATCAACTATCAGGTAAATTGTGTAAAATCTGACAGATTATAGAAAAAGCAGTGTTTTTTAATAGCAGTGTTATTTTATTGTTATTTATATACTATTATAGTATTTATTCACATTTTTTTATAGCTTTTATTTTTTATATTTTCATTTTTTTGTTTTAATAAATGTGTTAAAAAAAAAAGTTGTTTTCTCCCAAAAGAAAGAACTGATTCTGAACTGCCGAAACGATTCTTCAGTAATTCCAGTCTTACTTCCTGCATGAACCTATGTAGGTTTGTAACAAATTTGCATAATGCCAGTCTATAGTTTTCATTGGTCTGCCCACAAACAACATCTACGTTGACCCTCCCTCAAACACTGTAGTTGTAGCTGAAGCCTGGAACAGGTTGGTTCGTGCGTGGTGTTGACATTGAGAATACGCTGTTTTCTTTGCATGCACTTTCAAAGGATGAGGACTTTGACTCATATATCATATCACATATCAATATATGGTAAAACTGACAGCATCATTACTGTTCATAATCACTGTATACATGTGTTGGGGAAGCTTCTGGAGCTGGAATTCAAATATGGTAATAGAAGTTTCATTTCCGACATGTTCCATAAGTAGTAGACCAATCACAATAGACTGAAAAGGACGGGAAGGATGGGTTTAGAGAGGCTGAATCTTCAATCAAACCATTTTCAGACTCATTTCAGAGAAATGTGGTGATGTCTGATGTGCAATATATATTATGGGAACAATTTGTGTTTTTGTTGTTGTTGTTGTTTTGTTAACATTAGATGCACGTAGGAGACCCCCAAAACAAAATTTGGAGCCTTTAATATGGACAATTTAAGTTTTATTAATTTTAGTACTTCAATTTATTTTAGTTAGTTACCAGCACAAACAAGTTTTTTTCAGCTTTATATTTATGAACAAAAATTATTTTTAATAGTTTTCATTTTAGTTACCGTAACAGAACTGTTTTGAAAATCCACATCTGTGTACTATCTCATCATTATTCATTATTCATAATAGGGTTTGAGGTTCTCTGGAGTAAATGAGACGGAGTACCGTGTTTATCTACTCGGAAACCCTGTAAGTGTCTCTGACCTTTTTTATACTCTCTATTTGCTAAGATCTCTTGTCTAGTCATTGGCAAAACGTCATATTTCATCCTCAGGTCATCTGGTGGCTGAATCTATTTAGTCTGGCTCTATTTGTTGTCATGCTGACCGTGGCTTCTTTAGCCGTACAGAGAGGAGTGAAGATGGAGGGAACGAGGAAAGGTAAGCAGCACTGCAGATTGTGCAGTACAAGAGCCAGTCTGAAGTCTAAAACAGCTGATTTTTCCTTTCAGTGCACTGTCATGCTCTCATGGAGGGTGGTGGGATGCTGCTTTTGGGCTGGCTGTTACACTACCTCCCATTCTACATCATGGGTCGCATACTCTACTACCACCATTATTTTCCTGCCATGCTGTTCAGCAGTATGCTCACAGGTACAAAGGCAAACCAGATAGCCCAAGGGCAGAAATCGGCTGATATTCTTATCAAAATATTTTCATATAGACTAAAGGTTAATAATTAGCCTTATTATGTATGTTGTGTAAAACCTACTTTGGACTTTTAAAATGTTTTGGTCATCATTAATTAGCTTTGTTGGCACTACATTATTACAGTTAACATATTTTATGACCTTCTTTATTTAAGGTATTACTCTGGACATCTTCCTTCAGAATTTTCAACTTATCTTTAGTTCATCCATATCCCATTATCTTCTGAGGGGAGGTCAATCTATACTCTTGTTAGGGTTCATCTATAGGTAAGTTTAGTTGTTTTGTGCTCATAACCCCTTTATGCTTGCTTTTTTTTAATTTGTTTTATTATTTAATAAAATTCTCTTTAGAAATGAATAAAGTGGGCTATATTCATTTATTTAAGGGAAAAATTGTGCATTGTACAAATATTCTACGTATTATGTTTGTTTGGGTCACAAATTCAGGCTATTTCTAATATTGATCTCACTCTGAAATTTCTTCTGTCCATTTCCTTTCAGCTTTTACCTCTTTCACCCTCTCTCCTATGGCATGAGGGGGCCGCTGGCACATGACCCTGCCTCCTTCATGGCCGGCCTCAGGTGGATGGAATCCTGGGAATTTTAGACAACATTTCTATTCAATTGTAGACCATTTATCCCGGCCTTAATGTTTTAAACATTTTAGTTGTTACATGTTGACTGGATCATTTCATTGTTGAAGGACAGCTTTTACGCTGTTGTTATACTGTGATGAAACTTTTTAAAATGGTATTTTAAAGTTACATTATTTTACAGCCATAATTTTTTGATAGTGCTTACCTGTTGTTGCTGATATGAAATAAACTGATTGAAGTAATAAAGTGCCTTTCAGTTTTCACATTTATAGACTCTGTTACATAATGTGTTTTTACTTAAGAAGAAATTTACGAATTGGTGTATTCAAAAACAGACAACCTTTGATATGTATCTCAATATTATATTTCTAACCAGCCCAAGTTGTGTTTTTGTTCAATTAAATGGCCTTACTATAAAATTTCAATTGGATTCATGTTGGGAGCATGGCTATGTGGTTTTGGAATAATAATAATAATAATGTTATTTGTTTGCTTTCGTAATTGTCTTGCTGGAACTGTTGCCTTAAATGCAGATCAACGACATGACCGAAATGAATACATTTTAAAAATATCCGTGTACTAGGGTTTTATTTGTGTTGCATTTGATAGTAAAAACGTGTCTAGGTCCTTTTACTGAAAATATTAGATATATTTCATAAACCACAATGCTTAGAGGGAGAATGGGGGGCTGTATATTTGGTAAGCTTAACATTTCAAAAGTTTTATGTATTTTCTTAAGTCTGCCCTGTTTAACAGATTGAGTCTTGAACTCAATTTTATTAAAAACTACTGTTGCTTCTCAGGTAAGCTGAAACTGATGTTTACCAATGATTCATGTTTCTCTCAATGCAATGGTTGCGACAGAGCACAACACCAGAGGGCGGGGCTACAGATATCCACTGCCTTAAGTCATTGGTTGCCTCAAGTCACGTGTGTTGTCAAGATGGCGTCTCCGAATGGAGGTAAATTTTAATTCTTCTTTTCCCTGGTAGCATTAGTTGTTAATGTAGCCATGTAACGGACCAGTTAAACCTTACAAACCGTTATGCCGTTCAGCATATCCTCTTAAAGAATTAACGAATTGAGTTTAAAAATAAGCTTTTACCTCGGAATAGCGTGATAAAATTGTTTAGAGTCAGTCATTAGCAAGCTACGTGTAAGCGACATCAGTTACTGAATTAAATAATTGGGAATGTAATGGTGCAGCGGTTACGCGAAGAAACCTTTTTTATATATCTTGCATCTATTTTTTAAATGTTTTTTTTTTTGTATATTTTTGTCAAGCATTGCTTTTTAATGCAGCTAGTTCAGCTTGATCACAATAATACACTACTGAGCAATCATAACTTAAACTCCCCCTCCAATGTGACCTGTCATAACATTACTCGTATACTAAATATTACATCCTGAATAACACGTGAGGATTTCTGTTCCCAAAGTCGCAGTGTTTATTCTCACCTGTATTATTAATATTAATTTAATAATATCTGTTCAATTTTAATAAATGCTTATTGTTTTGATTTTTTCTGAACTAGTGTTATAATAAAGAGTATGATTATTTTTTATATATATATATATATATATAGGTGAGGACTTTGAGTCCTCTCTGCTGAGTTTTGAAAAACTTGACCGGGCTTCACCTGACCTGTGGCCAGAGCAGTGTAAGTTTGATTGTCTAATGTTATTGAATAGTACTTTATATGTCACATTCACAGATGTTTTCACATATGACCCAACGTTACATTGTTTGAAATATACTAAGTGCATTAGATTATTACAGTAGTTTTTTTTTATGTATCTGAATGTTGTTTGATAGTCCTATGTACTCCTTTGATATTTTAACAGTACCTGGTGTCTCGGAATTTGCTGCATCCTTCAAAAATGTGAGTAAAAAAATCTAATTATAATAAATTATTTTCAAACATGAGAGAGGATTTTAAGACTTTTGTTTGTTGTTCCAGCCTATCACAAATTCTCCACCCAAATGGATGGCTGAACTGGAGTCAGAAGATATTGAAATGTTGAAAGGTCTGCTGCCTTTTCCATTAATTAAAACAAATTAACATTGAGCCTCTTGATGCATCAGTTAGCATGTTATTGTTATGGTCCCATGTGACCGATGCTTGCTTCAGTTAAAGAGCTTAATAATAGTTAGATAAATAGCAATGTGAATTAAAAAAACTTTGTTCATTTTTATTAACTTATTTGTTCTGGCATTGGCATAGGTCAATACAGACTAGATCTGTGATTGGTCTTCTTGTTTTGTTTTAGAATTAGGAAGTTTGACCACGGCAAATCTGATGGAGAAGGTGAAGGGACTGCAGAATCTGGCTTATCAGTTGGGCTTGGAGGAGTGTAAGTAACCTTACCTCTGGTTTCACAGACAAGGCATGAGTCTAGTTCCAGACTAAAATGTATGTTTGAGCTGTTTTAACGGAAAGCAACTTGTACTCATATATCTTAAAATATTTCACTGCCATTGTTTTGTCTCAAGATGGACACCAGTAATGTTTTTTTTCTAAGGCATGTTTATAAAAGCTACTTAAATGACCTTTTTGAACTAAAGTCTAATCCTGGCCTTAAGAGCATCAGTGCACCGTCAATGTGACTTTGTAAAGCCTCCACTAGATGGCGTTATTACCAAAGAGGGGAAAAATCATTCACAAATGCAAAAGCTTCTGTCATATATTAAGACACTTTACACATCTACACTTTAACCACAAATTATTGGTCAGGAAATGATCAAAATGTAATCAAATTCCCTACTTAAAAATCCATTGCTGCCTCAGAAAAACATCAAAGACAGAATGAAGTTTTTGGCAGAATATGGGAAGTTTGATTCCGAGTGGTTCATCAGAGTTGTGTGGAGTGAATCACTATGAAACATGAGTTGCATGGTGATGCTCCAGAGCGGTGTCTTCGGAAATCTGGTAAGAAATATAAATGCATCTCTACCACAGTAGAGCTTGGAGGAAGAACTGTCATTATGTGGGGAGATGTTTTAGCTGCTGGTATTGCTGAGCTACTTCACTGTGAAAAGTCATTTAATGCTTTGGAGTACAGGAGAATGTTGCAAAATGCCCTTCTTCCCACAATTGAAAAGTTGTCATCTAAAGAGGAATGATCAGATGTTATTTATAAGACAATGCTCTTGCCCAAATTGCAAAGACAACCAAGAAGTGGCTTGAGAAGTCCATTAGGCTCATGTTTTAGCCTGGCCAGATTCCAGATTTGAACACTAAAGTGAATATTTGGTCTCACATTAAACTCAAACTAACTGGGAGACATTTTTCAACTACTCATGAACTGTTTGAAGCCATCAACATTGAGTGGAACAACACAGACTCTTTTTCCTGCAAAAAGCTGTCTTCCAATTTTACCCTCACGGCTTAAAGGGATCCTATTATGCCCTTTTACGAAGTCTTGATTTTGTTTTTGGGGTGAGAATATGTTTTCATGCTTGATTGTTCAATACACATATTATTTTTCACATATTTTAAATTTTTACAGCTCCTGTCTCCCCAGTCTGTTTGAACGTGTTGTTTTCGATGAAGCCCCTCCTTCTGTAATATGAAATGTGCTGTGATTGGTTAGCTCGCCCCAGTGTGTTGTGATTGGCAGCGCTTAGCTTGTGTTTGGGAAATGTTACCCCCCTTCATAACTGCGAGCTCTACTCAGATGTAAATATTAACGATGGCATCAATTTCAAACTATTTCAAGTACGATTCAGAGCCTGACAATGTTAACGAACAAGAGGATTGTGCTGAATGGATTTCAAGCTCGGACTTTGCAAGCACATTTTACAGGACGTTTCAGAGTGGAATGGTTTTTTTGTAATTTTCTTATAGATACGATGTTATCCACCATTTAATCATTTGTTAAACTATGGTAAAACAAACAATTATCAATCACAAAATCATGGATAATTTTACTAAGGGGCGATTTAACAAAAGCAAGAGCTTACAAAAGCTAAAGTAAACACTAGATCAATACTGTCATGTTAGTTAGCAGGCTACTGGAGGCAAAGCTTTACATAATAGCTATCAAAGCAACTACATAAAACTTATCATTTTAACTGATAATAGAAAACACAACTACAAATAATAAGACACAAGTTTTGATCCATAAACAACAGATTATCCCGACAAAATGGGAATGGCTACATCTTTCAGGAGAAACTTTGGTGCATATAGCCTGCATTGTACTCTCTTCTGGAAGCTGTTCTCTGTAAAATGTGCAGCGAAAGACAAACGTTGAGGTTAAAATGTTCAGGAACAGTGTTACAAATAAATTTTAACCTCTCTAAGTTCGTCAGCCTTAGGACAAACTTTTTCCAGGGTGTAAAAAAAAAGCGACAACTCTTCCTCTTCTCTAAAGCAGCCCAACACGGCCTCTCCCCCTTTGTTGCTTGTTCCCGGGGTAGGGTTTATGTACATTTTAGGGTTCATGATGTCACCAACCCGGGAAGAAGCTCGTTGTAGTCCCTACCAGATGTTTGTTGTAGTCCTTAAAAAGTGATTTCTGTAAAAGAAAATTTCTCCCTTTGCATTGAACTTTGAGTGTCGTAACTTTGCAGATGTTGTTGATGCTCAAACAGTAACATTATACACTAACTAAATTTAAAAAGTGAAAAAAGTGAAACAACAAATCAAGGACCCCTTTCAACTTTTAAAGAAAATAAAGGGTAAATCTATTCTGTGCTAAGCTACTTTATCTACAGTTTTTGTGTAATACTTATTTCCTGACCACTTATTTGTGATTAAAATAGTTAAGACCATAAAATAATTTGCCATTTTGGCTTGCCGCATTTTTCTCTGACCCAGGAGTGTAGTCAATCGAAAAACAGTTTCCACCTGCTGCTAGATTTATGATACAGGTTCTTTAAAACACATAAACTATTATAAAAAATCTAGAATGTAAATCTTTTTGAAACCTACCTGAAAAATGACTTCCATCATTACTCAAAAAATATATTTTTTGTTTGTTTTGTTTGTTACACAATTACGAATATGTTTTATTTGATAAGTCTCAAATGAATTCCCTCTCTATATTTAAACAGAACTGGCTTGTTGCCCAGTGGCTCTGAAATGTTATATCACAGAATTGCTAGATGTAGTCTTAATCCATACTGGCAGGATTACAGGAAAGATAAGTGTTTTCATGATTTACCAAATGAAAATGGGCATCAGATGTACAGATTTTGCACAATTTGAAAGTGACTACTGCAAACCATTTGTAAACGCTTGTTTCAAATATATTACATTCCGTCTGACAATGTTGACCTTTTGTGCGGCATGTTCAGAAACGTCCCTCAACCAGATTTCCTTTCAATGAGAAACGTAGGGTTAATTCAGGTAAAATCTCAGTCAAAAGTTTAAACTTTACCCTTTTATGGACCCTTTTCACAGACTATGATTAATCTTTTTCAGATATCTTGTAAAGTTTTTCATATTTTCATTTTTACATTTTTATAGCGCTATACTTTGTCAGTAAATGACAACAAAAAATAATAATTACCGCTGTTGCGAGGGTGTTTCTAATACAACAGCTGAGGGAGAGATGGCAAATTTGACATCCTTCTCTCTTCTAACTGCTGTAATCAATCTCTTACTTAACTATGACAACTTCCTCTTCTGAGAGCCCCAGAAGCATGAAAAAGGTCCATTTTGAAGAAATTGATTTATTCTGAATCTACATAAATCAAATAAATAAAAAAAGTTTTGACTTATTCATTAATTATTCTATTATATTTGAGTGAAGAGTATCTCCATATTACTTATCTTATAACGTCTTTGGTTGGGTGCATAAAATAATAACATAATGTTATATATTAATATACTTTCCTCTTTTTTTTACTGAATATTTATGAGACCAAGCATAATTTTGTCGATATTTTTAATGCCTCATTTCATAGTTTATCATTTAATGTTTAGAATATCCCATAGCATTTGTTTATTTTATTTCTGTGAAAGTGCCTTAATGCTGTCTAAATGCAGATTTCTGGGGTTAATATCCCAATTTTGGATTTAGCTTCCATGCCACCTTTGCTATGTAACGATGGCAAGTAGAAAGACATAACCGGAGTCTTTTCTGCCTCCATTTAATATGTTTGACTTTGCTCTCAGTAGGCTTCCTAGCATTGTAATAAGTCAACCTAGATGCTCCAGTCATTTTATCCTCTGCTTTTTCATGGTGACTTCTGTAGGAATGCAACATACTTCAAGACATTTATTCTTTTTAACAGGAGTAAGAAAATTAATTTCCAATGCTGGAAGCAGGTCCTCTCCATCTAATATATAACCTGTGCATGACAAAACTGTAATTTAGTGTGAGTTTGTTTACACATTTGTTTCTTATATATCTTTGGCTATACTTACTTAAGTCTCTGGTCAAACTTGGTGCTGTTATGTGGAGAATATACTGGTGAAGTGATGAGAGTTCTCCTTGTGAGTTCACTGTTGATTTTTAAAATCTCCATCAAGACGCATGATTAAAGTAGGCTCGTTCAACCAAGATTATGCCAAACATAATTTGTCACAGCTCTATGCTATTAAGCGAAATAATAGTTAGAAAATAGTCAGTTGCATGAACTCCACAAGTTTTTGGAACATTAAATTATCATGTTTCAAAGGGTGTCTTGTTATTCAGCGGAAGAAAGAAAATCTGACCGTCGGTACAAAGGCATTCAATCTGAAATATTTCATGTTCATTTTACCCGTTCAAAAGTTGAAGTTCAAGAAATGAATACTTTCAGTCAGCAAGGGTGCATTGCATTGATCGAAAGTGACAGTCAAGATATTTACAATTTTACAAAACTTTCTATTCATCAAATAATCCTGAAATAATATTAACACAAAAATATTAAGCAGCACAACTGTTTTCAACATTGCTGAAATGTTTCTTGAGCTGCAAATCAGCATATTAGCATGATTAAATGACTGCTGAAAAGTGAAAATAGAACAAATCACATTTAAAAATATTTTTTTACACATTTTAATTATTTTTTTATCGTCAGTATCTCACAATATTACTGTTTTACTGTATTCATCATCAAACAAATGCAGCTTCGGTGATCATAAGAAACTTATTTCAAAAACAAAAATTATACCAGCCCCAAACGTTTGAACAGTAGTGTACTGTTTAATGTTTCCTTGTATTACAATTTAAAAATTTTTTTTTTTTTTCGAGTTTTAGATGGAAAAAATTTCAGATTCACAATATGGTCAGGTATTTGAACCTTTCTGTACACGTATGTGTAACAACATGAATGTAAGGGAACTAAGCTGTAATCCGCTCTGTGCTTATATCAATTTATTATATTGTTCCGCATCATTTCAATATTCTATATTTCAATAACACAAAGATATTGTGAATGAGCATACTCGTATGTAATGCCTCCTACTCTGAGCAGACAGACATGAAATTATGATTATCATTCGGCTCAGAGTAGCATTTAACGCAGCGCCCTTTAATGCGGTGTGGTTTAATTTTCTTCCTTCTCCTAGCTGTCAGGGGAAGCATTGTAAATCTGAGCTACTTTTTCATCATGTTTCTTTCTCTCTTCAGCGCCTTTAAACGAGCTGACGAGAGGTAGTGTTAGGAGACGGGAGGGTGTGGAGGAGGAGGAAGATTTACTGCACCTTTGGCTTGACGGCCATTAAAGTCTTGATCTAGTTAATGGGGATAATGCAATCAGGCAGTGAAAACTCACCTCAAAGGCAAGGTTATCAGCCACACATTTGTTTTATATTTATTTCGTTTTTCGCCTCCGTCACATGCAGATGCCGAACCTTTAGATGCATTAGGGTGTATATGTTTGGGGTGGAAAAATATGAATACCGGCAGCATATATTAAGCTTTGATTAATCATGGACTTATGTTAAGCTTAAAACGTATAAATAAGTGTATGCTGAGTATTTTAATAGCTTGCTGAGTGCATCAGCACATTTTCTCATCTGTAACTGCTACATGAGGGGTGCGTAAACCTTTTGGGGGTGCGACCATAGGCTGATAAGGATATCATATGCATGTGTATTTATTTGTGTGCGTGAGCGTGACATGTGCCACACCAGTCTCCTCGGGGACGTTTACCCCTCCTCTCCTAGCTGAGTGACGCTGATCAGGGTCATTGTGGGAGGGCCTGACGCGTGCTTACCCCTCCAGCCCCCCACCAGTACCCATCTGCTCCAGGCCGTGATGAATGCTGCTGTCGGGGGGCTGCTGAGCATGGTCATCAGGCCCATCCGCTCCCACAGGACCAGTCACTACACTGATAAGTACTGTTATTGAAGGTAATTGAATGGAGAGTGCTCCTCTGGGACAGCCAGGCCTCAGGCGATGCTGATGATATCTCTGATTTCACTGCGGCGGCTTGCACAGATGATGTAACACACTTGTTTCTACTTAAGTAATTGTGGGGTGGGGGGGGGGTGTTTGTTTTTAAGTGGGATGGTAAATGATTTGGAACATTTTTGTAGGTATAAGATTACAACTGCATTTTTGTGTGTTTTGAACCAAAATAAGCAGCAGGAAAATAGGGATGCATAAAATACATTAATAATGCCAATGAAGGGGTTTTCAAATGTCCCTAACCCTGAGGATTAAACATGAATAAACAGAGCAATTCCAAGAGGGTCCTCACACCATCGGTGCTCGGGCCCTAATAATACCTCAGATCGTGCAGCTTGTCGAGGAGAGGTAGGCTATTACTTTTATAAGTGATCTGATTTAGGACTGCTAAAAACCTTTTAAAAACTCTGGCAACCATTCTGGTATCATGGTGGCATGTTTTGTACTGTCCAATAATAATTAGTTAGTCTAATGTTTCCCCAGACATTATGGCTCAATGACAAAGAAAATAACATTCTTTTTAAAAAAGTTTAAACACACGTGCCAAGTTTTTTTTTTAAATTACCGTTTGCATTCATGTTGGTTTCATAGGATTTATTTTGTGTACCAAGAAATTTCTCAAAATGACTAGAAATTTCATATGGTGTAACAGTCAAGAAAAAATCTATATATTTTTTTTATATTACCACCTTGAATAAATGTTAGTGTGTTTAAACAGTGTTTTAAATATCCATCCATCCATTACACACATACAGTAGTGGTCAAATGTGATGTCCAGAGGGGATATTTGTTTTTAATAACTACAAATTTGATTTAAAAAAAAATATATATATATATATATATATATATATATATATATATATAAATATATATATATATATATATATATATATTTTTTTTTTTTTTTTAAATATTTTAAATATAAGGGAAGAACATAACACTAATCTTGGTTAAGATATCTGACAAAATTATTTTGCAAAAAAAAAGCAAACTACAGTTACACAGGAAAGCTCACAGGAAAAAGCATACATTGACTAAAACATAAGTTATTAATATTTTGATGGTTTTGATGGTTAATACCATCCATGCTTTTGCATGTTCATAATTTTTGGACATGTTGTCATACAAAATGTATGTACAATTTGGCATGTTTCATTGCGTTCTCAAATAAAACAATTGCTTAATTAAATAATATTTTAATAAGGTAGAGATGTCAATTTTCCTGTAGGCTGTGTATATCTTTTACCACTTTAGTGTGTGTGTGTGTGTGTGTGTATAAACAAATATCATGAAATATTAATTAATTATATATGTTTTTGAGTAGCCACACCACATGACATTTTACAACCTGCCTTGTAATAAACAGGCCACAAATTATCTGATATGTTAGAGACTTATTGACCTTTACATGCACTCATGTGTCTACAGGCGTCCCCTCTATGATATCATTTTTTTTTTCTGGATTTCGGTTGCAACACATTGATTTTGATTTGGTGGACAAAACTGTTTTAAATATTAATTCGCAGTAAAGACATTTTGTTAACATGTTTTTCATAAGAAATAATAACAACAGTTTTTATTTTATTTTTTGAATGAGGCTTTTTCCTCCATTAGTATCAAGACAGTTTGACATTTTTGGACCACCTTACCTCCAAAAAGTTTTCATTTTAATACAGAAATTAAAAATATGCTCAGAGGAGGTCAAGTGAATTGTGTGCATGAATTGCATTTTTTTTATGTATTTTTGAAAAAATGAATAGATCCTCACTCAAAAACTGATTGTCATGTTGTTGACCCATATTGCTCCAGATGAATATGATATGAGAAAGATTCAGGAAGGAACAAAACCCTGGCTTGCAACATTCAAGAACCTCCTGCTGTTCAATCTGTTCTTGCACCCAGTATGAAGGTCAGACCCGTCCAGTGCTAATGGCCCCAATGTTCACTGCCTCCTCCCCTAGATCAATCTCTTCTCTATTAAGCGGAGTGTGTCGCTGAATATGATTGCAGTGATGCTACCCTACCCTAGTAATGTGCTTCCATCAATCCATCAGAGACACCCGACCGCAGGGGCAAGCAGTTATGAAGTGCTGCTAGATGACAGGCTGAGCTGGGGGAAAGCTCTCCTCGACTTTACTCTCCTCTGTCTTCCTGTCCTCTCATCTTCCCCTCCTCTCACACAGTCCTGCTCGCTTCCTGCATCTTTATGGCTGATATACTGGAAGAATAAAGCAGGGAATGTTTGCGTTCATTCAAAATATAATCCTTAACTTCACACTGCAAAAGTTTAAGTAAAAAAGTGTTTTTGTTTTCTGAAAAATACCTAAACATTCTTAAATCAAGATACATTTGTTTGAGAAGCAAAATGAAAAGAGTCTTGTCTTCCAAAAAAAAAAAGTGACTATGCTTAAAACAAGAACATATGGGGTAAGAAAAATAACTTGTTTTCACTTTGAATGTTTATTTTTCTTACCCCATTAGCAGATTTATTTCTTTTAAGTATAAACTCGCTTAATTTCGATAATTTATTTCAGAAAACACTTAATACCTTAAGTAAAGGGTAAATTCACCCAGAAATTAAAATTCTGTTACCATTTACTCGTTCCAAACCCGTAAGACTTTCGTTCATCTTGGAAACACAAATTAAGATATTTCAATGAAGCCTGAGAGATTTCTGTCCCTCTTTCTGATTTTTCAGTCACACATTTTACAAAGCACGTTTGAGCTTCTGCAAGAAGCTGCAAGATAGAAGGTTTTTTTCTTGTGCGTCAAGCAGGTTCAGTTGAGCTGTTTATGTTCGCTGATCAATTTTTATATGTGAATAACCTAAATTCAATCTGTTCATCATAAAGCAACCAAGTCTCTACAAAAATTTGGACTAAACCATTTGATTCATAAGGATTAGTTTTACGATCTCTTTGAAGCGACAGTGATAGTTGCATGGACTGTCAATGGAGGGATAGAAATCTCTCAGATTTCCTTAAATATCTTCATTTGTGTTTAGAACATGAACGACAGTCTTAGGGATTTAAACCAACATGAGGGTGAGTAATTGATGACCATTAAAATGTTTTGGGTGAACTAATGCTTTAAGTAATTTTGCTTCTCAAGTAAATGTATCTTAATTTAAGAATGGTTAAATAACCGCACTGCAAAACAAGTCAAAAATACTGAGTAAGAAAATCATTTTTGCAGTGCATTAATGAATTCACTTTGACCCTGACATGCTATGACATCATTCAGACTCTTCGACTGCACAGATACACCTGAACGTGGCGTAGAATTTAGACCAGTAAAGAGGGAAAGTAGAGGGAATTCATCTAAATCGCTCTCCCTTCTCTGTCCTAGCCACCACCTCTGTCAACAGATCGGAAATGACACCTTATTTCCATAAATACATTAGGAATTCATTGGATTTTCTTTCCCAGCTAATCATAGTGCCTGTGTGAAACCTTTTTGGGTTTTTAATGAATGAATTTTGACTGATTGCCTATTAATAAGGACACCTCTTGAACAGGGATAGGCTGTGGCAGGGCTGGCAGTGTGCGTGAGTGCGTGTGTGTGTAATGATTCGTGGTGTCAAGCGGCTGGAGGGAGGGGTGAGAGGAGGAGAGCTCTCGGCTGGGACATTAAGAGGAAGCAGTGGCTCCCTTGGGAAATCACTCACCATGTCTGCATCTTAAATATCTCTGTGAAGTATCAATAAGTAGGTAATTGAATTTTGAACACAAACATGAGCATCAGGTGTATGTGTTCCAACGCGGGACGAGAGGGTGGGTCTGTGTGCGAGCGTGTGTCTGTCCTCCCCCGTCCCATGAGGCTTAGGCAGCGAGAATGGATGTTAAATCTATTAAATAAAGATTACTCCCCGTAATAGCCAAGTGGCAGTTTCAGATGCGCAACAGGGGCACGATTAGTGTGTTTGACTTCTAATGAAAGTGAATTGGGACAGTCAGGTATTGGAGAAAATTCAGTTTAAGGTCCAGGAATTCATTTTCTCCTCGGGTTAAAAACAAGCCGTCTTGTCTCCAGATGTGCTTTATTGGCTTCTAAAAGATTCCCAAGATAAAAGAGTATCCATGACTTAAACTATTAATTTTGAAAGGAAAAAAAGTTTAATGGTAACATAAAATTGATCATATTTAATTGAATGTGTCGTATGAAGACCAATGCATATATTATTTTATATATATAAATGCAATAATCTATTGTAAATATATAAACGTGTGTGTGCGCATACGCATGTATGTATTATATTATGAATATGATATTAGCATAATATCATGATGAATAAATTACAGATGTGTGTGTGTGTGTATATATATATATATAGTTTTAATATAATATTAAGATGTATAATTTAATATTTGCAGATGTGTATATATTTATCATATTTGTATTATATACAAACAAAACATTATTTTAAAATAACCAAACATTACATAAGCATCACTTTGATTTTGCTCATATGTCTGCTTATTTGTGTTACCATTATTTTGCCTATTAACTCATCATGAAGCATATTTGCTTCATTCAAATATGAACAAGTGTACATATACCATCAAGAAGATAATATGGCCTCTAGAATCCATAATATGCCATTTAGTATGGATGTCACCGGCAACAAGCTGCTGATTAACTAAGTACAGAATTAGTAATTGACCTTTCTAATCAACTAAACAAATCTCTAACTCCTGCTAATCAGTATTGATCTGCCCCATCCAGTGACAGCACCAGCTTTGTGTGTGTGTGTGAATGCACGTCTCTGTGTGTGTGTTTGAGCAAGGCTTGCTGGCAGGACCCTCTACACTCCCCTTTTTAATCTAACTCACTCAATGCAAATCATTTCTCTTCTGCTCTGACGGGAATTGAGGATAAATGGAAATCTAATTAATGAGTGGATCAGAGGGGTGCACTCTGGTGAAGGGGTCTCATGGGAGAATGCTTGGCCAGACAGACTCCTGTATTGTTTTCGACTGAACATGTGAGGGAGATTGGGAGAGGGGTAGTAAGAGTTAGAGCATGGTTGTTAGTTCAGCTAGGACGAAGCTCTTTCCCTGTTTGTGGACCCCTCCAGAAACCAGTGGCCCATTTAACAAAACGTTGCCCTATCATTGACATTAAACCCTGGGATTAAGACACACGTATACTTATGGAAAGTACTTGAGGCACTAATCTGTCACATTGACACTGCATTTGGATGGTTGACTATCTTACAGTGCTCATCTTACAATGCTCATCACCATTAGGTTTTTCACTTATAATGTTGATATCTGTTGCATTAATATACTGAAGATTAAGTTGACTTTCAGGCTTTTCTCATAGCTTTCTCAGGAATCTAATGGCAGTCAAATGTCTACTGTTTGAACCTATGCCAAGGAAAATAGAAATAATCAAAATGCTCTTTATTCCTGTGAATTTTAACTTTTCATGTACAATGCACTTTTAATGTGAGAGGTATTATTGTAGTATGCTTGTTCTTGTTAAGCTTCATTCAACTTTTGTAAACTGGTTATGACACGCCATGTTACATTCTCTGTGTGTGTGTGTTTGTGATGAATATATATATATATATATGTGTGTGTGTGTGTGTGTGTGTATATATATATATATATATATATATATGTGTGTGTATATATATATATATATGTGTGTATATATATATATGTGTGTGTGTTAATTAAAAAGAATATTAAAATAAATTAGTAGTAATACCTTTTAAGTACATTAGTTTAAAGATAAATTATCTGATGGTAAAATATATTTTCTCTTGTGGAGTTAGTAAATTTTAGGGCCAGTAAGTGTTTTTTTTTGTGTGTTTTTTTTGCAACTCTTTTCAACATTGATAATAATAAGAAATGTTTCTTGAACGCCAAATCAGCATATTAGAAATATTTCTGAAGGATCATGTTACACTGAAGACTGGAGTAATGATGCTGAAAATACAGCTTTGCCATCACAGGAAAAAAAAAAAAATGTTTTAAATGTATTAATAAATGCAGCTTTGGTGAGCATAAGAGACTTCTTTCAAAAACAGTAACAAATCATACCGAGCCCAAACTTGTTTTGTGTAAAACGATTGTTAGGTTTTATAACCTTATTTCATCTCCATGTGTTTTTTATATATATATATATATTTATTTATTTATTTGAAAATAAAACGTTTGAAGAGATGGTTTGAAGTTCTAAATCTAAATCCAAGTAGCATCATGTTTAATCCAGTGATGTAAAGCTAAAGGTGAATCCACTGACACTTGCTCATGTTATTAACACGCCACACAGGGCTGCTCATCTAAATTACAATTCCACCACATTATTTCATTAGCTGCCGCCCAACACCGTCGCTTACCCTGTCCCTCACTCCAATCATTTTCCTGCCTGAAAAACACACCCAACAGCTCATCAGTGCCTGTGTAAGCCTGACCACAGGCGGGGTCATGGCTGTTACACCTCCATTTCTAAGCGATAAGGAGAGTGTGCTGTAGATCATGTTGATGGAGCTTTGAGAATGAAGATGAAATAATGGGTCCATTAGAAACACTTTAATGAAGTACATTATATTTACTTCAATAATTACTCAGGATCTAGCTTTCTCTGAATAAAATATGCCATGTAAACTTAATGTGCATCTGATAAGATTTGGAGACTTTGTCTTTCATATTACAGTGCAATAACCTGTTGACTTTATTGCCCTTTTCCAGCCCGAGAAATGACAAGAGGGAAATTCCTGAACATCTTGGAGAGACCCAAAAAGTGAAGACCCAGATGGCGACTGCTGACCTGTCGGGACAGCTACTGTACCACCTGATTGTGAGATCTTGTGAGGCAGAAAACAGTAGCATGATACATTAACTTTTAAATGCTTTCAATAAGATTTGACTGATTTGGGGTCAACATCACAACAGCAGTGCATCAATATACTTTGTATATATGTTCTCAAAATGTTCTTTAAATGAAAGGTGCTGATTAGAAAGGGTATTCAATAAATGTTCATAAATGTATTTATTTTTCACTCTGCTGTGTTTAATACAGTGTAATACAACTTCAATTGTTTTATTAAAAATTCACTTTTGTTTAAATGAAGTACAGTTGGTTGTTCGCCTACATGCACTGTCAGAAAAAAATGCTTCATCTAATTTTTATTTGTTTTTTTTTTTTGTTTTTTTTTGTACATTTTAAACACTTTTGCTTTTTGCATCTGCTAGTGTGGCTTTGCGTCCCATCGGCCAGCCAATGATATTTCCTGAAAGTAGCTTCCATGAAACAATGAGGGAGTTCATGACGTAGTGTTCAAACTTTTAATTAGGGCAATAACTTCATGTCTGTGCCACTCCAGCGACTGCTCCATTAATGTCCCTCTTTTGCTCCGGACATGTGAAAGGCTTTGACATGAGTGTGCTTCCACACCAGTGCAAGGCCATTTTTTCTGTTTAATGGGAATTGGAAGTTTTGAAGGCCCCCAATACAAAACATTGCGTAAAAATAATATTGCTCATTGTCATCCCTGTTAATAAGAGTTGACATAATTACTAGGGCCATTTCTTCTCTAATTAGCACACTTCCAGGGACATTGGCGCGAACGGTCTGGGAGAAAAGGGAATCAGACAGGCATGCTGAACGGCAAACAAAGAACGCTCTGGCGAGCGTAATTAGGTGAGACAGTGGCCAGGACTGTTCTCGGCTGGAGATGTCGTAGAGGCTGGGGTTGGCGAGTGTTCGCTTCTGCTCCCACCAATTCTTAGGGGTACGCCTCTCCCCTGGTGTCTAATAAGCCCCTAATTGTCTTTCTGATTCACATAGAACAAGGGAGCTGCTGGTTTAAACCATTCAAAACTACTGGTGTCTGATCCCATTCTGGAGGCCTCACTTTTTTTAAACAGGCTTTTTTGTTGCAAGTTTTATAGTGAAGTGAGTTTTACAAAAGTACAAACTGCTGTGACATCATTTCAAACTAAATCAGGCCATTGAAGTTTGTTTCAAGAGTTCAAAACTTTCCGGAAAAGTTCGCTCTGGCTGCATTGTAAAAACACTTTCAAGCTATCATTCAAACTACTGTTCTGATTATGTAATAGGTAGTTGTGCTTCTCTGACGTTGAAATCTTCTCTGGTTCATTTCTTCTGTTCAGTCCGTTGAAGTAAAAACATTGAACACACTGGAGAGCTGCTTTATAGTAGAAATTGAATTTGTCATCACTAGCTATGTTTCCTTCCAAATTTGCTAATTCAACTTTTGCGCAAAATTGGAAAATCGCACAAAACATTTGCAAATAAAGCAGCGTTTCCATTCCATGTGTTCAAGAGAACAAAATCATCACTTCCTGGGAACTTGGCACAAAATATCTAATAAAAATGGAAGTTGCATGTGGATTTTTTTCCTCCATCGTAAATGACTATGCGTCTCAGAGCGCGCAGATGCAACGCTGTCATGTTATCTTCGTATGACCTCACTTAAACGAATTCGTACGATTTGTCTAAACCCCAGTGATGGGTAGGTTTAGGGGTGGGGTCAGGGGTAGGTCATTCATACGAATATATACGAATTAGCCACCTCGTAAAATACGTACAAATTGCTGTGAGATCGGGTTGGAAGATTCTAGGAGGGAATTAAACCAAATCATTCTGTTGACAGACTTAGGCTCAAGAATTTCTGGATGACCAAACTAACATTTGAGATGCTGTGTAATAAAATAGGTCCACTGGTTAGTCCAGTTATCCAATTACATTCACTGAGGCAAAGTCACAAAAGTGCACATTTTGTTGCACATTGAGCGATTTTTTTTTTTTGGTGTGTTTCCATTATAGTTTATGTGCATGCCTTCTTATCGGATAAAACATTTATCCACCTCAATTGAGCGCACAAGTATGTGCTTATAAATTTATGCGCATCTTGCCGTTTCCATCCAGCGTTATTTTTCTGCAATATCCCAAAATGTGCATACAAATAGGTGAAACCTAGCTACTGACACAGTTTTTCACGTTTAATACTGTAAAGTATATTTGCTTTAAAGCAATCTATTGTAAAATGTGTCAAATAAACGTGAAATTACTTGACGTGCGGAATTGCCAAGCTCATGCAAACACATCCACATCGCTATATGATCAGATGCTTTCTTAACTGCTGTTTTCTCAACGCTGTCATTTTTGTTGTTTTTGTTTTGTTATTGAGAGCAAAGTGCGCTGGCTGCACATATTTACATGTTCATCTTAATGCCACCCCAAGCAGTGCGAGTGACATTGGGATGTTGGCTTACAGTATATCCCGCTGTTCAGGTATTTTCAACTTATTTTTACCACAAGTCAGGAACGAAAAAGATCTTTGCCATTATTATATCGGGGCCTTAAAGTCAGCATGAAACGGAAGTCTTATATCCAAGTGAAACGGCTTCTCAAACAAACAAAAACAAATGTAGATGCTAGACTTGATTTTGTCCATCAGGAATTGCTTTGATTATTGTGGTTTGCTATTGGTTGATCTCTTGTTAGTGACAGGTCCTGCCCTCACACCCAAAAATCATGAGAGAAGATAAGATTTATATTTTTATAAGATTGTATATGTCATTGCAAGGAAAGGGGAAGTTATTTTGATTAAAGATTATGAGAGCGCATTCATTTTTTTTAAATAATGATGGGTCAAATAAATCATTTATTTAAAGAAATTATAAATACTGTAATATTCCGTAAAAAAAACAACATTTGTCCATTTTGATTTCATGTTGACTTTAAGTCTACAGTCATAGACTTTATGAAGTTTGACAGAACTTTGCACTCGTTGGTTCTGTACAATTGCGTCCGTTACACTTTGTTGCCCTCATACATTGTGACAGTAGTGATGTTCAGTGACTGTTGTGAGTAGACTGGTTAGTAAACTGACATCACGGAAGCTGCAGTTCACATAATGGCACCCGCCAGTAGTCTCTGCCTGTCAAATAGGTCCTGTCCAGACATCCTCCTTAAGATGAGGGTCATTCCCCACAGAGGGGCTGTCTCCAGGACAGGGGGAAGAAAGGAGTAACACCAGAGCAGCCATAAACAACCCGTTGCCCTGACCTCGACGGGCCTTGCCGCCCTAACAAACGTCAATCCGATGTGCCCTCAGGCCTTTAATTAGCTGTCAATTAGTGCAAATTAATCAACTCCTCGCCTAATTAAGCAATGCCGGCAGGCAGCTTCCAAACACGCTATTGTGGGAGCTGTATGAGAAATCTGGAGCTAGCAAACTCACTCTGCATCAGGGGGTCATCGCACCATTGGCGGTTTCGTGAGGGGAAAAAACGCTGGTTTCCATTTTTTTTTCACCTACTCAGCACAAGGTGTTTACCATTATCAGACTGCTGTCCTCAGTATCCGCTCTGAAAATCCCTAGTCTCGGGAAAAGGAGTTTCCCAGTAGCCAGTAACTTTAAACCGCCTCACAGGCATTTTGGTTTAATTCAAGATGGGATTTTCAACTTCTTTTTTTCTTTTCTTTTCTTTTTTTTTCAATTATAATTTGCTTTTGTTAAAGGAATATTCTGGGTTCAATACAGGTCAACAGCATTTGTGGCATAACATTGATTACCACAAAATGTAGACAAAAATCAAGGTTACGGCAAGGCATTTACAATAGAAGTAACTGAGGCCAATTTTTGGAAGATAAAAAATGGAAATGTGAAGCTTATCATTTTATGAAATCACCTACATTAATTCTTCAGGTAAAGATTGTGCGTTATTGAGCTGTAAAGTTGTCTTTAGGATTTATGGCATTGCCTTGTTATAACCCAGAAAAGGTTAAGTGACCCCTTTAAAAAAAAAAAAAAAAAAAAAAAACTTTTGAAGGTAGTGTATAAAACAGAAATTATGACTTAAAGCTACAATATGTAATTTTTTCACCGCCAGAGGTCGCATTTTCCAAACAATAACAAAGACGAAGCTTGATGACGCTATGAAGGAGAGTGGAACTATAAAAGATGTTGTTTTCACCATCCAGAGATAGTTCACGAATCATATAAATTAAATATCAGCTAATAAATTTGGTATTGTATTACCTGTACGTTTGATCACACTATGGTATTTCATCGTAATGAATTAGGTGCCAGGAACATGAAATGTAATGCTATATTAGCCTGTTACTTATGTGACTATGCTATTTGTCAAATGATTTGGTGGGTTAATGCTGCGCGGTTTTACACGTTTAAAACAATTGTACTACTACATTTGATCAAACCCACAGTATTTGCTACAATGGCTAAATATTTTTGTGCAACACTTCATTTCACTGCCATAGACTTGGTCACCACAGTATTACTCGAAGCATAGCAGTAATGCTGCTTTGAAACAATCTACATTGTTAAAAGCGCTATATAAATGAAGATGACTTGACTTGACTTGACCAGACTAGATAAAACTTGATACGTTACTGAAGTACAAACAAAGTGCAATAGAACTGTAGTGTACAATAAATATATTTGCTTACCTGTCTATTAAAACATGCGAGAGCAGTCTCTGTGGACAGATCAAGTCCAAGTTTGTCGCAATGTTCTCCCCATCCTGAAAACGACTATTGATCTTTGTTTTATTTCTCCGATTTTCCCAAAGCCTGCTTGCCTAAGTTGATCTATGTTTATGTTTTTTTTGGATTTCACTCACCAATCTATAATCGTGAACCATGATTTATTATTCATGATTCATGAACCATCCTCATTAGCGGCTTAGCCTATATAGCGGCCCATTGAAACGGACGCTAATTAGTATGTATTGTGTCTATGGTTTCTACAACTGAAAACCAAGGATAGCGCGGATATTACATCATTGATAGGCGACAATGACCAGGGATGAGCCATTATTAAAAACTGGAATTTCTCTGGATTTATAAATCCTTAGGAACTTTTGGGATAAAGTACACAACTACATGAAATATATCACACTGGGAAAGTGTTTTTTGAACATTGTTACATAAATCGTATATATTGTACCTTTGTATTACTGTATTTTCACTATGATTGCCCTGCATGCCCCATGAAAACTTAAGACTAACAAGCTCAGATATGTCATTAAAGAGAGGAGAAGCAAATTCAGGTACCGCATTGATTGTTTTCAGTTGATTGAACTGTTGTAATAATGGACACTTGAATCAGTTTAATGCAGAATAATATCAAGTACAATATCAGCGAGGTTTTGGATGAAGGGGTTCTTGAGTGGGTCTTTGTGGCGTGCGGTTGAGAGACACTCCTCTATGCCGCAGACTGTGTGTGCTTGGTGTACAAAAACAAAATGCAACATTAAAAACAATTCATCACTTCCAATACATTGCAAATACAGAATTATGACCAGAAGAGCAGAAGTGATTCTTCATTTAGATTGCCTGGCATGAGAAGATCAAGCACCAGCAATCTGTGATAGGGGCCGGACTAATGCAATACAATGTCCCAAATACAGCCCCATCCCAAAGCTCATTACCTTGCGGTGACCTTCCAGCAGATTCTAAGTTTTCCGTAAAGACAAATAGCTGTCAAGCATTTCAATATAAGAGAGGTCTTCATTTATATGCATCACATTATGCTGTAATTGTTACAAGTTTGGACAAACTCTCATTTTAGCATGCTTTGAAAAAGTACACAAGGGTTGTGTCCCATTTTGCTCAGAGGTCAAGGCAACGGTGTAATTTACCATCCATCTGTTTGACTAGCGCAATCGTTTTTTCAGTATCTCAACCACTAGCTTTGTGTTTGTATGATGGAGATGACGGATTTCACTTAAAATGAGTAGGCAATAGGCATGAGCCCACAGACTGAATATTCAGAGAGAGAGAGGGGAAGGGGGGGGGGGGGGGGGACAAATTTTGCAACAGCTGTTTGCCTTTTAATCTGCCACCATCAGATCTTCCAGTCTTTGATAGGCCACCCAATCTACACGAATGACCGAACTAAATCTTTCCTTAATCTACAGCCTTATTAGTCTGTCCTCTTATGCATGTAAATCAGGATGCAGTCATTTTCATATGTAGATGGATTATTAAAAGCCATGGAGGGAGAGTGGTTTTTTTTTCAGTTCACAATAAACAACAAAGCCCTGCACAGATTACAGCAGAAGCGGTGGCTGCGAGAGGGCAGGAAGCAGTGTGTAATTGACAGGTTGCTTTGACAGAGCGCGAGTCTTGTGAATAGATGGGTTTATCTAGAGCGGGTGATGTGTCATTAGCATATCTTGATAACATTGATTTCTTCATTATACCCTTAATGAAATTTCCACTTAATGGCTTCTAATTAGTTTCAACTGGTGCTCATGTAATTGCAGCTGTAATATTTTGCTCAGCGGCGAGGAGTTTAATGCTTTGATGAGACGCGGAAACTCTAGCGTGAAGTTTCATTCTCTTGCACTTACTTGTGTGTTTGTTTTCTCAATGTGTCTAAATGTGCAGATCGCTCGTTTGCGGTGTTCCTATATGTGATTAAACTTTAATTTTGTGTGACTGCCAGTTTTAATGATCATCTCATGTAATTGCCATGGAGCCAGGCCAACAAAGAATTAGCATGGATGTTATTGAATAATGTCCCATAAGGCCACAAAATCGCATGGCTTTTCTGTATTTTTAAGCTGATAAACAGGATTACAGTTCACCTTTATTAGTTAAATTCAGGACATTGTTATTACCAGGCCACTTCGGCATGATAAAACATCTCCAAGTGTTCGGTGTAGCAATTAATTAGCCAGAAAAGCAACAGATATGTCTCTCGGGAGCGCGCGCTCGGAATCATTCCCTGGTGTATGTCTGACGCCAAGAGTCTGACGTTCTGCTGGTGTCGTATGAATCATGACGTTTATTTATGCATCAGTACACGGCACTTTGATAAGATTGGTGTTATCTCTGTCTCCATCAACGGCTCGCTGCTCATTTCCATAAATTATCTCCCAGTAATTATCTGTCCAGATGTCCAAATTGTGCCACAAATTATCTGCAAAACGAATCAAAATCCCACTGTAATTTAGTAATAGCTGATTAGACCTTGGTGTATTAAAGAAACATGGATGTAATTAGATTAAGATATATTTTGCAGTCTGTTCAGATGGGTAACTGTTTTATATGCAACAGCTCTGAAAATGTATAGAATAATGAAGGATAATGCATGTCCAGATTTACCTGGATTTTACCACTTTTAAAATTAAACACATAAAAAAACCTCTTGCATTTATCTTTATATAATCATATTATTGTGGAAATAATATTGGACACTCACTTTCCTGCCGGCCTTCTGCTTACAATTGACCAATATTAATTAAATATCAATTTAATATTCTATAGGCTAATTCAGCCAGGTCATGTCATACATTAGCTATATTCAGCTGATTTCTCAGAATTTCTTCTTATTAGAATTTTACAGTTAGTGATGTGATTATGACCTTTTGTTATATTTTGGTAGGTGGTGCTTTGCTTTTTGGTATAGGCAATAAGATAAAGATGAACAAATGCTAAAATGCACCTTTTATGAACATGATTTCGATCCCTGAATACAAGTCATTTTGCTATCATTTTTTTGTGGGGATTGAAATAAATGTATAAATTTGTATAAATTTACAAATATATATTTTTTAATAAAACGCCTAATTACAAAGCCGCATTTCTTGAAAAAATGAGTATTTTTTTAAATTATTTATTTTTTTACTATTTCTTTTAAAAAGTCAATTCTCAGGTCTCAAAATAGCCTATTTGAAAAAAATTCAGTGTCAATCCCAAACATGCAGGAAGCCATTTTGTTGTCATGTGATAAGATTAAATTCCAAGAACATGATGTGGTAAAAGATGTGTTGCTAATTTGCATGACCCATTTATTTATCTTCTCCATTAATTAGATCCTTGAACGTGTGATCTAAGCCTTTTATTTTAAACCTAAAAGGGATTTTAGATCTATTGCAAAAAAAGGAATCTTTAGAGATTTACAGGAATTATAAATTCCTCGCACGTTCTGAGCCTGAAATCTTTGTTGAACCCTTCAACATAGCCTAGGAGTTCTTTAGCAATCTTTCTCAACTGGACACATTCGATCTTATATTAAATCATATTATAGTTTTATACGATGGATTATTCAATGAAATTACAACTTTGTCAAATTTGCTTTTTTTTGTAATGATAATTTCATTAATTATTCTATTTGATTTGGTGTCAGGTGATTCTGCATGCCTCAAAACAATTATTGTAATGCTTCTGACCGGCCCATAGTCTGTCATTGCTGACGACATTAGCCTCATGTGTGCTATAGGTTGCACATTTCCGTTGTCCAGGTGTGCTTTTTATTTTCGATAATTGTATTTCCTTTATCTCATCATCTAGATACATTTCAACAGCTTCCTAAAGGCGTTAACAATAGACATAACACGTCTAAAATGTTGAAAAAGAAAACAGAAAGTGAGTATCGAAGATTACCTAAGCTATTATTATTAGGCCTACTTAAATTACGAGTGAATTCAATTCGAAATGTATTTTCGAAGTGATCTCATTTTATTTGCAAATTTTGGTTAAATGTCTGATTAATAATTGCAAGCAACATGTGATGTGAATGAAATTATATCATGCATGACAAACAGCGAGAGCAGAGCAGCATCCTGTATCCTCTGGAATTCTAAATCACTTACTCGCCGCTGATTGGCTGTTGAGTTTTGACCCTTGTTGGGATGGACCTGTTGGATAAAAGTAGAATTTCTAGAGGGATCATGCGTATTGCGCCGTGGATGCCTTTGCACAAGGGACCGACTCGTGTGTGAAGAAGGGAATAGTCTCAGAGGCACCATGACAGGAAAGGATGGGGCTGTTTTGTCGGAAAGTTTGAACAAATCAAAATCCGTGTGTGCCGCTGAGAACAGGGGAACTAACAATCCACATCTGTCAAAGAGCAGCACCACACATCCGACCAAATGCACGGGCTTCGGCATCCAGGAGATCCTGGGACTAAATAAAGAGCCTTCCTCGGCGGCTCCGCGGAGCACACTGGACTCGTTCCCTGCCGGGGCGCACCTTCTGGCCAGCCGGTCGATGCTCGGTCCAGCTGGGGTTGGTGTTGGTGTTGGGGTCGGGATGGGCTTAATTGGCCATGGAGGTATTCCGTCGTTCTACAGCCAGCCCGCGTTTCTTGAGGTGCTGTCAGACGCGCAGAACGTCCATCTACAGCCGCTCAACAGGACAGTGGGCCCGCTGGAAAATAACCAGTCTGCCAGCTCAGGTATAGGCCTAAGAAATTCACTTTTAACGCCCGCTCGGGTCCAATTTTCTTATTGTTGTATAGTGTCCTGTCAAGGGGAAAGGGCCTTAATAATAACATAAATAGGCTACTATTATTGGTTGTTGCTATTAGGCCTATTACATTTTTTCAAGATGGAAATGTGAAATAAAAAGCCTGCTGTTACCTGTTTTATTTAATAAGCTAATACATTATATTTTCCTACAAATCCCAAGTGATCATCATCGTTAAAAACGTCAAATGTCGTTTTTTTTAATTAAAGGGCAATAAGTGGCTACAAAATATTTTACATTTTGAAAATGTCACAGCCATTTTGAATAGCCTAATATTTCCTCCGATGTTACAGATTCAGAGGATGTCTCTTCAAGTGAAAGGAAAATATCAAAGTCTTCACTGAGCCAGAGCAAGAAGAGAAAAAAGAGACGACACAGGTAGGCTTGAACGCTAAAAATGAATGCAAATTAATCTTCTTGATAAATTAGACAGTAATCTTAAGCATAATTTCTGTGGCCTCCGAAATTAAATATCCGAAACAAAATTCTGTAAAACGTTTCTCTCGATGGTTTGGCAATTATTTAGGAGCTATAGGCTAATTATGTTTTTTTTTCGTAACGAGTTAATTAACGTCAGTAAAATAGTCTATCTATTTTTCTTTATAATAATAATAATACATTGTCGTGATTTGCATTTTTATATTGTCATTTTGTAATTATTAAGAATTTAGCTTCTTTTTATAGGAAAGATCTGATTCAATTACAGTTATAAACAATACATGAATATCTATAATTATGATTTTCAGTAGCCTAGCCTATTTTAAATGTTCAAACAAAATATATTTATTAATACACATCACATAGGCAGATTTCCTTGTTCTTTAAACTAGTTTAAAACCTAAAAGAAAAAAACTCGACATTGGTCCACTCGATTTGAGCTATTGAAATAGCACAATTTATGCGTAATGTTTCTAATATTGATTTTCTATGACAAATGAATGTTGTTCTTTTGTAGAACAATATTTACATCTTACCAGCTGGAAGAACTGGAGAAGGCTTTTAACGAGGCTCATTATCCGGATGTGTACGCCAGAGAAATGCTGGCCATGAAAACCGAGCTGCCCGAGGACAGAATACAGGTAAGGAACGAACACCGTTACTCGCCGTTTGAATTAAATGAGAATATACGGAAACAACAATCATGGAACGCTCTTTTATTTATTAGATAAAAGCCTACAGTTTCTAATCATTTTTGCTGTATGGCATGTGATCCTTTAAGCTATTTGACCTAGCCTATAGGCTATTTGTTATGTCTGTTGTCCAAAATAATAAATATTTTAAATTAAGATGTATTGTCCCTCAAAATTCTGCGCTATTACGCCAGTTTCTTTCTTTCTTTCTTTCTTTCTTTCTTTCTTTCTTTCTTTCTTTCTTTCTTTCTTTCTTTCTTTCTTTCTTTTTCTTTCTTTCTTTCTTTTTCTTTCTTTCTTTCTTTCTTTCTTTCTTTCTCTTGCAAAATGCTTTGATCCATTTCCTATTTTCACATCAAAATGACTAATTAGGTATCAATATATTATTTTTAATTATTTCCAATGAAATCTTTATACTTAAAAAAAATAAGAAACTGAGAACAAAAAAGGATTTTGCATTAAAATAGCCTAAATTAATCTAGTAAATAGGCCTATTAGGTCTCTATACTCTGAGCCTAGTCTATATATATTTTTTACACGCTATAAAAAATAAGATAGGCTAGAGGTTTCTCAGATGTATTCGAGGATGCCATTTTTGAAGATGCTTCAGATATGGTGCTTTGTGGGCATATATAGGCCCACTCAAGGAAATTTGAAGTGCCTCAAAACCTTTCCTGGCACGGCCCATTGTTTGAGTTCGTGCAGGAACTTGTTGGTTCCTCAGAGACCTTTTAAAGACCGTCTAGCCTTTAGGTTCTCTTGGAGGTTCTGCCAGTGTGGTGATTGGGGAAATTGTCCCTGCATCTTTTCCGTTTGCAGTGATGTTGTTGCGTGTATTTTAATCTGCTAATGGTTTGTGTAAGGGTTGTAGTTGACCAAAATATTCTTGGGGTCAGCAACAGAAGGTGAATTATGGAGGTTCAGCACTAGCCCATACACTCTTAAAAGTAAACGTAAAAAAAAAAAAAAATCAAATCGAGTGTAGCAAAAGAACATTTTAAAAATCCGAAGAACTTTTTTTTCGACTATAAAGAACCTTTTGTGGAATGAAGGTTCCATGGATGTTAAAGGTTCTTTATGGAACCATGCTTCCAATAAAGAACCTTTACTTTTAGAGGGGATTTTAAAAAATATATGTATATTTCTTAAGCATGTTTCAAAATGGTTTTCAAACGTTTTTGTAATGATCAAAGTCAGATTATAGGCTTAATCTGCAAGTTTGTCAGAGCAAGTGTAGGCTATTTTCGTCTGAGGCTATAGCAAAACAAAAAAGCTTGCGTTTTAGGCTACTTTGTGATTAGTTTGAGGTATTTGCTTGTGGTAAATAATGGCAAATACTATCCTTCACTTTATTATACATTTACATATCACAAATATCAGTCTTTTTAAATAGCCTAACAGACGTAGTGGCAAATATAAAATTTACGCCTCGCGAGACGCACCTTGAAATAGCGCCTCGAAGATTAGGGGGAATTCAGGGTGATTGGGACACTTTTACCCACATTAGGCCTACTAATTTTGAATGTTTTATACTGTAAAAAAAAACATAGAAATCCCTTTAAAATAGTAGCCAAATCTCTTTAAAATGTACAATTCGCACACTGACTACTAAGCCTGTATCGATCCCACTCGGACAGATAATATCTCATCAGCCTTTGTTGGATGTGAAACAATTTCCTCTCAGAGAGAGAGAGAGAGAGAGAGAGAGAGAGAGAGAGAGAGAGGGGTGTGTGTGTGTGTGTGTGTGTGTGTGTGTGTGTGTGTGTGTGAGAGAGAGAGAGAGAGAGAGAGAGAGAGAGAGAGAGAGAGAGAGAGAGAGAGGTGTGTGTGTGTGTGTGTGTGTGTGTGTGTGTGTGAGAGAGAGAGAGAGAGAGAGAGAGAAGAGGTGTGTGAGTGTTTGTGTGTGTGAGAGAGAGAGAGAGAGAGAGAGAGAGAGAGAGAGAGAGAGAGAGAGAGAGAGAGAGAGAGAGAGAGAGAGAGAGAGGCGCTAACGACCTAATCAAGCAATCAAGGCGGAAGAAGATTACTGTGACCTGAACCATCCATCTGCTGGCACGCCTTTTAATTTCCTTCTCATTACGGTACCTCTCAGTGAATAAATAATAAGGAAATAAATAAATAATTCTATTTCAATCCAAAGTAAAATTAACTTCTAATTTTCTCATCGAGTGTAATTAGTTAAATGAGAAAAGTCCTCCGTGTTCCAAGGGAAGGGATGTGGCGAGATGTGGGGAGTTCAAATGAAATAACTACATTGAATTTATTAGCACGGGTCAATGGCGCTGCTCTCTTGGGTCCTGCTCGTTTAATTTCCCGTGATATTTGCCTGCCTGTCCACCATCGATTGGGCTCGAAATTAACTTATTTTTCAATCAGCGTGTGCGTGCCCTTGGGGTCGTCTCTCATCGCTGTCTCCAACCGCTTTCTTTTGAGTGCCCGATAACCAATTTCTCCTCAAAAAGTATCGTGCATGAAATGAGGGCTATCATCATCGGCATTACCAGAAAAGATTGGAAAATGGTTTTGATAATTCCTTATCCAATATCTGGCCCCTCTAGACCCGACAGCCCCTCCTCCTCCTCCTCCTCCTCCTCCCCCGTCAGCTCTGCTAGCAGCTTGAATTAGTGAAGGGCAATTGCTGGTTAACTGCTGTGATCAACATGCGTTCGCGTCGCGTCATGACAGAACTGAACTGCAGGCACTTTACGCGTCGTGTCGTAAATCTGAAAAAGTGCCTAAACTGTTTGCTCAATCATCCAAGAGGCCGACATATGACTGCAATATAGCAAATGATAGGTGATAGTCAGTTGTAGTTGATAAAGATAGCCATACCATTTGGTTAAACATTAGAATTATGTTTTACATTGGCACTCTTTGGAAAGATGAGATTTAAATGAAGGCTATTTGTTGTTCTAGGTCTGTGTTGAAATATTTCAACTAATGCTGTTTGTTTAAATAGCCTATCCTTTCCAGACTAATTAAAAGGGTTAGGCTACTTCACCCAAAAATGAAAATGATTGCATAATTTAGCCATACATGTTCCTTTATGCTGTTCCAAACCTGTACGCTTATCTTGTTTCTCTGAAACACGCAGAAAAAGACAGATTGACATCCTCACTCACCTTTTACTTTTTATCTTTTCCAAATAAATGTCTGTCATTCCGCATAACATATAGGCTATAGACTAGACTGTTTGGACATCTTTCTTAATAAATATGCAAATCACATTTAATTGTGAACAGGTGTGGTTCCAAAATCGGAGGGCCAAGTGGAGAAAGCGTGAGAAGTGCTGGGGCCGTAGCAGTGTGATGGCGGAGTACGGGCTCTACGGTGCAATGGTGCGTCATTCCATCCCGCTGCCTGAGTCCATACTGAAGTCTGCTAAAGATGGCATCATGGATTCCTGTGCCCCCTGGCTCCTAGGTATATGCCACAGCAGATTAAGACTTTTTATTTATTTGTTTGTTTGTTTATTTCACCTTTATTTTTTGTATTGACCTTTATAATTCACCATCATCATAAACTGACATAATTTTAAAAAAATGAAAATGTTTTCATAGTCTCTTTTAAAAAATCTTTAGTCCTCTCTAATTTAAAGCCTTGCTTGTACTCTTAATACTGTATTGTATGAACGCTATGAATAAAAATGACTGAGAGTAGATCTACATCAAATCTCTAATATGCAAAATTGCCTTACATGCATTTTGAATTTTAACTTGCTATAAATTAAGCAATTTGACTACATTTACAATAATGTTCTCAGTCCATTATTTAAATGTTATATTTTTAGCAAATAAATAACCCAAGCAAATAGCCCAAGAAACGTTTTAAATTGTATTTAACCATTTTAAAACAATACTTTGCTGTAGTTAAGAACAACAACAAAAAAGTTTAGCCATATAATTAAATTGCTATACTTCATCATCATCATAATCATCAAACTTTATTATCCTATTTAATATATGGACTCAGGGTCCATATATTAAAACTGACAATACATAAAATGACCAAAATACAACAGCGCGCGCGCGCACGCATGCACGCACGCACACATACACACACACACACACACACACACACACACACACACACACACACACACACACACACACACACACACAAATCAATGTTTTACAAAAATAGTGTCTTCACAACTTGGACTGATAATGTGTAGTGCTGGCCCTTATATTTGATAAGCCCACAATAATATCATTTTTGGAAGCATTAAGATGGCAAATTAATTTGTTAAGATTTCGTGACACGGCTTGTTTACTCCTGCAACCACAAACGTTTGCACTATGCCATCTAGGCCTCTAATAGAATTCTCATTGCACCATAATGTAAGCAACTTAGCTGTAAACTTGCTATTCTATCATTTGAAACAAAATACTAAGGCTTTACTTAAATGATTAAATTATAATAACAACCTTCAAAAGGAATATTATTGTAGTTTTTATTTAGCCATCTTTTTCTTACCATCCATTTATTTTTGATGCGATTCGTGACTCTCATGGCTCAGATTAGTCTAATGCTGTTACTAAATCTAAAATCTCTCTTGCTATTTCCAGTTCAAGATGGTTTTCCTACCACCAGCTGCTTTTCTAAACACGAATGCCCACCATTCTTTGCAGGGATGCACAAGAAGTCCATGGAGACTGTTGCAGTCCAACCAAATGAGAAGTCAGACGTCACTCAGATGAAACCCACCAATCCCAAACCGGACGAGGCCGAGGCTGAGGAAAGGAGGACAGAGTCACCTATGTCCAAAGAGGAACTGAGGGAGAACAGTATTGCAGTTCTCAGGGCAAAAGCACAGGAGCACAGTGCCAAAGTGCTGGGAACAGTTTCCTCTGAGAGACTAGAGCACAAAATGGAGACGTCGGTGACGGAGAAGTCCAGCGAACAGCTAGACACGAAAGAAGAGGAAAAGAGTTCTTAGATTATGCACTGTCATTCATCTCTTTGTTATGCCATACAATAGGATTGGTGTGAAAATATTTGGGCTATTTTCTTTTCCTCATTTTTCTGCACTGTATCCACGATAACACTGGACTTTTGATTCTCAATGTTCCTCTGCATTTTATTTCATTTAGCAAGGTCAAAACCAAATTTTCCAGTTAGTAATGGCATCAGTCCATCAGGCCAGTGATTGATAAAATGTTTTAAATGATAAAATGATTGCTATGTTTGCTGCGTCCTCAGTGCTGTTTGCAGAATAGCTCAATTTAATAAGACTAAATGTTTGGATATTTATGATCTCCATTTCAGAATAAATTAATATTGTCATTATCAGAAAATAACTGATCAAGACCGGAGCTTTGAAATAACAGTATTCAGTGCTTTTCTTTTTCATTTTGTACAGAACCGTGTCAAACTCTCAGTGGTTAAAGTTGTAATAGAGTGTATTGCTGTATATATTGTAAATTAAGATAGCCTGCTACAGTATTGTTTGAGCTATACATCAATGTACTGTAGTCTTATTATGTGCTTTTTTCATAACATGTAAAATGTAATACAAATTATTAAAAAAGGATCACAATGCTACAACCTGTTTTACATCAACTGTGTCTTAAATCGTAATTAAAGGAGAAAGAATTTCAACAATTTTAACTAATTGAATTTATTTACATGCAGAATCAGTTTAAGTTAAAGGTTACGCATATATAATGCCAATAATGCAGTACTTAAAATACAAATCTGCACTGAAATCATTTTCTTTGTTGCATTTTGCAATGTTTCACTCCATCAAGCCTTGAATAACAATCATTTATATGTAGCCTAAACAGTTCTGTCACTGAGTGTAATCCGTCACAGTTGAGGAGCCTCAATCTGGGCAGATTAAACAGCAGGACTGATGCATAACAGACATATGGGAGAGAGCATGAAAGCAGCCTTAGATAGGGCTCTCTCTCTCTCTCTCTCTCTCTCTCTCTCTCTCTCTCTTTCTGTATGTCAATCTATCTGTGTTTCTGTCTATATGTATGTCTATCTACGTATATATCTATCTGCCTGTTTGTTTCTCTATCTATCTATCTATCTATCTATCTATCTATCTATCTATCTATCTATCTATCTATCTATCTATCTATCTATCTATCTATCTATCTCTGTGTTTCTGTCTATGTCTATCTACGTATATATCTATCTTCCTGTTTGTGTCGCTATCTATCTATCTATCTATCTATCTATCTATCTATCTATCTATCTATCTATCTATCTATCTATCTATCTATCTATCTATCTATCTATCTATCTATCTGTTTATCATTTTGAATAAATAAGGCCAAGGATTACAGTCATTCTATCTGATATTAGCCGTCTCGGATGCCTTACAATTAAAAAATCCTCACATAACAGGATAGAGAAAAGCATGTTAATTATCTTACAACAGTACATAATTAAATATTAGGCATAAAAATGACCATGTTTAAACCTAATAAATAAAGATATATGGGTCTTCCTCTGGCTAATCCGTAATTTGTGAAATCAATCAGGATTTGTGCTGATTAGAAGAACCGTCCAAAATGATGTTGCAAACGCTCTCTATTTCATCTGGGTTGTTGATCCTTTCCATGCCCTTATTATCAAGGCCTGTCAACAGATTATTGATATGCACTGTAATTTAATTTACTTAGTGTCTGCGTAATTAATTAGTTGACATCTGGGGTGATAAGGCTAGGCTGTATGTATCTCTATCCGCTTTTCTGACATCTCTGTCACCCAGCTAATCCTGTCAGGCATATTAGCCTTTTGCATTTCTCTATAGACGGTTTAATAAATGAAATGTTGTTCAAAACTATAATAAACTCATTGTTTTATGCAGTGCAACGTATTTGAATCACTATTTATTTAGATATTCTGGTCTTGATCTAGAGACTTAGATCAGCTGTTTGTGACGATACCAGTTTCTTGTTTAGGACTTATCGCAGCTCTCTCAGGCTCCAGGCACTCTCACTAAGAGAGTCACATAAAGTACTCATGCCGGCTAATCCCACAATGTCACTAATGGTGGCCATTAGAGGCTGACTGAGGGACGAGCTGGATTTATCTGTGATATGAAGATTATTTTAGTGGCAAATCCATGCTGTCTTTAGAGTGATTTCTTAATTAGATTGTGATGATCACCAAGCTGCTGCGTTGTAGGTAATTAGGATGGTTGAACACTTTCTGGAGTAAAATAAGAAAGGAAGATATCCATGTCCATTAGTCAGACATAAATTCTGATATCAATTTGAATTATTAATTGATTTCTGCCTACTTTAATCTTTTCATGGTAGCTGGCCCAATGACTTCATGCAGCCTTTACTAATAATCTTATAAATTCTAAATTTTAATATGTAATATGAAATGTTGTGTAATTAATGAATTAATGCAATTTTGTATAACAGCCATGATCATTAAGAATATAGGCTATAGGCCTATCATTTGAATATAATTATTTGAAAACTCTTTGAGAATTATTTTAATGAACTAATTATGTTTTGTTTACATTGATCCAAACATTGCAGACATGCTAAACTTCACGCATGACAATCTATATCTCAGTATCGCACAGCAGGGACATTCAATATGTGATCGAGTAAAAAAAGGTTGAGAGAAAATTCTCTCTCCCAACTGACAAAGGTGGGTTTTGTGTGTGTGTGTAATTGTTTAATCCTGTGAAAAATATATATTTGGACTGCAAAAGTCTTTATGACTGAATGGCATTCGTATATGCTAAATGTTGAAGGCATAACATTTTTGTTCAGTGGACTTGATGATTTTTAAATTATTATATTATAGGTGTTGCTCTGTTTGAGGGTATTTTGACCCATTAACAATGGCAATAATGTGATAAAAAAGATTCCTATTACAGTTTTTCTCAGTCGCTTTGGTACATTTCTCAGATCAGAATTGAAATTCTCAAAACTACCTGTTCAATCTTCACATCATTGTGTCACTTGTGCACATCAAAAAAGCAGTTTCTCATTTCTTTGAACAAGTTGCAACTGCTTTGGTACATCCATGCAAACAATTCTCTGCTGTTTCCTACATTATCAATTGCTTATGTCATGTTGATCAAAATGTATTATATTGGGTCTCTGTTGAATAGTCTCACCCCCCACAACATTTAGGCATTAGTTCATAGCATAAGTACATGCAAAATGGTTGAATCAGTTGTCATAATATGCATTTACAGTTTTCCCTAAGGAGATTGTCCTATGTTAACATTTCTACTCTTTTTTTTCTTTTTGCTATGCAGTGCTGTCTTTTCCTTTCTGTATCGCAATGACATGGTCTGTCAACAAATTACAGTAGTAAAAGCGTACATGTGAATCTTGTCCAGTCTCTTGCAATCAAACTCCCACATACACTAAGGTGTAACCTACAATTTACAATAATTGTCAATTGTCAACTTTAGCCATAGTTTACATCGGAACATCCCTCCAGAGTTATATTGACAACATGGCTTCGCAATGTGACTGTCTTATCCGTGCACAATGACACAAGGACTTGTCATTCTGATAGCACTGGCATGTTCATTGACACAGATATTTACTTTTGAGAGATGAACTTTTGAGCAAGAGATTGGCTTTTGCAAGTAATCCATGGTGTTTTGCTATTATTGTTTTGAGAAATGCACTTACTGTTTTGCAAATGTCGAGGATGATTCGAGAAATGTACCAAAGCGACTGAGAAAAACTGTAGTAGTACAGTAGAATGACAAACGAGACCGAGGGACTGAGAAATGTAAAAGTGGTCCCTTCCTGCCCCCTGCTGGAGATTTACTGTAAAATGTAGGAAATTTACTCCACATTGGAAATACATGATTTTATTTACAAACACAAACCAACCAACATGCTGTTTCCTTAGTAATAAATCTAATTTCCTTAGGGGTTGTGTACAGACTATATAAGGTCCAAAATGGCTTTTTTCTCTAGTCTTTCTTCAACTACATTTTAAGAAATAGAAATTTCACACTCCCATCTTTATTATTTTTCCCCCCACTAACAATGTCCAACAGTGTTTATACATGCATCACAGGAGAATTCTGTTATTTTTTTTCTTCTGAAAATCAAGAACATTTCCACCATCCAACACATGCTGAATTAAATATAGCCTACTCTACAGTATTACGAAAAAGTAATTATGAGATATTAAGTTATAACGCGTTGTGTCAGGAGGGAAAGAAAATAGGGATAGCTCACAGCTTAGGTTATTAGGCCAGACAAACTCACGGAGGCGATTGGCATCTCACAACAACTCGCGCTTTATTTCCCCAATCGAACTCGGGCAACTGTCTGTCCCACGCTCCACCGTCTACAGCGTTACCAAACAAACAAAACAAGAATAAAAAAAATGAGCACCAAATAGAAATTATCAGCATACATGGGGGATTCGAGGCGCACAGACGGTTCAATAGGGCGCGCGCAGCTCTTAAAGGGGCCACAACTTATTTCCACTCGTTCCAAAGTCATTACGAGAACATTGCTCATTAAAACGGGCTTCCATATTAATGCATATGTTGGGTTAAAAGAAGATACAAATTGTGAAATGTGTAAGATACTGTAGGCTACATACGATTAATAGTAGCCTAGTGACGTTAGCTGTATTTAGCCTACATCAGCTTTTGTACTTGGTATAATATGAAATGTCAATAGGAATTAATTCTATCTTTTATTCTTCTAATTCATTTTCATCATTCATTCATTTTGTGTATCCCAAAGTTGTGTTTCTCCGTTCATCAATATGTGAACAAGTGTGAACAATTAAGGATTAAATAAAAACACATTTGTTACTTGAGAGTGGTCTTCACATCTAAACAAGATATTTAAAATATTTAAATATTTTAAATATTCTCCAGTGTAAAGGCAGTAGGACAAAATTAGCGCTAGCCAGGTAATATCTTATTAAATTAAAAAGAGAAAAGAGAGAACGGCGCGCTAAAAGCGGAAATGACGTGATTTGTTATTACCCATCCTCCGTGCTATCGTCATCGGTGGCATGGACGGGAAAACCAATTGCCTGGCTACCGTTACCTTAGTAAGCGTCTCTGGATTATAACCGTATTCCAAATTTGAAATGTTTTTGACCAGGTTTTGAATCAACCTCGCAAATATTACTCACATTCTGAGTATTAATCGCCTGCAAGCAAACAGCTTCTTTTCGCGCTCTTGTGGGGATCTCTACGTCAGTTAGCAAGTTGTGCTCCTGTAAACAAAATGGCGGACAATGAAGACGAAAATAATTCTGCCTCCAAATCTGCTGCAGCGAAAATGGAAAACCTCGACGCGAGCGAACCTCTGCAGCAGCCCGATACGACACAAGCAGAAGGGCAAAACAACCAAGAAGACGCAAGCAAAACGCCGTCCACCGCTGAAGGGGGCGTTGATCAAGGCCTCGTCGAGTTAATGCACAGCGAGTCGGCAGTGGATGTCAGAGTTGTGGATGGTAACGTTAATGTTACTCAGGAGGTGATCGAGCAGATCGTGAGCAGTGAGATGATAACCGATTCAAATATCATTACGTCTTATGTTCAGGCCACCGCAGAGGCCTGTTTAACGGCAGAATGCACCACTGTAAGCGGCGACGTCTTAAACGCTCTTGCACCGACGACCACCATAATTTACGTACAGCCCGACGGCAGCTTCGTGGAAAGTTCGGGCTTATCGGCCGAGGAACAGCAGCAGTTAATCGAGCAATTATCGAAACAACAATTAGTCCATGTTGCAGGGACTGAGGCAGTTGTGAAACCCTCCACTGCCCCTATCGTGGACGTGCAGCAGGTTATAGTGAGTAAAGCACAGGTGATCGCACAGTCAGAGCCAGCTACGACCCATACAACTACCCCGAAGATACTGCAGAGATCTGTCACAGCTCAGCCGACGTCCTATATTACACTGGAAACCAGTAACTTGCAGTTGGCGACAGCGATCCAGCCACAGCCCGTCAGTATTGTGCAGAACGCGTCGCAGCAGCTGCAGAGCGTCGCCAAACACGTCGCGCTGCAGCAGTCGCAGAATGGAGCCAACACGACCACACAGAAGGTACGATAGAGTCTTTCATAAGTCAGAGAGATTGTATGACAAGACGATTCAATTATTTACTGTGCAGAATGGGACTGAATGGTTTCTCAGAAAAACTTTGAAGTAAGTAGGCCTAATTCTTTTCCTTCCTTTCCTACCTTCTTCCTGTCGTATATATGAATGTATTCCACAAGTAGCCTATCCCCCCCCCCCCTGTTTCTGCGTTTCATTCCTTCTTTCTTTCCTTCCCTCCATACATACTTCCTTTCTTCTGCACATCAAATAACTTTCCTTTTCCCACAAGTATTTCGTTCTGTACTTCCCCTTTCTGCGTTTTCTACTTTTTCTTCAGCACATACTCCTGTACTTTTATTTCCCCCAAAAGTGTGTCCTGCTGTAATTTTTTCCTTGCTTTTTGCACAGATTTCCTTCCATACGTCCTTCTGTATTTTTTTCACAAGCATTTAGGCTACTTCTGTACTTTCTTTCAAACATTCTTCGTTTTGCACAAATTTCCTTGCTTATTTTCTTCTGCACATACTTTTTTCTTACTTCTTGTACTTCCTCACTTCCTTTTGTGCTTCCTTTCTTCCATAGGTGTTTCGTTTTGTACTTGCTTAAGCACTTTTGTCTGTGGAAAGTTCTTCCTTTCCTTCCATTCTTATTTTTCTCTATACATCTTTCCATCCATATATATGTATTGCATATAGAAATTATAGAAAATATTAAAAAATTTGAGATCCTATATTAGGCTAATTTCTTTTCACTGTTGTATAATATTTACAGTAACTATGGTATTTGGGCAGAAATAAAGGTTACTAAGATGTAAAGTTTTTGTAAGGTCAACGCAAATCTTTCTTCTTACAATAGTATGATTGTCAGCGGCCATATCACCCTGTAGCCCAAGACTGGTTGCCTACTGAAGCTAGGCAGGGCTGAGCCTGGTTAGTACCTGGAAGGGAGACCTCCTGAGAAAACCAGGTTGCTGCTGGAAGAGGTGTTAGTGAGGCCAGCAGGGTGCGCTCACCCCTAGTATAGTGACGGGGACACTATACTTTCAAAGAGCACCATCCTTCAGATGAGACGTTAAACCGAGTTCCTGACTCTCTGTGGGCATTAAAAATCTCAGGATATCCTTCGATAAAGAGTAAGGGTATAACCTGGCCAAAATTTGCACCTTGCCCTCTGTCCATCATGACCTCTTAATCATCCCTATATACTGATTGGCTTCATCACTCTCTCTCCTCTCCACCAATAAGCTGGTGTGTGGTGGGCGTTCTGGCGCAATATGGCTGCTGTCGCATCATCCAGGTGGATGTTGCACATTTTTAGTGGTTGAGGAGATTCCCCCTTCCATGTAAAGCGCTTTGAGTGCCCAGAAAAGCACTATATAAATTTAACGATTATTATTATTATGTCAAATGCATCCTTCTACCTATTCTGCATAAAACCAGTCAGATATTCTGAACTGAATTAGTCCACAGATTGTGTAAGCAAATTATTTCGCCGTTTATCTCCAATGTTAATGTTGTTGTTGTTTTTTCAGGCAGCCGAGCCCATCCAAATTCAAGTGCAGGCACCTCTGAAGCAAGACAATAAACAACGGCAGACAACTCCTATAACAATTTTACAGTCGCAGAATCTGTCAGCCGGTCAGCCGTTGGTGAAGGTGTCAACCGTAGGAACATTAAGCAGCCCACAGATCATCCACATCACCCCTATGCCTGGACAGCAGCAATATTTCTTACAAAACCCAAACGATCCTCCTATCCAGCTTCTCCTTCAGAAACCGGCTCCTATGGTTAGCACCATTTCTGTCCCAATTAGCAAGATACACGTCCCTGCACCTGCCACAGTTAAGAGTCCATCAGCCAAGCCAGTTGTTCCTACCCCAAAGATCCTTGTGCCGTCTCCGAAAGTTTTATCTCCTCCAGCCAAGGTAACAATGCCTACCAAAGTTATTACAGTGGAAACAAAAACTTCAACTCCAGCTGTTGGAAAGGATACTCAGAAAATTAAAAATCGCCAGAAGAAGCCTCAGAAAATCCAGACCCGCTCTGGTCGGGTGTCTAGACCACCTAAGCACAAGGTGAAGGACTACAAGTTTATTAAGAATGAGGACTTGGCAGAAAGCCACCAATCAGATTCAGATGATTACTCTGAGATAAGTGTGGAGGATGAGGATGGAGAAGAACGCGGGAAGAAGAGCTCAGATGTAACCCTCAATCTCCGTGACAAATCCTTTAAATGTGATACTTGTGATAAAGCATACATCGGCGTTGCCGGTTTGAACAGACACTATAAGCTAAATCCCACACATGACAAGAACCCGACCCCACCTCAAGCAGAAGACCTCTCCACAACTAGAGACGAACAACCTTCAGGAACTGAAGTCACTGATAATAGTCATGTGAAAACACTCAGTTCTCAAAAAGTAAGATGATTTGTTTTGCTTGCTTGATACTAGGTGTATTTATATGATTAATCAAATAATCACAAGTTAACAATATTTCAGGTTCAAGAAATTGGCAAAGTAGAACCCAGGAGACCTGGGCGGCCCAGGGGACCAGTACGGCCTGGCCGTCCTAGGAGGCCTGGGCGACCACCTAAGAGAGGACGACCAGGACGGCCACCCAAGTACCCCAGAGGAATGAGCTTAGAGCAGCAAGCACAAAGACAAAGAAATCGGCTAAAAGAAGTACGATCTAGATTGCTATACATCTGTGCTTACACTTTTAGACATTCAAATCATATATGCATGAATTCTAGGTGAAGTGTTTTTTTAATAAATGCTTTGTTTTAGTGACTTTTCACCATCATCTCTGTGGTTTGTACTCTCACATAATGATGTGTTCCACCTATGAGGTAGTTACATCATGTAACTACTGAGTAAAATGCTAATGGTGAGAGCTGGCTAGGTGATACAAGAATAATGTTATAGCAGTATGTTGCTTGATACAGTGGGGTTCAATAGTCAACTTGTGAAAAGTTTATTTTTTCCTTTTTAAAATTTTAGAGTTTCTTGCATTACAAATTAAGAGAAAATGTGACTAAACCATATTAGCATCCACACTAATCTACGCTAATGTTTTTTTTATTGATAGTGTACTGCAGTTATGTCATCTGATGCTTTAAATTCTTGATCTCTTTATAGCAGAATGGATTCTGATTGGCTGTTAATGTTTTTAGTGTTAATCAGCTGGGAAAAAAAATCACTCTGGAAGTGATTCCAACAAGTGATTGTGTTGTTATTTTTATAGTTGTGCGGTGGACTTCCCTATTCTCATAGAATTAGAATGAAAACTTTATAGTTATTGTCCTCAGTGTAAACAGGCCTTTGGAATCTTTTAGTAGTTTTTTTTTTCTTTTCTTTTTAACACAAATTAATTCACATGGTCAGTGTCATAAATTTGTTTATTTGATAAATGATTTTGAAATGGTGCTGAATCTGAAATGTTTCTTTTATATTTTTTATAATCCTATAACTTTTTTTTATATTTCCATGTTTATATTAGATTTTAACTCCTAGATTTTCAGTGTGAACGTATACTTTTAAATCTTATTGAACGTCTAGATAGAACTGACACTTTTGACTGTTTGTTGACTGTAATTTTGGATTCACCCCTGACTGAGTATCTTTCTTCAGTTTATTAAACAGTACGATGATGAAGATCTCATGGAGATCGTTCTTCCACGTCTGGCTAGAGTCATGACTGTATGGGAGTTTGTACTGATGAAGGTATGTTCAGATGTTCTGAAACATGGGACAGATTTTTGAAATTTGTCTTGTCCATTTCTCACTGTTGAATCAATATGTAAAATACCATGTCATTACGTGTGTTGGAAGCATTTCATACATGCTTACAGTGTTCTTGTCCGTATAGGTGGAAAAGGGCTACCCTTCAAAGCAACAGTTCCCCAGTGTGTACCATGAATTTGAACAACTACACAGCCAAGTGAAGAAGATGGCCCTGGAATATTTGCACACTTCACCGGCCTCTCGGCCAGCTATAGAGGTCAACAACATGGGAGTAAGTAATTGCTAGATATTTAATCATCTCAGCTTTGTTATGAGTACAAACCAAATAAATGTATTGTCGTTCCAGGTTTTACAATCTCTGGGTATAACCGATCCCAATGCACTTACACTCCTGACTTCCTCTGAGGGACAACAAAGTCAAAAGACAAATCAGTCAGAGCCAAGAGCAAATCAGGCCACAAAGAGTCTACGGAGTATTGAGGTACGTTCTGTGCACAAATCATTCCAGTGAAGACTCCTTTAAATAGGATTACATAGGATAATACACTCAGCTGAGAAATGTTTCATAATTAATTATTCTATTAATTAACTAGTCCGGGGTTAGTGGGTTTATTGCAGAGGTTTTCAAACTTTTTGATGCCCTGATGCTTTTGTGAGGAACCCCCTTTGTAAAATATAAAGGCATTTATACATTTTCATAGTAACACTAAGGGTAACAATAAGGTTTTATTTGATAACATTAGTTGACTACATTACTAAACATGAACTACCAATGAGCAACACTTCTACATTTATTAGTTAATGTTAATCTCAGAATATACTAATACATTTTTAAGATTAAAAGCTGTATCTGTTAACATTTAGTTGATGCATTGTGAACTAACATAAATATTTTTAACTAACATAATTAACAAAGGTTAATGATATAAAAATATATTGTTCATGTTAATGGATCAGCTAATGTTAACAAATTAGACCTTATTTTAAAGTTGCCATTTTCATTTTTAAAGAGAAACTTTAATGGTGATCTTGTAAAGACATGTTTGTTTTTAATTAAACAATTGAATAAATAATACAAAAAATATTTTTTTACATTTTTAATAAAGCAAATTGTAATTTTTTCAAACAATATTTACTTTAAGTTGGCTTAAAAGGTAAGTTCACTCAAAAATGAAAATGATTCCATAATTTACTCTCTCCCAAGCCATCCTAGGTGACTTTCTTCTTTCAGACAAACACAATCGGAGTTATATTAAAAAAATATCCTGGCTCTTCCAAGCTTTATAATGGGAATGAATGGTACCCTAGATTTTGATGCCCAAAAAAGCACATCCATCCATCATAAAATTAATCCATATATTTGTTAACAAATGCCTTCTGAAGCGAAGCAATCACTATAATCACTGGCTTCCGGTAATGGGCGTACGCAAATCTAGTTCCGGGCAGAAGAGTGACCTCTGACCCGACACATGACGTATTGAATAGCGCGATTTTTAAATATTTTAAAGAGAGGCCTGTTTGTCTGAACCACGAGAGGCATCTACTCTCACCTAAGCTTGTGCTACTCCTACCTCCATGTCGGGTCAGAGGTCACTTTCTTTCACCGGAACTCAACTTACGTACTGCCGTTACTTAAAGCCAGTGATAATAGTTTATAAAGTCATAAATATGGATATTTTTCTAACAAAAACGCATCGCTTCACTTCAGAAGGCCTTTATTAACCCCTCGGAGCCATATGGATTACTTTTATGATGGCTGGATGCGCTTTTTTGGGCTTCACAAAATCTCAGGAGCTTTATAATGCTTAGAAAGAGCCAGGATATTTTCTAATATAACTCCGAATGTGTTTGGCTGTAAGGAGAAAGTCATTTTCATCCAGGATGGCTTGAGTTTGAGTAAATTATGGGATAATTTTCATTTTTGGGTGGACTAACCCTTTAAATCTTTTTATGGCCAGTATTATGGTTATGTAAGATAAACATTTAAGTACAAAACAGATGTTGTTTTTATTTCTTACTGTTAAAATCTACAACATAAAATAAAAGAATTTGCATTAGATTTATTTTTAAAAGAAGCTTATTATGCTCAAGGCTGCATAATTTAAAATGTATGAATTAAATGTAATGTATTCCTGTAAATACAAAGCTTCATTTACTCCAGTCTTCAGTGTCACATGATCCTTCAAAAATCATTCTGATATACTGATTTAGTGCTCAACATTTTTTTTAATCAGTTGAAAACAGTTGTGCTTTACATTTTTGTGGAAACCGTGATACATTTTTTTCAGGATTCTTTGACTAGATATTTCAAAAGAGCAGAATTTATTTGAAATCGAAAATTGTGTAACCTAAATGTCTTTACTGCCACTTTGGATGAACTTAATGTGTCTTGCTGAATAAAAGTATTAATTTCTTTAAAACAAAAACCTCTTATTGACTGCAACCTTTTGAATGGTGTTGTATCCAGTCCTACACATATTTTGTGATAAAATCTAAAATGTTCTGTGGACCGCAGTTGACCCCTAATTTAGTAGATGCTTTTATTCTTTTTTATCATGATTTGCTCCTTGTGGGTTTTGAACCTGGAGCCTTTCATTTACCTAGATCCTTAATATCACTACCGCTCTTTGAGCTGTTGTGTGCTACTCGTCATACTTTTATAGGAACAAAACATTGTTTACTATGTATGGTAATCATATTTACTCTTCATGTTATCCTTAGAATGCCAAAATGCTGCCTCCTGCAAAAAGGTTTAAAATAGAAAACTGCAATGAAGAAACGAACGGCTATCAAGTTAATCAGAATGGCATCCAGAAAGACGAGACAGTTGATGGCTCTGTGATGCGAAAACCTCAGGTGGTGTTAACCAGACTGGAGAGCTTGACTTCCGTAGATCTAACCGCTGACGATGCTGAAAACGCCAGTCCACCGATGACAGAGGAAGAGCCTATGGAGACGGAAGTGCCTTCTTCGGATTCTGATGCTACAAAAGCCGTAGAAGATCCTGAGATCTCCAAGGTCCTGAACAGCAGCGTAACCGTGGATATCGCGGATCAGATGAAACAGCTGGAACAGGCTCTGAGCACTGACTCCGAGTTTAAGAACTCGCAAGAACCCGCTCAGCAAGAGGTTCAAGAGGACCAGGTCGATGCTCTTGAAGATCCCGAGGCCATTCAGATGGTGCAGGAAGAATCTTCTGTTGTTATCCAGACAGCAGAGGGGCTTGTCATGCAGAGCGCGGAAGAGTTAGCCGCCAAAGGGATCGTCATTGTCAACGGGCCCGATGGCACAATGATGCACATTGAGGCACCTGAAGGGGTTCCTTTAGAGACTGTTCATGCCCTGCTGGGCATTGAAACTGAAAGACAGACTTAATGGAGTCACATCTTCACTTCCTGTTTTTGTCCATTATTCACACCATACATAAGTTCTGTGTAATGGTGTTTTTTCAATGAACTTTTATTGCATTCTTTGTAAATTTGTATAAAAACAGTATTATTATATAATAGTGTTTTTTCTGTTTATACAACAAAGTCAATGTTCATTTTGAATTTTAGACAGTTCATTTATGTTGGCATATCTTAACTATTGGTTTCTGAGGAAATTATTATGTAGCTGCGTGTTATGTGTCTCAAGGGGAAAGTGATGACATGGTGGCAAATGCTTTGGATATGTGACACTAAATTTTGGAAGGAATCTAGTGCTTTTGATTTTGGAAACTGATTCTTTCACAACATGCACAAATGGGAGGAAAGAAAATACTATTTGCCAAAACTAAGTTATGGACTCCAGCAAGGTTCAGAAAAGCTGTGGTAAGATTTTTGTGATGATCTGTCCACTTAGTTGGCCATTTAGTGAAATCTGTACATAACCATTTCTTTATGTTAGAAATCCAGGCTGTAGTTCTAGTAGTTTAAATTGGTACCCCATGACATTTTATTTATTCAAACCTTTCTGGACATTTGTTTGAAAATGAACCTAAGGCTTAAAGTGGTCGTTCCCCAGAGGTTTGGCACAAAAACATGGAATTTTGAGATGTTATAAAAAGGGGATGTTTTTCATAACAGGCCACTCTAAGCAGTGAGAAAACGTCTAGATTTGTAAAAAACTGACTTGAGGTTCTTATAATCTTAGACTGCAGCCTCATATGTTCCATTGTTTCTGTTATTTAGTAGTTTGTCCAGTGCAAAAGTCATTTGAAAAGTTGTTGCACTATTTTATTACTTTTTATATATTCTCTGGTTCACTGTTTTGAAACATCTCAGCATTTTTTAATACAAAGGGACATGTTCAAATATGACATTAAAACTTTTGTGAGTGAGTTTATGGAGTTAAGACTTTGTATGGTAAAGACTGCTTACAAGGGAATTATGACAAGAAAGTATTACAGTATAAAAACAGCATTTTAATTTTTTCTGAGAGAAATCTGAAGGTTAAACAGATTAAAGATATATACATGTCAGGATATGCTTTTAATTTGTCCTCATGCATAGATTCCAGACTGAATTACAAAGGTCTGTGACCTGTTTCTAATAGCAAACTCTCTAGCAGCAGTTTTCCATTGTCGTCAATGTAGGGTTGATAGAGCCAAGATGACAGGTAAACCAGTGAAAGATCAGCATTAGAAGTGTGGGCCAGTTCCTGAAGTATGGTCTTCTTCAGTGCCAACTCCTGCTTGTATGACTCGTAAAGCTTAGAAGATACTTCAGCTGCCATGAAGAGGGCAAAGAAACAAAAGGTTAATAACATGGGACGTAAAGTGATAATTCCATTTTAACAATTACTTTGAGATTACATAGGATTTACGTGCATTTCAGGTACAAATCTCTGCAAATAATATATGATTATATTATGGTTGTCTTAAGGGGTCACATTTGCAGGATAATATTTATTCATATTAATTTTAGAACCAAACCAATTCTACTAAAGTAAACCCTGGACATACTGATCAAATTAACATTAATAGAAAATGGGATAACTTGGTATATGACTATGAGGCTTTCTTTCTCATACCAAACTGATGAGTGGGCCACGTGTGAAACAGTGGTTCCGCTCTTCCTTTCTCTCCATACTGGAATGCTTCTAGCTCACAGATCCCACGCTCATCACTGACCATTTTCTCCATCTTTGACAGTATGTTTGCCTTTGGTAAAACAATTTGGACTACATAAAAATGTTACAAAAACACAAAACGGGTAATGCTCCTTCTCCAAAACTGTACCATTTTATCCACAACATCTTGTAACTTCACACATTCTTCCTCAAGCTCTTGGTTGCTCTGTTTAAGATTCTTTGAAGGGTCTCCAGCTGCCAAACTGCCTCCTTCCATCACCATATCAGACTCCATATTTGATCTGGGAACAGAGATGACAGAGAAAACAGGCTACATGTGTAAAAGAGCAGGCAGATTGCTAACAAACGCATTTATATAAATATCTGATTATATTTTGATTTGTATTATATATATTTTTTAAATATTTTGTATTTATTTTTCAATTAACGTTAAACTTACTTTTTGTTCAGTCCCAAATTAACAATTTTAGTCGTAATCATGGATCCCTCGTCATTTAATCGCTCCCATTTCAGGATGAGATTATGCCAATCTGCAGCGTTGTCCTTTAATTTCCTGGCACTTCCGGTCAAATTGCCTTTTTTTCCTGGAGTCGTGGACTCCGACATTATGCATTTATTATTATTAATATGTTCAATGCACAAACAACAGCTGAATTAGGTTGTGTTTTTCATCATAACGCAATTTATTAACTGAGAGCAAATAAACTATTTGCAAATGTGTCTCCTCTGTATAGTTGTCGTTTAATTCCTTCATACAATCAAAATATTTTAATTCGTAACAATCAAAAACATCGCAGAAACTCACGTGTTTCTTCTTTTCTCTACTTCTACCGTTTAATGCTTTGACTATTGCAGAGTGCGTTAGTGCCACCTACTGGAACAGAGACCTCCATGTCTGAGTTCCTTCTCAAGTTCTGTAGTGCTGCCTTATATTGTTTTTTAAACATCATTTAGTGAACTCTTGGTTTTTAATTGAACCCCAGACCTCAGATCCATAGAGCGGGTTCTAGAACCAATTTAATTATTTTTAGCCACATTTTGATTGGAACATCAATGTAAAAAGCGCTTTTTGCTCTGTCTGGTGAAGTTTCCTGTGTTCAATTATTCCAAGGTATGTGTAATTTTAGGTGTGTTCAAGAGACATGTTTTCTATTAAAATAGTGTAAAAAAAAAATCATGTATACAAAATAAGTTTTCAGCATATTGTGCACCATATTTTTCAAATGTTGTAATAATCTGTGTGGTTCAAAACGTATAATATTGATATTGCCCTTGTGACAACTAGAATTAACACAACTCAATTGGGGTTTGCCAAATAATTCAAATGTAATGTTTCTAACAAATCTTTAGAAGTATTTGATTATATATTACAGATCTGAATTTCCCTATTCCTGAAAATTTGCCCACAGGCATGACATGATTATTTCATTGACCTGAAGTGGCTTGAAGGAAGTAGTTGTATTTTCTCTAACAGCCCCACAAAGGGCAGCAGACATCACTCTCATCATGCAAATTAATGTGCATTCCCCTACCAGCCTACATATTGGAAATGTGGAAAAATATAACATTCTAGTGTTAAAATAATAGTACTAAATAAACAGATAATTAACATTAGCCATTTATGTAAAAGGCTGTTCATGTGTGTGTGTGTTTGTGTGTTCAAATCAATATTTTGCAAAAAATATAACAACATTTTTTAATTTGTGTTAAATTAGAATGATAAAATAGAGACATGTTCACTAGTGACCTTCTGAAATCCACTTTAGAACCGTTTTAAATGTGACAGAAAGAAAGAATAAAACAAGATTAGAACCAATTAAATTATACCATTTTCTTATTTTTATTGTAAACATTTTGAACTGAAGATTCACAATTTTATAAACACAGATGATGGTATATAATCAAGTGCATTTGACACTATATGCCAAGTAATGTTTCTCTTATGTGTGGCTGCATGTTGCATATGGCCGTGTGGTGGCTCAGTCAGTTTTTGTGCTGTGCTGATCACTGGCGTGTGAGTACAGTTGATTATTCTTGTAGCTTGTTGTCCCCCTGTCCTCTTCGAACTGTGGAAGGCAGTAAAGATCATACAAACGGTGTGCTAAATCATCGGCCTCCGCAACCCCTTCGCAGCTCATCTGCCAGCTCTGGGGAATGGAGTCGATGCCATAATGTGCCCCTGCAATTGCCCCTGCCATGCAAGCAATGGTGTCAGTGTCGCCACCCAGAGCCAAGCTGTAGGCTATTGTCCTCTCCAGTCCTCCGAATTGCTCTGGCAGCCCATCCCGCGGCTCCAAACAATGCAGCACGCAGAAGATAGCGGTGGGCACTGACTGTAAGGCAGCGATGCCATTTCCTAATGCAAAGAAAGAGTGTCAACTAAAAGAAAAACACAGCAGAATGCCATTATAAAAATGATCAAATCAATACTAACCCAATTCAGATATGACCTCCTCAATGCTCACACTATTTCTGTCCATAAGTTCTTTCACCCTGTGCAAACGTGAGCAATATGGGAATTCTGATAAATTGAGTCTGTGGAATAAAACATAGTGGGTCAGAACCATAGAGAACTCTTCTTAAAGTCAGCATGAAACGGAAATTGCGATAGTCTTTTTTAAATGCGTTTTTATCATTTTTATTTCCTATTAACTTTAATTTCTTTTTTATTTATGTTTTAGTTTCAAGTTAAACTTATTTCAGTTTACTGCAAAGACAACATTTCAATTTTTCATTCAAATCGAGTTTTTCATCTAATACATTTTATTTCAGGCTTTATTCAAATCACGAAAACTTTTAGCAATTTTAATAGATAGCAATGACAACATTGCATGAACAAAAACAGTTTAAACTTCAAAATGTATTTTTTTTGTGTTCCACATGTTTAGAACGACACGAGGGTGAGTAAATAATAGAATCTGCATTTTTTTGGTGAACTATCCCTTTAAGAAACAAAGGACTGAAGTTCATTATTTTGATGGGCTCACTTACGCTTTAGCATCAAGCTGGGCTGTTTCATCTTTTTCCATCTCTTCCATTTCTGAGATCAGTTTGTTGATGAATTCTTTGGGCAGAGCCAAAGCACCTTGGAGAGACAGATGGACAGCAAGGGCCTGCAACATCGCCCCATTGTAGCCCAAAGAGCATGAGTGTGTTAACATAGCGCCAAGCCGTGAGTACTGCCAAAAGCAAATGCAAGGACAGAATATTAGCCTGAGACAGTCCAAATTAGTGAAGCATATAAACAAGTGGTTCTTATCCTTTCTGACTCGAAGGCCGCCACCTGTCCAGCACAATATTCGAATATTCATCGAAAAAATTCTTGATTAGATGTGTTTCTACCATTCTAATATATAGAGTCTAAAGCTATTGTTGGTTGCAATTCAATCTTTTTATGGCTACTTAGCCTAAAATGCTAAAAGCTGAAGTCTACCAGTTTAGATTCAACAGTAGGATGACTTTTCACCTTGCGGACATCACTGCGACTTCTAAAGGCAAGGGCGAAAGGTGCTGCTCTCATGGCACCTCCATTCCCGAAAGAACCGCGGCCGCCAAACTGAGCCTGTGCCGGCTGGAAGACATCCTTCAGATGGGGCGATGCAAGCTTCCGCAGAACCTGTATGACTCCTGAGCCGTAACCTCGATCCGGAGCAAGGTTATACTCCTTTGCAAATCTGGAATCAAGTAAGATGATCAGGTGAAAGCAAATTGCTTAAAAGGACTCTTTTAGCCATATCCAGTAGTAATGTACCTTCGAGCCATGTCTCGTTCATCAAACGCCATCCTGGTGAGGAGTGAATCTGCAACGCATCGCATCATGGCCGTATCATCACTGTACTGAAGAATTCCTGGATAAAATGTAGATGAGACGTTGTCTAAAATTAACTAAGAAACACTGAATTCATGGTCAGAAATGTTTTATGAAAGTAAAATTGTGAAGTCACTTGTCTTTGGACTGAAATAATTTGGTACAAAACTTGGTGATTGTTGATGAACACACACAAACAATATTGTGGATAGATTAGAAATGGCTAAATGGTCTTGTAATCACACTTTTTATCTTCCCGGTCAAAAATTACCACCATAGGAAATTAATAGGAAGTATGAAAATACAGAGCAATTTTTGGGGTATGTAAATATGTGCTGCGCGTTCCTCTCAATAATAAAATAAACACGCAACAAAACTGAGAAGACAGCAAGCATTTTAATAAAGCATAAGAAAAGGATCTGATCATAGCAACGTGGATATGTTTGCACGAGCTCTGCAATTCGCCACTGTAGTAAAGTCACGTCGTTAAATAATTATACTAAATATTAAATGAGTCACTTTATAAAATAGATTGCAGCTTTACCGTATTAAACATTAAACTGAAACATGAACTGTGCCAGTGTCTCATTTAATCAGAAGTACAACTTAATGTTCTACAATAAAGCAGCTCTCCAGTGTGTTCATGTTTTATTCTAAGGTCTAAATATATATCCAAATGTGAAAAATTATAAGTAATTATGTCTCAAAATACTCTAAGCAACTTGGGAATACATCGCCTTATATTCAGGAGTTGAACGATGAAACTGAAACACCTGGTTTTAGACCACAATAATTTAAAATAAATTGTGCATCATGTAATGCTTTCGGTCTTTTTTGACCGCGAAAGATCACGAGTGATCACTCATGCATGAGGAATACTAGAGGGTTTTACAAAGACTTCAGGACATGCCAAGGGTTATCACATATTAGCCTAGTACGTAATATGGCCTTCTGATATGGTAATACTGTCGAAATCTTAGAGATCAAGACTCAAGTTAATGGAATGCTCACCGTCGCCCCGTGTTTCATCCTCCAAAGCGCTGAGATGCTGAAGGACTCGATCCAACGGCACATCCACTGCGCCTTCAAACTCGCCGCCTATACAGTCACCCAACACCGAACCGACCAGAGCTCCGCGGAACCGGGACAACATCACCGGCGCTGCTATACGCGCCGCAGCAGACATTTCTCCTACTGTATCTTAGTGTAAACGCAAACTGCACGTGATAAACAGATTCAAACGACCCTAGTATGAATCTAGAACAGTGACATCTGGGGTTTGTTATGCTGGACTGTTGTTGTCATTGTGTGACCCGCTTCTTACCGCACCATGTCAAATATAACCGCATCACGATTCATCAAACTATTCGCAAATATAATATTTTCGATTGACTTATACTAAAATGGATATACCTAACTTTTCAAAAAGGGTTTTGTCTATTTTATGTAATGCCTTTATTTCATTATTTAATTACAGAACCAATACATGCAAACAGCAATGGATAGTGAGTGCGCAGCTGTTGAAGAAAGTGATCTACGTTTCGATGTCTGCTGATTCTAAAAAATTCTAAATTTTGAAATGATTTAAATCATGGATATAAGACCTTTATATGCATATATATATGTGTGTGTGTATACGTTTGTGGTTTATTTATACATGATTTAAACTTTTAGTAAAAATACACAATTGTTCTTCTATGTGTGTATTTGTGAATCTGCTGACCTGAGAATGTATCACGACCCTATGATCACGACGAAGGAAGTTGCGCATCGCGCTCTATTTTCTATGATCTGTATGTCATATGCTTATTATTCAGGTTAGTGATGAATCCTGTGCCAAATGTATGCATATGTTGAGGATATCTGCTCTTCTTTGACGCTTGCGTAGCTGTGATAGTGTTCAACTGAGAAGTTAAAAAGAAGCGGTATTTTGAAACAACACAGACGTTTTATTTGCCAATATCAGGCAGATCGAGGACATCACATTCAAGAACGACAGGTAAAATACGGAACGATATGAAAATCATAAGTCACGCATGTTAAAACATAGCAACAAGCTATCTATCTAGTTTTACTTTAGAAAGTAAATTACTGGGCGTTCATTGTTTTAAGAGTCTTAGAACATGTTTTACGAGGGTTCATTTAATGTCTCCAGTGTCCATCAGTGGACCACGGAACACCTAAAGGTATTAACTTTTGAAAATTAAAGTCACCATGAAATCAAAGTGGACAATTGTTATTTTTAATGGAATATTGCATTATTTATTGTAAATGGTTTATCCGTGCACATCATTATTTAAAAATAAAATAACAATGTGTCCCCCAATCTCCCTCTTGTGACAGTCTCTTTTTGATGACGTGTTTAATGGCGCGAGGGTGGGACAACCTGTCAATCACATGAGATCACAGCAGTAGCTAAAGACAACTATACAATAAATTCCAGCCCTGACTCTAAAATGTATGTTGTATTGTTTTGTTGTTTAAAGCAATAAAAAAAACACAATCAATTCCAAATGGACAAAATCAAGTCCCGCCCTACATGTTTGCTGCATACTTGGATACGCATCACACTAAGGAGAAAAAAGACTTCCGTTTCATGCTGAATTTAAATGAAAACGCAAAGGTTTTGCGGGTGAAAGCGAAAACTTGAAATATAATTTTTCCTACCATCTGATATTTTTTGCCACAACAAGAATGTCGGTAGGGCCTCTAACAAAAATATGCAATCTGTTAGTTTTAATAAAAGACAATCCCTGGGACATGAAAATGTCCATATCTGAAGAGCCACCTTAATTTATCTGGCTGTTTTGTTTGTTTTATTGCCATCAGGTCTGGAATCACGTATGTTATGAATCCCTGGGACCCCATTACTTACACAGTGACACCTGCGGCTAAGATTTTAGCCAGATGTGTTACATCAGGCACCATGACACGGGTAAACCAAGAGAATTTTTTTTAATTTTTTTTTTTTTACATTGATTATAAACGGTTCTGGTGGTTAATGTAATGCATTTGTGTTATGAATCTTACAGGAGGAGCTTGATGCTCTCCCACGGGATTCAGAAGTATTTTCCTCATATTTACTTGAAGCTGAGCAGCTCAGCAGAATTAGACATGATCTTGATCAGGTTGGAAACTAACAAGAGCCATGAAAATGTTTTGCCACTTCTCTGATTCACAAACCTTAAACAACTTAAATGATTTTCTATTTGTCATCATGTTGTTTTAGACTAATTTAGATTTAGAACTGCTGAAGCTGGAAAGAGACTGTGCAGACGTTACTCACAGTCATTACCTCAGTAAGTGTTGGAAATGGAATTGTGTGCATAAATTCACATTTCAACACAGAATTACACATACTCTAACTCTAAATTAAAAATGTACTAATAAGTGTGTTTCTTCGTAAGGTCAAAGGCTTGCTTCCTTGCAACAGTTCACTTCCCACCTTCAGGAAGTGTTGCGAGAACAGACAATCCTGCGAGAGAGACTCACAAAGCCACTGTGTCAGCAGAACCTGCCCATTCAGGCTGATCTTCACAGGTCAGAGGCTTTAATGTGCCACTCAAACAAAATGGTTTTCTTTTGGAGTTTTAAATTGTACTTTTGTATTGAAATATTTACTTACAATATTGATTATTGTTTAATGTAACATCAATATGTGTTCAGATATGTGGTAGAGCTCATGGGGATGGTGGTGGAGTTTATTCAGAACCTGGAAATGAAAATTGAGATTGTTCGAGCAATTCCAAACACTGATAGTTATCTGAGTAATCTGGTAAGTCTACACACACACACACACACACACACACAGTATGTATATGTTTTTATGACAAATCAATCAACATAAATGTGGTCATTTGAACTAAAAATATACAGATCTATGGTGGTTAAAGGTTCATAAATGTGTTATGCTTTGAAACCACTGTCTTTGTGATGTTCTTTACCTTTATTCTCGCAAACATGTAATGTTTATAATGTAAATCCATATTATAACTGTTCTCCCCATCAGAACAATGGCAGAACTCAACTTCTGGCTCAGGTCACTGAGGTTGAGAACCTGTACAAGCAAGTTCTTAAGCGACGAGGACATTCACAGACCAACATTAAAGACATGTTTAGTTGATAAAGAATTTCAGAATAAAGATCACCTACTGTTTGTTCAGGATACTAGTGGACATTAAAATGATAAAAATAACTCATTACAAAATATTTAGTATACATTTTTACATTTGCATTTTCTGTTGACTTTATACATCTAAATATAAGCTGTCATATTTTGTTTAATGTTGTCTTTATTCTGTGTACCTAGTGGTTGCTGACAAGGAACTTTGATACATTAGAGAAAAAAACGATTTATGGATTATATTCAGCAGCAGTGTATATACATTTTCAGGCATGTGTTTAATTGTTTGTGAGTTTTTCCCTTTGTAATAATTATAGTAAATAAATGTTTATTTTTAACCAAAACCGAAGGGTTTCTGTGCTGGTTCATCATGTATTATATTGTTTGTGTACTACATATAGTCTACTTTTACTGATATCCCAATATACTATCACTGTGAAATTAGCGATCTGCGGGATACCTCATTCATCAAAGCATTTCTGGACATTTATAGCTTGTTTGCTTGAACGTCAGTGACTGCAGTGAATGATTTTTAGGTGGAACAACTCAAAAGGTTTGATTTAGTGTTCAGGCATTTTAATATTTTATATATTAGGACAAATGAAACAAATTCAGCACAATAATTTCTGCTGTTGCTGCTTTCCCATCTCTTCTATTAAGAGTACTTTCTGTGTAATGATGTGTTTTGTACACAACAGCTCCATCTATAGAAAAACAGAAAAAGAGCAACTGGCAATTAGTGTGATGCTGACATATCTATTTCTAGAGCAGTGATTCTCAAACAGAAAACTTACAAGGGGGGGCATATTTTATGGCTTGCATTTAAAAACGGTTTACACCTGTTGCATTCCCAGGTCCGTTTGGACCCTGTGGAACGCAAGTTTATAATGCAGTCATAACTTGATATTTTTCAACTACAAACATATTGTATCTGATCAGTAACTTGCCATTGAGTGAATGCACACAAGTTTTGAATATTAGCATGTTTTTACCTTGCTATTACTTAATTAACCCCATTTTTATTGATTTTAAAAAATAATTTAAATGTTTTTATTGTATGATGCAAGAAAAAATATATTTTCTATCAATATTTAAGAGAAATGTTATATATAATTATATGAAATTTAAAGAACATATGAAAATTACCCGTATAAAAGGATTTAATGAAGTTCTTTTGAATCTAGCTCATGACAGCTGAAAAGTCTACATTTATAAAAACTAAACATTCTTTTTCTAACAAAACATCAGTATTACTCTGAAATTCTTTTCAAACTAAATATATATATTCATTTTACTTGCATAAACTTTTACTTTCAGATAATAAACAGCCTGAATCTCCTTTTAATACTGCAATGGTTCATTAATAGGTTACAGCAGAGTGAAATGGTGATTTTAGACTATTTGGTCTGAACCTTTGGGCCTGGTTTCATGCTTTTAAAGCTACAGAAAATAGAAAGTAGCTTTTAAAAATGTGCCTAACAAAAAAAAAATACTAGTGTGCATCTTGAGACAAAACAATGACTGGCATATTTTAAGATATGTCAGTGCAAGTTGCTTTCAGTTAAAACAGCATAACATGCATTTTAGTCTGGGACTAGTCTTAAGCCTTGCCTGTGAAACCGGGGGTTGATCTACAAACAGACATAAATTCAATTTGTCTTTTTATTTCAATTTCAGAATAATTTTGTGTGTGTGTGTGCGCGCAAGCATGTTTATAAACAAAATGCTGTCCCAGTGGGAAGGAAAAAATGTGTGTGTGTGTGTGTGTGTGTGTGTGTGTGTGTGTGTGTGTGTGTAGGAAAGAGGATAAATGTATTTTACAGATATAATTTGAGGCAAACTTACTTAATATATGTAAAAAAAAAAAAAAAAATCAGCATAATTTAATGTATAAAGCCAGAGTTAATTTTAAGTCAAAACTGACCCAAACACAAAAAATGTAACAATTTAGTTTACTCTAAATCTCTTACATACATATATATATATATATATATATATATATATATATATATATATATATATATAACTCTTGGAATTACAAAATGTTAAAGATTTAATTTAAAATATATATACTCCCCTTTTCTGTTGAAAAATGTTTGAAAACTAATTTTGTGTGGGACAATGAGTAAAAGAGTAAAAAGAGCCTTAGAGGAAAAAAAAAGTTGAGAAGGATTTGCTGTTCTAGAACGAAATGCATTGAATAAACCCGTAGCTCTGTCTGAAGCCATGGTAAAAATAGTGAAGTGTACTAACCTGGAGCTTTATCTCATGAATCTTGCTTTCATCTCCCTGCAGGCTGGACCCATGCTTTTTCAGAAGACCTTTAATGTGCCTTAGTGAGAAAGTAAGATTCAGAAAACAATTTTTACAATCTTACTCACAATAATGACAGTGGCCTATACGTACACACCTCTGCACCTCAGCATTGGGTTCCAGTGTATAACGCTCCTGTAGGAAATGCTGTAACTCGGGGCCCTTTGCGTCTAAAGTGCTCAGGGCGTCACAGGCCGCAATGCGCACACTTGGCTCTTCCTCATGGTGTACAGCCCACATCAGCAACTCCTGGACAGCTGGGTTCATCCAACCTATTTTCTTTAAAGCTTCATTTATATAATAATATTTCTTTAGTGTACTCTTAAAAATAATAACATAAAATGGCTGCATTCATTTTCAAGCTCACCATTAATTCCTTCCACTTTCACCTCCCATATTGGCTCATTCTGCATCAGGTTTATTAGCTGATCAACGACCTGTGAACATGTTTTATGCGGTCATTCGAGTGACCCCTAAATTTCTATCCACATGCTATCATAGATCTTTTGTGTGTTTGCACAGCTGCTTCATTTCCTCACCGACTGGTCTTCCATCATTAGAGAGGCTGCAGTCAAGCAAGCTTGTTTGCGCACAGTCACAAAGTCATCATTAAAGCACCGCAGGAAAGTGGACAGTAGCTTGGGTGTCATTATTTTGAGTTGACCAATTAAGATCAGCGCTTCCAGACGCCAAGCGGTTGGACCCTCCTCCAACTTTGCACTGTGGAGAAATTGTTTGTCTATTAAGAATGAACTGAATATAAATGCTCTGATGTGTCTGTTTGGTAGAGATAGTAACCTCAGCTCACTGTGCATCTCTCTGGCCACGTTCAGTTTACTTAGAGCCAGTGCTGCAGCATGACGAACAGCACAGCTCCAGTCGTTCCACATCATGTGTATCAGTTTGTTGCAAAGATCCTGCATGAAAAGCATTAGTATGTTCAGCAATCATTATAGAAATATGAAGATATAGGTTTCTGAAATGTCCTAATTATGATACCTTGTTGATTTGACTTCTGAGCTGTGCAATGCTAGCACAGGCCTGAACTCGTGTTCTCCAGTTAGCGCTGTTTAACTCTTCTGCTAGAAGAGAGCGCACTAGAGTCTGGATAGGAAATACAATGCAAAATATAGGGGGTCAGAAATATTAGTTTGAAAGAAAGAAATATTTATTGCATTAAATTGATCAAAAGTGACAGTAAAGACATTTATGATGTTACAAAAAAATGTATATTTAAATTAAATGCTGTTCTTTTGAACTTTCTATTTATCAAAGAATCCTGAAAAAAAAATGTACCATGGTTTCCACCAAAATATTAAGCAGCTGTTTTCAGCATTGATAATAAGAAATGTTTCTTGAGCACCAAATCAGCATATTGCAATTATTTCTTTAAGTATTATTTGACACTGAAGACTGGAGTAATGGTGGCTGAAAACGAAGTTTTGCCATTACAGGAATAAATTACATTTTAATATATATATAGTTTATATATATATATATATATATATATATATATATATATATATATATATATATATATATATATATATATATACAGTATATACAGTTATTTTAAATTGTAATAATATTTCACAATATTAAATGCAGCATAAGGGACTTCTTTCAAAAACATAAAACTCAACCCCAAACTTTTAAACTTACGTTTATGATAAAATGTGAACAAGATAAAAGTTTACATAGTCTAGTGCATGCATAAATTATATCATATCATCTTTCTTTTTTTAATGCAAAAACCAATGAGAGAGTGACTCACAGTCTTGCTGCTGATGTTGGAGAGTAACGTCATCGCCTGCTCCTGATCTGAAGGAGCGTCTCTGAGGAAGTGCTGTGACAGGAGTCTCTGTATGACAGCTTGACTTGCGTCACCGTCGATCGCCAAGCACTGCGCCGCCACCCAGCTGTCTGCTCCTATGCCAGAGGGGTCTGAGTCATAACATATGATGGTCATTTTGAGTCAACATCTGAGTAGGATAGATTAGATCGCTTTCCTTGAGACATTAATGTTTGTTTTAGAGTTTATTTTAATAGACATTTTTAGGTTTCAAGCACTGGTCTCCTTTCGTCTATGCACCTTGTTTTATCATGCTTCGTAGTATGTCTCTGGCGTGTGTGTTAGGTGTCCTCATGGCGTACAGGCACACTGCAGCAGCCATCTGAACTCTCTTCACTGGATCCTCAAGGGCTGAGACAATGAGAGCCTGCAACTCCTCCGGTACCGCCTTCAACATCCATTCCTTATGTTGAGCTGAGCATAAATCAATTAGATGTCACTTTTTGGGAAATTTTATTATTATTTATTTTCTACTTCATTTAATCTTACTTTTATCAATGTTGAAAATAGTTTAATATTTTTGTGGAAACCTTTGGTGAATAGAAAGTTCAAAAGAACAGCATTTAAAGTATTTGACAGATTTTTTTTAACAATGTAAAAGTTTTTACTGCCACTTTTGATTAATATTAAAAGTGTACATTTCTTTAAAAAGATATATTTTTTGAATTTTTTAAAATATTTTTTATATGAATTGAAAGATATATTTTGATCTGACAGATTAACCTGCTTTGCCAGGGTGAAGCTCTTCTTGTGGTCCATTAACTGCTCTTGATGCACAGGCTATGATGGCCTCAAGCCGCACTGTGTAATTAGGGTCACTAAGAGCCCTCTTTAGGCCCTCGATGTTCACACTCTGCAAGCGCAACTCTAGATGAAACAATAATAATTTTCCAAAAGGTGTTTCCATGACAGCAACTGATGCAACAACAATCAAATGTACGCAGGTATTCAAGGTGCTTTCCTTCACACAACACAACACACACTGTATTTCTATTTATATAGCTACTGTACTTAATGGCTAACAAAGTATGTTTTACTTAATAAATTAAATAATAGAAACATACTGAAGTTGCAGGCAATCCTCCACTTGTCAACTGCATAGTGAAGAATGGAAAACTTGGCCCCAGATTGTTTGGGCATCTCAGGATCCTGCCCGCTGAAGTCAGGAGGTCTGAGACCCCGCTTGAGGGCATAGTCAATTCTGGTGGAATGATCCACCCATCGCTGTTCAGCTTTTACAGCTCTGCCTGCCAAATGTAATACATTAACCTAATATTTAGAGCCACATATATGAACCTTTAGCTGTCACAATGACATTTTTAACACTAATAGTGCACTTTAACTGGAAGTAAACAATCACACTCAAGATACATAAGTCTACCTGAGAAGATCTCATGTGTAAAGACATTCTCTGTGACATGGCTGCCGGCAAGTGGATTCAGGATATCCTGCAGATGAGGGGCCTGTGGGATCGCGATGTGCTTGATGGTCACAGTGGCTGCTGTCTTATTTAAGTGGTTCTGCACATTGATGCTCCCTGGAGAGAGCCCATAACCTGGTATCCTGTTAAATAAGGACAGACACCACAAAACAACAACAATAATAATGTGAAATACAAGTGTTGGAACTATGTATGTATTAATTAAAGGGATAGTCTACCCCCAAATGAAAATTCAATATACTCACCCTCATGTCATGCATTTCTTTCTTCTGTGACACACACACACACACACACACACACACACACACACACACACACACACACACACACACACACACACACACACACACACACACACACACACACACACACACACACACACACACACACACACACACACACACACACACACACACACACACACACACACACAAAAGAGAGATATTTTGAAGAATGTGGGTAACCAAGCAGTTTTGGTTCCCATTTTCTTACATTGTATGGACAAAAAAACACTATAACAGAAGCTGTTGGGTTACCAACATTCTTCAAAATATCTTCTTTTTCTTTCCTCGAAAACAGCATGACATGCGGGTTTGGAACGCATGAGGGTGAGCAAATGATGACAGAATTTTCATTTTTGAGTGGACATCCAACTAGAAAAACATTTTGATGAAAGCAGAAAATTCTGTGACAGTATTACCTGTGTTGTTTCCTCAGTTGCAACAGATTACTGGTCTTATTTTGTGCAGGAGCCTGTAATGAAATTTTGCTTTCTTCTTGAGTTAAAATATTAATGTTACAGTTTCTTTTTTTGTGTCCATGCTTCTTTTTTTTCTTTAATGTGGTACATGGTGCTAAGGGGCCTGTGGCATGGAAAAGCCAGCTAAAATCCAAATTTCTGTATGAAATGCCTCCCATCTCATAAATAACTTCTTCAGAGAAAGAAAGGCGCTGGCTTGCATTATTCAGAAACTGTTTGTAAAGACACTCCTCTCTGTGCTTGCTATGGTGCTCTGGTCTCCAGTTTGCATGCTGTAAATTCATGGTTGTCTGTGAGGCCTTATGGGACATTGTCTAAAAAAAAAGGAAACAATGATCAAATCGAAATTATTTAAATCTTAAAGCCTGCTGGGTTAATAAAAACAGCCCTTTTAGCTATTTAAAGAAATCTGGAGCCCACTGTAAAACACTACATATAATCAAATCAACCCAATGAACAAAGACTGATAAAATAATAAACATAAAAAATCATAGCCACTATAGGTTACTATGTAAAGCCACCTACCGCGACACTTTACAAATCACGTCTCCACAGGAATCACAGCACAGAGATCACACTGGAAATTTCATAACATTTATTTATCAGAGCAGTTTTTATCAAATGTTTTGACGAACAAGAAGGATGACGTACTTTTTAATAAAACAAGCAAATCAGGTCGCTGACAAAGGTAAAGTTAACGTATCAGAGTTCTCGCAGCGCTCAAAAGTTGGCATAGCAACGAGACACGTTTGTTTTGCTGCAGAGCGGCTGCCATGGCTCCTTGACCTATGCTTCTTGACATTAACTATCTAGGGATTACACATAAATAGATGTTTCTATGGGCGGTTATATGTAAGCCGCCCGTCATATTGGAACAGTCCCAACCGATCCGTGAAAATTCGGGCGTCGCATGTGTGAATATCAGCAGATCATTTGGCAAACACAATACAAGACAAAAGCGTCAACTAACACGACATTAAAAGTTACTGTAGTAAAAGTAAAAACAGTAAAATAATAATAATAAAAGTAGCTACAAGTAAAAATGAATAATGAGTTAATTCATATAAAAACACAAACCAACACATTCTTACCTGTAAAAGGTTATCCCAATTCTGTGGGAATTTAAATCTTGGAGGTTGATGACACGTTGACCGTTCCAAGATGGGCAACCAAAAGGCGGGTCTGTTCACTGAAGACGAGTGCGAATTCCAATGTTTTAACAGGGGAAGAGAGCATGGTAAGATATATAGGTAGCTAAACATGTAATATCTGATAACCGTTTGACAGTAAGACTGACAGTAATATATATTGAAAATGTGAAATATGATATTTACATGATTCATATCTGAATGTGATGAGACAAGAAACATTTAGTGTTTTCAACATTACACAGCCTACAAATAATAATAATAATTCCCCAACAAATTACCAGACCATATAATTCCATGCAGCATCTGGACTAAATATGATGAATCCTGACAGGCGGAGGATTCCGTCCCAATAGCTTCACACAATATAGAGACAATGCTGACTACACAGAGGAAACAAAAGTAATCGTGACCACATCTACACATGAAAAGAATGAACCGATCGATGAATAAAAGACATTCTGGGAGACATTTTGTAGCATGTTTTAGCACTGGCACAATTTTATTCAGCACTTTTTTTTTAACAGTCATTGCCATTTCAACAGCATTTCTTGCCTTTCACACAACCATACTTCAAACAGGTCAGGCCATAACATTCACTTTAAAGGGGAATTGGTAGATATGATGAGTCTCTCTCATTCAGCTCATATTATGAGCCGATGTATTTTGAATGTGATGTCTTCTGTCACAGAAACATACACATTGATATACCAAGGTGTGAAGGACCATATTGCTGTTTCTGGGAACCTCTTCTGTTTCCAGTTTCCAACAAGCTGCATACATATAGATAACCTGCTTCTTTGAAACAATGTGAGCAAATTGCCATGCAACCTTAGCTTATATAAACCGAACATCACAGACAATTCTTTGATGCCAACATATTCATTCAATGGATCAGCATTAACAAAATAAAACAACAACAACTAATAATGATAAAAGAAATATAAAATATCCAAAAAGATATCAGTAAAGGTTACGATCAGATTGATTTCTTTCCTTTTGAAGCATGTATTAAAATCTATTTTTATTTAAAAATTTAGGGATATTCCAATTTCTTTTAACAAATACATATTTGTAGTCTTTAATAATCCTATAGTAATGCTTATCTTTTTCTCAAGCTTTGATAAATTAGAAATGATACATGAATTAATGCTAAAACAATAAAATAAAATAAATAATTTTATTATTAATAAAAAAGTATATATATATATATATATATATAAAAGATGTTTATTGATAGATTTTATTTTAAATTGATTTTAAGCTGACATTTGTCAGCCAACCATTAATAAACAGTGTCAATAAATGGTTGAATTCCAATCCAGCCCTTTAATTAAAATCAAAATGTAAATAAAACAGTCTTCCATGCTGCACTGAATATCCCACATTTATAATTTAGCATGTGTTAGCTTTTAGAGCAAGATACATTTCATGAGAATACACTTCATCAGTTCGACGTCAAGCAATTCCTCTGAATGAAATAGCCATCAAGCCCACTTTCTGCGTAGTGCAAATAATGATGTTTAACAAACCTTTTCTATCACTGAAACAGTCAGTTTGACAAGTTCAAGACACTTTAAACCGAAGTCTCCACACAACAGGAGTCTCTACGAACATAATAACTCCTCACCTCTGAGGAGTCCCCACAGCCCTCAGGCCGATGTACTATGAGGACTGGGAAGAAGCGAGCGTCTTGGTAATTCGGCGGGCTGTCATTAAGGGCAAGCTGACTGGTATAAGACCTGCAGCACTGCTCATCAGGGCAGCAGCGCTCTGTAAGTGTACTACTACGGCTTCTCCACAATCCCATAGTGCGTCTGGAGCCATACATGCGGCACAACGAGAAGTGCGAGGTGTCCAGGGACAAACGGGAGTGGAAGGTGTGGCGAGAAAAGATGGAGGAACAGCTAGAGCTGATCGTTGGTCGTCTTTGGTCACCTTCTTCTTGGCAACAGTGCTCACAGTTCTGCACCAACGTCCCGTAGCTCTGCGTTGAGCAGCTGTCCAAAAGCAAGCGGTTGGAGGAAATGCTGTCTCTGTGGTTTGACCCAGAAGCCCCCAGGTTCATCAGCATGGCTTCTGAGTAGCTGGGTATAAGCTGGCGGTTTGAACGAATGTGCCATTCCAGCTCTGTACTATCCACCGTTTCTACTCTTGGAAGGCCATAGCGGGTGTTCAACACGGTGGCATCAGCCTCTGGAGACGGGCTGTTGTTGCTATACTCTAGTCCGAAGAGTTTCTCGACTTGGTAGTGCACAAACGCCGTCCGGTACTCGATCAGCACTCGCAGAGGCCAGGAGAGCATGAGGAGAGCCGCTATCCAGAAGGTGACCCGCGAGGTGTACCACGGCAGTTGGTCGGGATCCACATAAGCGATGAGGTGCTCTTTAAAGTCAACGTTCTTCAGAAGCATGCCTTCGCGGGCTTCCATGTAGTCGTCCAAACCCTCGATTTCTGAGAAGAACCTGGCTCGCTGGTTGAGGTATGAATTTTCAGGACCCGCTCCTGCAAAGCTGAAACACTTGGAGAAATGCAATCGCGTCGCTGCGTGACCCTCCAGGCCGCGCAAATTTCGTGAGACGTCTCTCATTCCGCATCGGCTGTAGTTGAATTCGCCCTCTGCCACGTGTGTGTTAACACGCTCATGAAAAACCTGCGTGGTCGTGTAGGCATCTCCATTCCTGTAACGCGTTACTTGTCGAGTCCTACGTACAAAATGGTAACTGATGGCTTTCCACCAGACGCACGGTCGGGCTTGACGCATGCGCAGAACCCTTTCGTACACGCTCTCAACGTTGGCCTTGCACTGCAACTCGGTGCGGGCCCGACAGTGCCAGCACTCCATAAGGTAAACGGCGTAGAGCATGAGCAGAAAGGCCAAGGGGATGTACACATAACCGTCAGAGCAAGGGCTCTCGTGGTATATCATGGAGCGACCTCCTCTAAGAGAGTTAATCGAGGCTGTGAGGGAAGTACTGGAGGAATCGAAGCTCAGCTTGGTGACCTGGGTGAGCTGACACCAGGCCACGGCACCCAGGCAGCTATACATGAGCAAGGAAAGGAGAAGGCAACGCCAGTGCGTCTCACGGCACATAGAGGCACTCAGGGACTGCTTTATTGGCCATTGCTACAAGGAATAATGAGAAAAATAAAGAGTAATTAGCATATTGTAAGGCACACGGACTTGATGTGAATGAGAAAACAAGAGGTAATGAATAAACAAACCAGAGATTTAGCGTCACTTGACACATTATCATAAAGACAATGATAATGTACGAGAGGATCATATTTCCTCACATCAGTGTTGAAGTTAAAACTAAAACTACTAAAGCGATTTCTGAGAAACACTGCTAATATTTGAAATCACCAAAAGGATTACACTCCTTTCAAGAATCTTGATAGCACCACCCCCAAATTCCCTAAGGCTGCATCCGATATCGCATACTTCCCTACTTCCCCACTATCAACATAGTAGTTGAAAAACAATATGTGACAAAAGAAGTATGTCCAAATTTATAGTAGTCATAAAAGAGTACTAGGCAAAAAGTGACATACTTCTCCCGGCGAGATTCTGAAGTCTGCATTCGATGGACACTATACTATCCCATGAGGCCATGAGAGAAAATGTATGAATCGCAGTGAAGCAATAACTGACGCTAAGGTCACATGATAAAGACAACATGGCGAATGTGGTACATCCAGATTATATTCATACTATACACATTCATACTATATAGAACTTAGCAGTTGTGAAGTAATTAGACTACTCTTTCAAAATAAGTATCTACTCAAGAGAGTTTGCGATTTTGAACGCAGACTAACCTGCTATGCAAAACAGGCACCAACCCCCCTAATAAGTGTATACGCCCCTTACTGCTGATTGGCTTCAAGTGTGTGTTGTGGTGCTCGGTCCAATCCACTTTCAACAGCGTTTCTAAGAAATCACTTACTGTACCTTTTAAAACTCATTTTCGGTGATTGAAATAAAGCTGAAATACAATAAAATATAAATGATCATATGACACCCTAAAACTTGAAAAATAGAAATGTTGCCATGCCAACTAAGTGAAATAAGTTTAAGCTGAAGTACTAAAATTACTTAAACTTAAACTGAAATAAAAAAAATCTGAGCCAAATATAAATAGTTAAAAAAGTAATAACAATGTCAAAAGCACAAAATTAGTAAAACCTAATCTAAAATTAAAATGAAAATATAAAACCTTATTCCAAATAATAATAAATACTATAATAATATATAAAGATTAAAATAACAGTGCCTTAGCTCTCCAATGCATCTTGTGCTCATCTTAAATGTCCTATACCTTTAACCTCTTCATGTACACTTCTAATACAAACAAAATAAATGGTTTCATTTGAGTCTAATTCAAACAAAGTGCAGACTACGCACTTATCTGAACATGACTATGGGATATAGATCTATGTGAGAAAGTGGGGCCTGACAAGAGGATTTGTAGCAATCCCTCAGTTCAGACTTAATTACTTACAGTACATTCTGGCACAAAGTCTCAAGATAATGTCTATCAAGCCTAAAACAAGCACTCACTTGCGTTAGACTAGTTAACCATTTGATCATTTTGCATGTAGGCCTAATTCAATTTTGTGATTACATTTTTCTTTTCCCCATCATGAAAATCACAAGGCCCTGTGTATCCAATGGTCAGTTGAAACAAAACATGGTGGATGTCATTGCCACTTTGTCTTGAGTCTTCAATCAATGGCAGAAAAAAATCATCAAATAAAAAATAAAAATGTTTTATTCGAAACCTGCAGGAGAGTGGCTCAGCAATAGCCTGGTTAAAACCAGACCATTCTCAGTTGTAACTGAGTTATGGTCTGGCAAAGCGTCATAGACAAATCAATTCCAGGGGGCCGTCACCAACGGACATCGCGGATAGACCTAAAACCAATCGGAGCGAGATGACGTATGCAGAGCGGCGGAGAAACGTCTTATGTTTCTTAATATACAATAAAGAATATTGTTCTTTGCTCGGTTTTTAACAAAAAGGAAACGTTCAAATCGCTTAAAACAGACGCGATAGCTGATTCGAACGAGTGATGTTCGACGGCGGCATCCATCTTTGTAATGTAGGCTACAAAATCTGTTCAAAATCCCAGCGCTGTCGTCATCGTGTAAAGCACACCCCAACGTTTCTGATTGGTGCCTCGATTTCGACGGATTGGAAATGGGCTTGAATGAAGCTCTTTGCCGTAGTCTATAGCGTTGAGGCACCGGCGTAGGTCCGACGCAGAAGTATAAATCAGCCTTAACTTTCATAGCAAATCTAAATTTGCGGAAGTTGTCTGGTTTTTCCCAGGATAGCTCAGCAATGCTTTTGTGTGCTAAATCTGAACTTGATACAATTCTTTAGTAATGCACAGAAGTGGAAAAGGACCTTGCTCCTAATTGTGAGTTTTAATCTCACTCAAAGGGTACAAGTGAGCTATACTGAATACAAATTATGATGAAAAATTACAGCTTTTAAAAATACCATAATAGTCTACTTTTAGTAAAGTGAACTAATCAAACATCTGAGAAGTTTGTTTTGAGTAAAAAAAAAAACGATTTCATGCTCAATATTTGTATGAGTTGAGAAAGTATGTTGTCCAGTAAATGTATGTATGCATTTCAGCAGCTAATACCACTGCTTCTGATATTTATAAGGGTTGAAAGGCTTTTAAAGAGGGAAGAGAGGTGCAACATCAATAATGGAAATCCAGCATGAAAGAGAATACTCTGACAGAGCTAACAGTCAGCCATTCAAAAGCATACTCTAAAAACTGCTCTTATCCTCACTGCTCTGGGATAAGTGAAACTTTGGACATAATATGGTTATGATTTAAGATGCAAAAGCAGATTACAGCTAAAACTTGATAATGACTTCAGGAATACTGAATGTGGGAGCATTGCTTTTGTTTGTCTGTTGGTCTAAAGAAATTAAGTTTAATTTGAAAAAACTGCTCATCTGGTAATCCCTAGAAAAATGAAAAGCATCTAGATTTCATCAAGATTTACATAAAAACAACAAACATTCCTTCACCAACCTGCTTGAAATCTCATTTTGGTTTTATTAAAAAACATATTATTAAATTTGAGATACTTTTAGCTTTGAATAACATCCTGAAATATCAGTCAAATCAACATAAAATGTAATTTTTCAGGAAAAAAAAGCAAATCACAGTTCTGAGTTCCAGCAAGCAGGATTTGTTTGAAAGCTGAGGGATATTAACAGAACTTGCAGGCCATGAGGGTGATGGTGATTCTCAAGCTACAGTAACAGGCATATTTTCCTTAACTGCAGTTCCATAATTACAGCTGTGTGTTTCAGAGGTGTTAATCAATACACAAATCATATAAAGTGTGGCTGAGTGCAGTGAATATAACACATAGACTGTAGACATTTATAACGCATTTAGAGCTACTCCTGATGTAAAATACAAATTCGCTTCCTAAATTAAGTCTAAGTTTGTGCTTGTGAATGTGAAGTCTTGTCAAAATGATTGTCATTATGGAATCAAGCAGCAGCAGCACTGATTTTAATATAGGCTTCAAAAATTCTCCAGGATAAACCATACAGCCTAAATCAGAAAAGTGGGTTTATTACTAATGATCTGCAGTCGATAATCTCTTTCAAAGAACTTATATTAGCTGATTATCAATAAGTAGTGCACCATAAAAAGTCCATGCATCAATTGGAAGCAGATACATTTTAAAGGTATAGGCTATCACTTTTAACACAGTTTCTTTTATTAGTGAATTTAATTTACAATGACATTTTTTCAATCTCAGACATACTGTGGACCAGCCTTTTACTGGAATAAGTCAAAACACAATAAGACAATTACAGTCTACATGTGGATATAATGCAGAAATCCCTCTCCTCCATGACTATGATACAAACAATACGGATGGCAGTCATAAGACTCATCTCATACCTCTTCCAGCACATCGAGACTGGCCGGTGTCTCCGCGCCACCATCGGGGGAGCTTGGCGCTGTGTCCTCCGCAGTAGTTTCAGTTTCCAGATCTAGAGACAACATCCTGCGGCAGGTGTAACATTGCAGTCAAATATGTTATCTGCAATACTCCGCCTTTCTCAATGAAACACGCTTTAGGACGTTGTTTTACCCGGCTGTGCTGTGTTTGGGATGGATGCCAGGAAAGCCGGGGATCCCGCTTTGGGTGTTCCCAATCAGGCAGACTGGGGGGTGGGTGGGGGGGGGAGAGACCGCGGGGAGACTGCGGAGGACACACAGAGAGAGAGAGAGAGAGAGAGAGAGAGAGAGAGAGAGAGAGAGAGAGAGAGAGAGAGAGAGAGAGAGAGAGAGAGAGAGAGAGAGAGAGTCCTCTAAGTATCATAGATGGAGACCGAAGCTGGTTCTTAGGTTAATGTGTAAACTCACTGAAATGCACGAGATTGTTTTGCTGTTTGTCACAAATAGGGTCTGTGAAGATATATTCAACACGAAAATTAATGTAACTAATTTCAAACTTACTTTAAGCATTTTATACGGTAGAAATGATTTTATTGAAAGTTAATTCCTTGCTAATATATGAACTTCACTGATGATTAACATGTAGCCTACATAAATAAATTGCCAAAGTGAACAGAATGGAAAGATAGTGATGGACTTTAAGACAGTATAGTCTGTAAGAGCTTCTCTATAGCTTTGTGCCTGATATATGTATTCAATTATGTATTTTTAATAATATAATATAAAATAATACTATAAATGATAGTGAAAGGGAAACATACTTAAAATTCAGTAATGAAAATAAAAAGAATAATAAGAAAAAATAACAGAATAAAATTCATTATTTTATGTTAAATTATGTTTTTATATTTTTTAATATGTAATATATATATATAATTTTTTTAAAAACCTTTTAAACCCAAAGGGCTTTTATTTTGTAATGGTTACGCATAACCCGGAAGCTGAGACACGTTTGTAAACTCCTCATGTGTTTTGAGTAACTTACATGATACATATTCATCCAAATAGCTGACAGAGGATCGTGGCATGAACGGTCTTCCTGGCTACAGGACATTAAGCAATAAACATTAAGACTGTCAGTCAGTGAAGTACAAGATGCAAATTTAAGGGGTAAATGTTGACTCGGTATTAGTCCGGAAACTCTTCTCTGAAACATTAGACGCGCTTGTGTTAATTCAGGAGTTTGGGATGTTGCGGCGTCCCAAGTCCACAGACGGCGAGGCGGATCTGCTCCGGGAGCAGAAAGAGCTTCTGGCGGCGGGCGGTCAGTCCACTGTTACTGTAGTGAAGCGCCCTGATAAACGCAGAGGAGACGCTGCTGGTGCACATGAGCAGGACAATCACAGAGATGTTGTGACTATTGAAGGTAAGGTAGAAAGATCTGAGCTTTCTGGCAGTTATTGAATCTCATATTTTAACATTCGTAACATTTAACATTTAACATTCAACACACAGATTTAATGATGAGTTTCATTAGACCTGCATTCATAGGATCAGGCTGGTTTTGTTTTGTGTAAAATAAACTATTATTCTAAAGTGTTACCACTAGCTTTGGGCTGATATTAGTGTATCTGCTCCTTCAGATCTTCCAGATGAGATTCCCACCTTGACCCCTGCAAAGAAGTCACGTTTTAAACAGGAGCGGGTGCGTTTTGAAGATGAGGGCCCAGAAGAGCGACTGGACAGACATGATACCCATATCAGTGCTGTTCTCTCCAGGATCATTGTGAGTTATATTTATTACAGTCTGTTGTTTGATTGAATCAATGATAACATAATGCCATGCTTATTGGTTATGCCTTCCTCCTAACAGGAGAGGGACACGAGTGCAGTACCTGTGTTGCTCCCGTGTGTCACAGGCACGGCTTTCCCTAAAGTCTTACGTAGATCCGTGGTGGAAAGTGAGGTGAGAGAACATTATACGTACACAAAATCCTTAATTCATTTCTCTTGTCTGACGTTTCTGCCTTTTTATTTTATTGCACTTAGGGGCAGGAAAGGGCTCCTAGAGGTAGAAAAAGTATTTTTGCACGTCAAATTGCAGCACAGAGGTCTAAGAATGAAGATGGTTCAGATACTAGAGATCAGTCTTCTGCATCTAGACATGTGGGCTTCTTACCATTGGAGAGCATGGAGACTGAGCGACCTGAATCAGATGTTACGGGTGAGTTAGTGCTATCAAATTCCAGAAAGTGTTTCACGGCTAACTAACGTAGACTCACTGTATTCCGGACATTACGGTAGTCCGGACACTAGACCGTTTCCCGCCAATTCAATAGATAAACACTTCATGGTCATTGCATCTATAGACTGTATATCCGTGTCATCTTTGCCTCATCCTCTTTCACTTCCAACCAACCCAGCTTATAGTTGTTAAAATGTATGCGTTATATATTAGAAATGACTCCTTCTACCTGTCCGAAACACAGTGAGTAGAAATTTTCAGCCGTCCAGAACACCGTGAGTCAACGTTAAAGCATGGCATAATTCCTGTGTGTGCTTCTGTTACAGACAGTGTTGGTGGCCCCTTGCTTCTTTCAGGTCAAGGACTTGCGATAGCAAATAGTGCCATGGAGACAATGAAAATCCATGAGGAGAATCAGGCAAGGTTGCAGGCGATGTCCCAGAGTGAGATACTGGAGGAACAGAGGAAGCTGTTAGCACAGCTCGGTGAGCTCAATACCTTCTTAGTTTTTACACAAAGTGAAGTGTACAATTGTTGTGTTGTATTCGGCTGGATCAACCATTCAAATCTGTTATTGAGTATTGTATATGGTAGTTTTTTCTTTTTTACTTTGTTTGCTAGGATACTCGCCAAAATGGGCATGTTGACAGAGAATTTTTTTCATTGAAAGAGGACTCCATATTTGCACAGTGTCTGAGATGCGCCTTTCCGCAAGTGCACACACATCTTCTCACAGCACGCGTACGAGTTCGCTTTCACGTTTTCTTGTGCTTGAATGTTTAAATTGGCAAGGCTTAAATGAGTTTAGTTTAAACAGAGATAGCAGCATGTGCTGTTCAGGTCTCACCTGTGCTTGTGCGCTATCAATACTCGGGTGATGATATTAGAGGATACAGCACTGTCCATGTTTTTTGATCATCACTGTTGTAACGTTTTGGGAAGACAGAATGCATACGCTAGCCAAACTCTGTCTGTCTGTTTTACGCGTTGTTATTTTCAACAAACCATATTATAGATGCGTCGTCAGATTTAAGACGAACCACGGTGCAATAGTATGCCGTAGTATGGAGAACAGTTCGTTTTTTTTTTTTTTACAGAGAACCGTTACACCCCTAAAATTATTTGGTTCCTTAAAGAGCTAGTCTTTTCAATTATTATAATTTGAAGTTTAGGGTCATTGTATCTATATAATATATATATATATATATATATATATATATATATTATTATTTTTTTTTTTTTTTAAAGAAAGTTATACTTTTATCATTCATCCAATTGATCAAAAGTGACAGTAAAGACATTTACTATGTTATAAAAATCTATATCTAAAATAAATGTTTTTTTGTTTTTTACTTTTTATTATATTCAAATCCTGAAACGCAATGTATCAGGATTTTCACAAAAATATTTAGCAGCACAACGATATCGATAATAATAAGAAATGATTAATGATTCTTGAGCAGAAAATCAGCATATTAGAATGAAGGATCATGTGACACTGAAGACTGGAATAGTGATGCTGAAAATGCAGCGTTGCCATCATAATTGATAACATTTTTGATCAAATAAAAGCAGCTTTGGTGAACAAAAGAGACTCTGTTCAAAAACAAAAACAAAAACATACTAACCCAATACTTTTCAACAGTAGTATTAATGTGTGTTGCCAGAAAATCTCATATAAAATAAATATTTAATAAAATATACACCCATATTCTGACCTCCCGAGGTTGATCAGGGTTTTTTTTGTAATTTAAGCACCCTTTCACTGACCATTTTCTTAATTTTGTTTTATTGATTTTATTCTTTTAATTGATTCAAGTTATAGACCTCATATTGTTGCATTATGTCAGACCCTAGATTAGTGGACTTTGTGAGATCTCAGAAGGCACAGAGAAAATCAGGATCTGAGTCATCATCCAAGCCTGTGCAAAAAGAAGACTTTCCACCTAATAGCACTTCTACAGAGTTAGACCACACAATAAAAGCTCAGGAATCTCAAAGGGATACCATGGAGGATTATGAGGAAGATGAGAATCAGCTTGTAATTCAGCCTCCAATTACAGGTAAGTGATTTCAGAGCTTATTTAGCAGCAACAGAGCACATAATATACCATTTGCGTTGTGACGAAATGTTGTAAAAACAAGGTAAACCTACATATTTGTGGTTTATTTGACAAATGCTACTCATGAACAAGGCTGAATGGGGTATTTGGACTAGTCTGCATGCATACAGCATTAGAAAGTAAAGCTAATGTACCGGACGGGGTCTTCTCAATCTTGTCAGCACAAGTGCAGCTGGATGGTTTCCAGTTCTTTATTCACCCTGGGCTTGGAACTGGCCACACATATTCTGGACTGTACACTTTGCAGATCTGTCCAGCTAAGCTGTGAGCCCAGCATGCTAAGGCAGATGCATCAATTTCAATTAGTCTGATTAGAGCAGAGTTAGCTAGAGCAAGCACCAATTTGTTTTAAGGTAATAGAGATAAGAGGAGCTCAGTGACATTTATGGATGAAGCACATCAGAGGTTACCGTTCAGAGAACACTTCTTCCATAGTTACACTGCCGTCAGCATGTGGTATGCGTTTGTCAATATACATGTGAATAGGTTTTTTTAAATAACTGAGAGTCTAGTTTTTTGTTGCTAATTATTATTATTAATCATTCATTATATTTCTCTTTTATTTTTATTTTTTGCAGAGGAGGAGCTGCCCATCAAGCCACAGAAGGTATGGCTTCACATGGACAAGGTGGAGCTAGAAAAACTGGAATGGACTAGAGACCTTCCTGCACCCAGTAGGCTCAGCACCAAAAAGGTACAAACCATGAAACCTACAAAGGTGGTTTAATTAGTTGTGCTTGTTAATTAGTTGTAAGTATTAAGCTTTGACACATACTTTAACTAATCCTGGAATATCTACGCTATGCACATAAAGGATCTCTATTGTGATTACATCCCAGTGAAAATAATTATAAAAAAATTACTTAAAAAGGAAGGTTCTGTCCAACGGTTGTTGATTGAATGACAGTAGATCTGAATACAAGCTTGCAGTAATTTGTAAGAAAGGGACATGCTTTACACCAGAGAGAAGGATATCATTTCACTGTCAGTTATGATGAAGGTCAGGAAAGAAAAGTAAAAACTGAAACATGCACTGATGAAATGTTTACAACAGATTCTACATGCATTTAGAAAATAGTTCAATTTTATTTTATACTGACTTTAATGAGATAAATGAAATGTTCTCTGGTATTCTGTGTTCGTGTTTGTATAAATGCTTTATTACATTTTCAGGCTATGCAAGCACGTTTTGATTTCGCTGGCAATCTCATCCCAGCCACCAAAGACTTGCCAACCCATTTGGGCCTGCATCACCATGGAGAGGAGCCAGAGGTGAGTTGCTTCAGCTAAATTCATCTATTGGATTGTTTTTAGACTGGCAGTGAAATTGAACTGATGCCAGTACTTCTTTTAAAAGTTGTTTGTATTAGTCAAATGCAGACGTGTGCATCTGTCATATATGTGTAATAATATCTATAATTTTCTCTCTCTCCTCTGTTCCAGCTGGCTGGATATTCACTGCAAGAGCTTTTCCTCCTCTCTCGCAGTCAGCTCAACCAACAGCGCAATCTGGCCGTCAGCACTCTCGCTAATGTCCTGACCAAAGTAAACCAACATTCAAAAATTAAAACACAAAAAGTCCATTGAGTTAATGTGAAAAGGTATTATATCGCATTAGATTTGATATCACAAACACTAGTATTAAAGAGGGTAAATGCTGGATTCTCTCTTTTCCCCATCATTCAAAAATTTACATTAAAAAAATAAATGGTACTTTTGAAAAATGTTAAAAATAATCTAAACTCAAATGAGATGAAGACTCTAGTCATAGTGGCAGTCTGATTTAAACGTAGCAAATCTCCTCATGGATTCCACATTGAATCTCCTCATTGAAATCACATCACCAACAGAATAGTACTCACTTTATCTTTGTAACCCTTTTATTGGACACTTTCTCTTGTGCAATAAAATGGCTTACTAAACTATTTTGCATTGTTAAAGGTACACTATGTAACTTTTGTCCCTCTAGCAGTTAAAAAATAAAACTGCAAGCTTTTTGCGGAAGAATATGTACGCAATTTCCCACAAAAACCATCCTGCCCGGTCTAAAATATAAATGCCTATAATCGGCTTACCATAGTGAATCCGGGTAAAACAAAAACATGTTTTGAAAGAAGAATTGATGTACTATTGTCTCATTTAAATTGTTAATTTTGAACAAAAATCCATCCATCCATCGTAATATTTTCTTCCTGTAGATTCGTCTCTTATTAACACTGTACGTGTGTGTTCTTCATCAGGCGCGTGCTGGGGAGTACACTTCCTCTCTGAAGGGCAGCGTCTTGTCTTCTTTACTGGATGCTGGACTCCTCTTCCTTCTGCGTTTCTCCCTGGATGATGGTGTGGAGGGTGTGATGTCAGCAGCGGTGCATGCCTTGAGAGCTCTGCTGGTTTCATCCGATGATGAAGTAAGAGACAATCATCTCGCGTATCATTTATGCACATTTGGGGATTAGGAACCACAACAGTTCTGATTTCTCTCATCCTAGGAGTGCTTGGATAATGCCTTCTCATGGCTGCTCGGGATGGCAACATTTCCTTTGCTGCCAACTGGTCAGGAGGATGAGGATGAGGAAGATGAAGGCTTGGATGAGGCCTTAAAAGAAACAGCAAAAGAAAAAGAAGAAAAGAAAACAGATCATGATGTTGCTAGGCAGGATGTTGTAAAGGTAACTGGGCTCTAAGATTGCTCTCTTTCTGCAAAGTTAGTAGCGGCTCTCAATTAAGCAGTACGACTGAAATTTGTGTGTTGTCATCAGGGCTTTCTGAGGATGCAGGGACTTCCTCGACTGCGCTATATCCTGGAGGTGCTGCGGCCCTCTCCCCGAGTTGTTCTTGATATTCTGGAGGTTCTGATCAGAATCGCTCGCCACTCGACGGCTGCAGCCACACAGGTAACTGAATTCTGACCACTGTTATTTTATCGTTATTTATATATCATTGTGACAACTTTTTTTTTTGTTATACCTCCCGTTCTAGAATCATATTTATGAATAACTTGAATTTGAATATTTTCAGTTTTCATTCATGTAAGTTTTAGTCATATATCCTTTTGACATTTTTATTTTATAAAATGTTTCTATTTAGCTTTATTTAGTTTTAATTTTGTTTAGTTTTAGAAATTTTAGTACTTCAGCTTATTTTATTTTAATTAGTTGCCAAGGCAAGATTTCTAATCCTCGTTTAAGTTTCATTTAAGGCGGTATTTACACCGCACAGATCTGATCATTTGACGATATCCAAATTTTTGTCCTGCCTGTTCAAGTTCAGTTTACTTGTATCGGATATCTGTTTACATTAATCCCTGCCTAAAACGATTTTGTTGGTGACCGTTTTACATTGCGACACGGTTGACCCTCAGATGGCCGTGCAAATAAAATAATTTATATAATTCACGTCGGGTGGTACCATAATTATCTGCCTGCATGGAAATGTTAACAGCTGTCATGGATGTTTGCATGCAAAATCTGACTGAAGGAATGTAGGCCGGAAAATAACAGTAATATTTGTTTGTTATTTATCTATGGTTCGTTAGATCTAGAATTCTGAAGTGAAATAAAGTATTGTGGTAATACGTTTATTTGAATGAATTCTAATTCATTAATGAGAGGGAGAGAGAGATTGTTTAGGGCTGTGAAAGGATTAATCGCATCCAAAATAAAAGTTTGTGTTTACATTATGTGTGTGTATTGTGTATAATTAATTTGTATATATAAAAACACACACACGCATGTATATATTTAAGAAAAATTTTATAAAATTCACAGGGCAAGAGGTTGAAAAACAGTTTCTGTGCTCATGAATGTTTCTGTGTGCACGCAATTTCTTACATGCGAGCGCATACAGGCTCTTGCCTTGTGGTGACTTGGAATTCCAAGGGTAATTAGATATACATGTTTAGACAAATATATATCTGATTTAAAAACATTTGGAAGTGGATGCGAAAAAATCAGATCTTGTACGGATTTTTGTGTTTACACATTTGCAACAATTTCTGATCTGTCAGATTTTTATTGAAATGCAAACCTTTTTTTTTGTCAGATCTTGAACTGCCCACGACTGATGGAGACTGTTATTTCTGAGTTTCTTCCCTGCTCCTGGACTCCTGCCGTCTCCCAGGCTCCATCTTCTTTGTATGGGCTGCCTGTTGCTTTGGCGATGAAGCTGCTTCGTGTTATAGCAAGTGCAGGGAGGCATGCTTGTGCTAGAATAGTGAGTATTCTTTGAATAGTATAGGTTAACAGTGTCAAGTGCCCACCAATTGTAAATAATTATGATACTTATTGCAAGATTGATAGATCTCCCATCCTCTTTAGTAAATGAGTATGATGCTTATTAAAAGATTTGACCGATCTCCAACTCAGATGTCAAACCATAGTGTTGTGCTGAAATGTGTATGGTCTTGCTATGGGCTACAATGCTATTTGGATGGTTTTCCTAAAATAAGTAAATCCTGAAATTTATCTTAAAGTCAAAGCATGGCCCTAATTATCCTGTGTCTCTTAGCTGAACTCTCTAGGAGGAAAGGAGCTTTTGTCACGTTTTGTGGTTGTGGATCCATCCGAGATGTTGCTGGAAGCAGGTGAAGCTCTTCGCTGCACTACAGAGGCTCTGAGGTTGTTTGCAGTTGCTGCTGGCTACGGACAGGCTTGCAGTCTTTACATGTAAGGGTGATCATTCACTTGGCTTTCAAATGATGACAATAAGATGTGGTTGTGACAAATAGGCAGATGTTGAGGGATGTATTGAAAGCATCTGATTGTGATGATGTGGTTCCAGGGATCTGTATCCTGTGCTGGTGATGAGGTTGCAGGCTGGGAACCGGCTGTGTGCTTCTTCTGAAGCTGTGCTGTTTCTGGAGCTGGACCAAATCAGAGCTCTGCTGGTGCTGCTTACTCAGGTCACTCAAACGGCAGGATGCCATGAAGAACTGCAGAGAGGCCTAGTCAAGTGAGACTCCACTTTTAGAATATGTTATTCGTGGCAAACCTTGTCCAAATGTCTGAACAATTGCACATTACATAAATAAAAAATATGTTGGAATGTGCAATTAAAGGAATAGTTCACTTCAAAATGAAAATTCTGTCATCATTTACTCGCCCTCAAGTTGTTTCAAACCTGTATGAGTTTCTTTCTTCTGCTGAACACAAAAGAAGATATTTCGAAGAATGTTGGTAACCAGAAAATACTATGGAAGTAAATGGGCTACATCAACTGTTTGGTTACAGACATTCTTCAAAATATCTTTTGTGTTCAGCAGAAGAAAAACTCATACAGGTTTGAAACAATTTAAGGGTGAGTAAATTATGACAGAATTTTCATTTTGAAGTGAACTATTCCTTTAAGCAATTCCATGGGTTCCTTAAAAATAATCATAAAGAGGTTTGGTTATTTTCTATTTGATTAACTTTTACAGTTCGTCAGGAACTCTTCATAGGATTAACCACTGTTTTAATGTTTATTAAGCGAAACATGTGCCACTGTTTTTTTTGTCTTGCTTTTTATAATATTGCATTTTCATTTTTGCCATACATTTTGGATATGGTCTGTAGCTGTTTGGATGTGTGTATCGACAGTGCTCAGGGTACAGAGTGTCCTCCACCTCCTCGTGTTCTGTGGAGTCATGTGACGGGTCTCCAGGCCACTGTCATTAGCTCTCTCAAGGGCTGTGTGAGAGCACTCGATGGCTCGGCTCAAATGTCAAGTGCTCTGATTCTGCTTCCATCCTACCTGCTCTACGTGGAGGCGTATTATTCACAGCTCTGTGTGCAAGTAGGTATTTATAAGAATGTAATAAGAATCAAAGCAAGTGTCACACCAGCCTCACTGACAAGGTCATTTTAAAACCAGTTTTACTCGTATGTATTTAAAACAGGCATATTCCTAAAGTTGTTTTTTTTTAGCCACAATTACACTAATTACATTTATTTATTTTTACATTTATTTAAAGGGGTCATGACATGAGAAATCTTTTTTTATTTTTTATTGCGGCATCTGTGATGTCATACAGGCAAATACATTTGCATATGACTGCCTCCAGAGCAAGACATCAACGAATACATCATCACACCTTAGGCTCTGCCCACTGGCATTCAGCTACACTGATTGTGAACGACATGTCAAAAGCAAGCAGAACCCATTATAATCACTGCCACTGTCTACACTGGATACGGTATACAGATGCACATTCAGTTTCTGACATACAGTACATCAGTTCCACGAAATTGAGTCTGTTGACAACAGGATCAACTGTGAAAAGTGGAAGAGTGAAAGAATGTTGTCTTTGTTTCCATTTTAAACAACCGGTTTTCATCTCTGTACAGAGTTTAGAAGGACCCCAGGGTCGGAAACAAGTGGATGGTTTATTTGAATGGCGTCCCGGATCGCGTCCAAGGATTGTATGCTTGTTTGGAGCTTTCATTTTGTAAACGAGGCAAAAAAGTAATGGAGAGTTCGCAAATAAACTTTTGTTGAAAGATGAAGCAATCAGGAGCTGCCCCCTAAAAATTGATCATTTCAGACAGAGGGTTAGAATGAGGAAAATATTAAAATTATAAAGAAAACATCCATGGCATGACCCCTTTAAATTTGAAAAGTTTAGCAATAGATTAATGAATGATACATGAAACATGAACTCATCTCTAAGATGCAAAGTGGATAAACAGTGGCTCCTTTTAGAGCCAAACTGCCCTGAATTAATGCTTCTTGTGTGATAAACACCCAAATATGAGAGATTTATTCATCGTATTCGGTCAGTTCCCTCAAGGCAAGATAATGCTGCCTGCACAAAATAGTTACTCATAATGATTCTTCACCAAAAAGAGTATTTTTATGTCACATTGCTAATATAGATTGAGTGTGATTCACATACTTTTTTTTCTCCCATATTTATTTTATCCCTTTAGAATATACCAAAATTAAGTTGTGGTAACTGAAGCTTTTAATGCAAATGGGGCTCTTATATACAGATACTTTAAAGATGTACCATCCTTTGCATATGTAACGTGACTAATCTGATCTGATTCATTTGTCAGAGCTCTTTCCAGCCGGTACAGTGTCTACAGGAACTAGAGTCACTAACTTCAGACGTGCTTTTACCCCTGATATCCCATCAGGCCATGCAAAATATGGCCAACAGATTCAGGTAGAGTGATCTGTTATTTTACATTCGTTTTCTGAGATTAACCACATCGGTAACATATGAATTCATGGTTTGTTTTTTTAAAACAAACCTTATTTTTTTTTTTTTAATAACTGATCTTAATAACTGAACTTAATTACAACAACATCATGTTATATACAACATTAGAATGTAATATTAATAAAAAATGTGAAATGGTTTAGTAATATTATTTAAATGGTAATCATTTTAAAATTATAATGACTTTATTTGTGATGTTATTGTACAATAAAATTACTAATATATGATTTAGATTGCAACAGATGTTTTCAGATGTATTGATTTTTTTTTAAGTGTGTTCACTTGAAGAATCAAGTGAATTAAATTCCCTGAATTAAATTATAATTATTGTACATAAATTATACAATAATGTTGTAAGAAGTTTAATTATTATTATTATTTGCCATTTAATATAGCATTTGATGTAAGTAAATGAATAAAGGAGGTGCCTTGGCTTATGTTGTAGGATACGGTGATCATTTTGAGCCATACAAAAAGAATAGATCTTGCATAAATGGAAAATAATATGATCTCCTGCAGGTCCAGCTCTGTGATCTGTAACCCCGGGCTGAGTGCCCCTGCTGGGGAGGTCGTCCCCAGTCTGTCAGGCCTGTTCTGCTCGAGGCTGATGACCTCCAGCACTATAGCAGGACCCAGCTCCCCTCTGTCCCTCCCTACTGCCCTCCTGTACCTGCTGAACACCATCACCTCCATCCACAAGGGCTTAATTCAGAAGGTAAATTCACTTATGAATAAAAATGCTTCGTTTTTTTTTTTTTTTTTTCGTGGCAAATTTCTTTCTCTGTCTCCTATCAGTTCAGTCGTCTCATCCTTTCTGACGCTGTACTGGGTTATCTGCGGTCTTGTATCGGAGCCATGCCCTCTGTTTCTCACGTGAGCGCCTGGATTTTACGCCATGAGCACCACCTGCTGTATCTACTGCTCCGACTGGCTCACAAGCTGGTAACTGCAACCTCTGCATTTAACAAAACCGCATTTGCATACATATTATGCATAATGATATAATTTATAAATTATTTTAAATTATAAAATTAATTTAAAAAATAATATTATATTGTATAAAATATTTTAATATTTTTATATAGAAAATAAAATGTTTTAATTTCTTTGCTTAATGAATGAAATATATTGTTTAATTAATCTGACCTGAAAAATAGGTTTAAAACTTAAATGTGCTGGATTAATTATTGAAATAAATTGAAATGTAATGCATAATGCATTTATCAGGGTTCCTATGAAGTTTGGAAAATAATGGAATTTGATTTGAGTAATTTCCAGGTCTGGATAAGTATGGAAAATGAAAACAGAATATTGTGTTTTAAGATTATTTCCCCATTGAATTAAATTATCATACAAGCAGAGTGTTTTCATTGCAAAAGTTTAGTTTAAAACTTCACTAAAAGAATGTTTACTCAAATGCCACTCAAACCTGCAACAGATAAAGGACCAAACAATCAGTGAAATCAGACTATACTTTATTTTAGGGTTCTTCACATCATATAAGCACATGTTATCACCTTTGAGAAAACCCCAAGAAAATAAAAATATTTACAGATTATTGTAATATCCTATATACCAAATATGATGCTGAAAATAATGCTGTATGAACCATTTATGTTAAATACGGTCTGAAAAATCAACAGAGAGGTTTGGAGATTTGATTCTGGAAATGTATGGAATTTTTTAAAATGGAAAATGTGAACCCTGAGATAGGAACTGAAATGTGAAGTTTGAAATAGGAACCCTGTTTTATTCTGTGATTTAATTATCTTTAGGTTCCAGTTGACCCAGAGGTGGCCAAACACGCTTTCTTGTTCCACCAAGTATCGTTGGCTTTATTGTCCTGGTTGCTGCCTGGCAGTGAATACTTGGCACACGAACTCATGTCTGTCTTGACTTTCAGCCACAGCCTCCTTCCGTAAGTATCTGATGAAGCTTTGCCGCAAGCTCTCATCTCCCTTGCAGTCTTAGTGTGATTGTAATTTGTCTCTTACATTGTATTCACAAAATAATATTCACATTTTATCTTATATATTTCACAAATATTCAAATGCTTGGCACTAGACTTCATACATCCTCTAAAAATCACATTGACACCAGTTGAATGAATGATTGAAATGGAAAAAAGACTTATAAACGTAAAGTTAGGTCTAGCATAATTTGTTTGCAGACGGTACTGTTTGTTATTGTTTTTTTTAATGCAGTGAACATCGTTCCAACTTTTTTGACCCACTTTCATGTTTTGCATGTTTATTGTCATTCCACAATTCACTATGCTCAGAATTCAGTCTAGGCAAAGAAAGAAAAAAAAGCAAATTTAGTCCTCATTTTATTTAATCTCAAATAAATGCTATTTTTGCATGTTTATTGTCATTAAAAATGTCACTATACTTTGAATTCAGTCTATGCAAAGAAAAATAAGCCAAATTAGTCCTAATTTTGTTTAGTCTTAACTGACTTTAAGAATTTGTGTAAGTGCCTACAGATCATCAGAGGCTGTAATGCATTACATGTAATCATCTAGGATGCAATTTATTTTATTTTATATGTAATCTATGATTATATCTTTTATGTTGATTTGATGTGAAATGATAGTATTATTAATCTTGAACCTCTTCAGACATGTGCCGTGAGAGCATGCTTTGTTTCATTAACTGTACCAAGACAAGAGCTGAACCTCATTGGGAAACGGATCAGGTCTTGGCTGGGTGTTTAGATTCGGCTGCGATTGTTCATCGTTCTGATTGTGTACTGTTTGTGTTCAGATGTTTCTGCATTTCAGTAGTTTCAGACATGCTATAAATACATTTATAGTTCATTTGTGTTGTTGCAAAATGTTTTTTTTTAGATTCCAGCTTTATCAAGTTGTAGTATCACATCATATTCACAAGAGAGCAGCAAACTGCACATTTCTGACTCGATGGAGCGGATCTTTCCATGGACAGCTGACAGTTGTTTTTAGTTATATTTTTTTTATATGTATTGATGAATGTTTTATTTTGTGTTTATCTACAGTATTTTAATCTTATATTTTACACTACTCTTCAAACGTTTGGGCTCAGTAAGAGAAGGGGATTTTTGATCACATTGATCAGAATAACAGTAAAAACAGAAAACCGGAAAAACAGAATAACAGTAAAAACATGAATAATGTTATAACAAATTTCTATTTCAAATAAATGCTGTTATTTTGAATTTTTCTTTCATCAAACAATTATGAAAAATATGATGAAAAATATGCATCACAGTTGCCACAAAAAAAATTTACCTGCATATTAACTTTTCAACTGAAATGTTTCTTGAGCAGAAATCCAGAAATCGGCATATTAGAATGATTTTCTGAAGGATCATGTGACGACTGTCTGGAGAAATGATGCTGAAAATTTTCCTTTGCCATCACAGGAATAAATTACATTTTAGATTTAGAATATATTAAAAAAGAAAAAGGTTATAATTAGGGGTTCAAGCACGAAGTCCTGAAACCCTATTGTTTTTGTTAATTTTCCCATGATGCAACATTCTCCACATAAAACTGATCGGGCAGAACGAACCGTAAGTCGTAGAGACTTGAAACTTTGGGGGCTGGTAGTACTCACACCGCCTACAACGTCACCAAAGCACGCCCCGATCGGCCTGACGGGGCGCTACAGCGGCCAAAAGTACGAAATGGCTCATAACTCCTCAACCATCAGGCGTAGGCTCAAGTGTCTTACATCGTTGGAATCCTTGGCTCAAGCCGGACAAGATGCCTCTGATTGGCTCGTCACCCTGGGTAAATTTTCGGGTATTTGGGGTTTTTCGTAAAACCTACTTTTTCGAACTAGTCCCAGGTTTTTGGCCCGGCCGGAACCAAACCAGTGCAGCAAGATTCGATGGAGTCTGAATGTCAGTAATTATCAAAAAAAAGTGGAAATTTCAGTTCACGGTCCCTAAGGGCCGCCAAAACGTTCCAAGTGGGAAGAGCCCCTTTTACTAAATTGGCTATAACTCGTGAACGGAACGAGATATTTTCACCAAACTCAGCGCGCCTGTGTGAGAGCTCATTCTGTGGTCGCGTGAAAAAGGACGGGGCGACTGGCCACTTGGTGGCGCTATAACTGTTAAAAAGGTGTCAAAAAGATGTATTTCAATGGCAAATCCCATGAAAGGGCTGAAAGCGGCCCTTTTCCTGCCTGATTTGCATACAACCTCACAAAACCGGGCGTGCGCATGCATCACCTGACCCTAAAGAGGCTTGGAAACTTTTTATGGACGTCGGGCCATCGGTGGCGCTTTAACTGTTATAAAGGGGAAAAATGCTCTATAATATCCTATGCAAAATGACATTTAAATGACTGAAAAAAGGTCTGCTCTGCTCAGAACTTTACCAAATTAGCTGAGCATGTGCGCCATATTATTCTAAAGAAGTGTGCAAACTTTTACGGAGATCGGCCCATCGGTGGAGGTGTTACAGTTTAAAAGGTAAAAAAACCCCACCACATTTCCATCAAAAATGAGCTAAAAAGGCAAAAAAGTGACTTTCTCCTCTCCGAGGCACATGTTAAAAGGCTTGATAAAGTTTTTGGAAAGCAGCAGCGCAAGCGTCAAGTGCTGAGACCCTAAGGTTTTTTTTTATAGGCCTTTTTAGTCCCTTTTTATTAGGGGTTCAAGCACGAAGTGCTGAAACCCTATTGTTTTTGTTAATTTTCCCATGATGCAACATTCTCCACATAAAACTGATCGGGCAGAACGAACCGTAAGTCGTAGAGACTTGAAACTTTGGGGGCTGGTAGTACTCACACCGCCTACAACGTCACCAAGGCACGCCCCGATCGGCCTGACGCGGGTGCTACAGCGGCCAAAAGTACGAAATGGCTCATAACTCCTCAACCGTCAGGCGTAGGCTCAAGTGTCTTACATCGTTGGAATCCTTGACTCAAGCCGGATTGGCTCGCCCTTCAGGCTCCAATTTCGAGTAAATTTCGTTTTTGTGTAAAACCTACTTTTGCAAACTACTCCTAGGTTTTTGGCCTGAGCGGAACCAAACCACTGCAGAAATATTCTCTGGAGTCTGACTGTCAATAATCATCAAAAATTTTCAATATTTCAATTGTCGGTCGCTAAGGGGAATCCAAATGTTTGATGGCTCCAGAGCCACTCTTACTAAAACGGTTAGAACTTGTGAACGGAAAGAGATATTTTCGCTAAACTTGGGACACACATTCATGAGTTCAATCTGAGGTCACATGAAAAAAATCGCGACGATTGGCCACTTGGTGGCGCTATAACAGGGAAAAAACTTCATGAAAATAGTTGTAACTGCATCCAACCGTTAGTCTAATGAAAGATGGCATGCAGTGTCTTTGTCCAGGGTACCTTGATAGTCTATGAGAACATTGGTGTATCTAAAAAAAACTCAGTATACGTCATCGGCACAATGCCCTGAAGGAGCCTGAGAATTTTCAAGCAAGCTTTTTTTTCACGGGAATGACCTTCTTATACTCCTGAATCCTTGCCGAATCCAACGATACCAAACATGCCAGGTTTTGCCTTATGGTTTTTGTAATGGTGTCATTTAGAACTTAAATTTAGAGCTTAAAATTGCTGTTATCTTCGAAGACCATTAGTCCAATCGATACAACAACAAAAAAAACACAGGCAATTTGAAAACATAGTTAAATAGCTAAACAATAACGGCCAAATGTCAAAATTATGATAGGAACTGAAAAAAAAATCCAATCAGTGTTCAACTTAACAACTTTCCAACAAAATCCAACTTTCGCGAGTTGGGGAGCGCAATGTTCCATGGCGCATAATAACATTCCATTCGTAGGCTATTGACTGTAACCCCTTATTTACACGCTGCGGTGCGTTAGAGCTGCGACGCGCGGCTACCGGAGCTGATTGCGCCCAATGTAGTCAATGCTTGTGTTTACACCAGCACCATATAAACAAAATAAGAATAAAAGTCAATTTCAAAATAATTCACCCTGTGCAGACTCCCAATTGTATTGCAAATGTCTTATAGCCTATAATTTGAAGCCTCAAAAGCAAGACCTCAGCTTTTAATTTCACGTGCTTATTTAACACAATTATCTTGCGTGAAAAGACTGCGTTTGTCAACCCACGCAGAGTCGCGGTAAGTGCACAGCACCAGGGAGTAATCTTGACAGAACTTGCGGCAACATAATCAAATTCACAAATATTATACCATTTAAACATTATTAAAAATACATAGGATGAGTTACTAAAACAATCTTTGTCACAGAATACACGTTTGTTCACAGTTTGAAGGTTCTTGTTTCCATTTCTTTAATTTCAAGATCTGATGTGAATTTTCTATTGTTGTTTTTACAGCTACAAACCTGTGAGCACTACATGATATTCAGTCACATTGCCTGCTTTTAAAATTAAATAGGCTAAAGCACATAAACAATACCTGAGCTTATCATTGCCGCAATTTATTTGTTTGTTCCAGCCGAGATGTCGCAGAAAAAACACAGTGTTGTGGTAAAGTTTTCTCATCTGATTAACTTCCATTATAAAATACACATTATCCTGTTAGACATTTAACTTTTAAACCAATGTACAGTACGAGAAGTAAATTTGTACCTTTTCAGTTTATCCAGCAATAATTTATGATCTAGTACATCAAAATCTAACAATTCTGCTCCTAAGTTATTGTCATCAATCTGTGCTCTCTCAATATAAATGCTGAAAATTAGAGACCAAATTATTCTCCTTGAAGAATAATTGACTTTGTTCACAAACTATAATTTTCAATACTTTGCTAACGGGTAGCAAACCTATTGGTAAACTATTATGACCATTAAAACCCAGTGCTGCATTTTTCTGCATTTAATCTTTGCATCTTACCAAGCTAAAGGAAAAATACTTTTATAAATACTGATATTAAAGATGTGACATACTGAACAAACATTTCTTCTCTTAATTTATCAACTTTATGAAAAATCATTCAAATAATTTTCTATTTGATATGGTTTAAAAAGTTAAAAAATTAGTCACCTGTATCATAAGTAATTTGACTTGATTTCCTATCCATTATTTCTTTGTGTACTCCACAATGTTTTACAATCATTACATTAATTTATTTAATTTTGTAAAACATTATTTTTTCCCCCAATCATTTTAGTTACTTGATTTCTTAATTTGCAAAAGACATCCCAATCCTCCTTTTCCCCATTTCCCTTTGCCACATCTCTCTCAAACATAATGATTTTCAACTCATTAACAATCCATGTTGTCCTATAACATTCTTCACTGCACTTTTAAATAGGTGCATGTTTGTCCACCAAAGGATACAACAATCTTTCGAATGCTGACAATGCATTATCAGGATGAACTTCCTTATAAACATCAATCCAACATACATTTTTTACAGTTGTACAAAAGTATTCTTGACTGAATCTCTTATATGATCTTTTATAAATTACTTTTGGTCTCCTAAGTTTTCTAGGTGTTTACATGCCTGCTAAATAAAACTTAATGTCTTTAAATTCTTTTGCGCTTAAAAGACCTTAAATGCTTGAACCCCGATAAATGCTGCTTGCAGCTTTAATTTTATATATAATTTTAATTTAATAATATTTAACAATATTCTGTTTTATTGTATTTTTGATCAATATCAAACATTTATTTGATTAGTATTTTTATCAAATAAATGGTGTGCAGAGGAGACAACTTTCTAAAACTTTAACAAATATTACCGACCCCAAACCTTTTAACTGTTGTGATGTATGTTTATTAATATTTTTTTGGTATTATTTTTGTCTTTTTATATTGTTCACAATTTAACCACTGGAAGGATGTACTAAATAATGTAAATGATGTAAATAATTCATGCGAATTAAACGTTTTTAGTTTTAAGTATGTAATATGGATTAATAGTAATAATTCTATTCTTTTCCTTGTTAGGGAGGGTAGTGGTGGTGAACCAGAGGTGTCTGCGTTGGCTGAGTTGCAGCTCAAGGAGAGGACTTCACCTGCTGTCGGTGCCCTGCTACGTGACGCTCTTCATCATTTGCCCTCTATCCGCGGTTGCTACCTCACCCACCTTGCACACATGGAACCCTCTGTCCTTTCATCCCGTGACCGGTACCTCGGCAGAAACCCTTTCATCAGTTCTCATCTTTTACCTGAGCTTACTGGCCCCTCGCTGCCTTCCGACTGGCCCTTCTTACCGCTCATCAGTCTCTATGAGCGAACGGGACAGTCAGCTGGTGGTGGGCAGCAGGTCGAGTCTCTTCCAGCAGGGTCTGTACAGTCAGCCACTCACTGCCTTCAATGGCTGCTTGTGCTGGAGAGCTGGAGGGAGCAAGCGCTCACGGCTGTGCCACCAGTGGCTAAGTTAGCCCGGCTAGCCTGTGTCTTCCTGTGCTCCAGTGACCTCTTCCTGGAACGACCTGTGCAAGAGCTTACTTGGGCGCTGTTTCGCAGACTAACACGGCCAGCCCAGCTTGAGGCGCTGGATCTGGGCTCAGCTCCATCAGGCCTGGCTTCCTTTCATGACTTATACTCGGCTCTACTGGCGCAGTATGAGGCTGTGTCATTCGGTGACCTGCTCTTTGGCTGCTTCATCCTTTTGCCTCTACAGCGGCGCTACAGTGTCACCATGAGGCTGGCTGCGTTCGGGGAACATGTGGGAATGCTGCGATCACTGGGCGTCCCGCTACAGCAGGTAAGGGGTTTCTTTTCATCAAGTGTTTATGTGCAGGATAAACAAAATGGAAACATGAGTTATTTTCTCATTGCAATCATGGGCATCTGAAGCAGTGATCCAATTCAGACTAAGATTTGAGCATTGAAGTGCAGTTCACAAGGTCATCAGATGTTTTGAGTTGGAAAAGTCTACTTGAGTTCACCAATTTGTTTGCTTTGGATCTTCCAAATGCATGATATGAATGGTGAATAGTTTGTTAACTGTTATTTTGCTGCCAATATAAAATTAAGCAATATTTTGAGAATTGCTAGTATTTTAATGCACGTTTTATTTTCCCATTTAAATTTGCTAAAATAGTTGTAGACTGTCTATTGTGGTGGGAGGAGCAAAGTGGTGGGACAGACACAGTGGTTGTGTGGCGTCAGGCCTCGAAGAGGCATTTTTTTAACAGAAATAAAACAGAAAAAAAAAGGGAAAATAAAGTGTCCAAATAATCAAGGGATGGTGTCCTCATCGTGCCGGGGATGTTTTTGTGAGAGGAATAAGCTATTTTGATTAAAGGATTAGTTCAGCCAAAAAGGAAAACATCAATTACTCACCCTCATGTTGTTCCAAACCCGTAAGATATTCGTTCATCTTCAAAACACAAATGAAGGTATTTTAATCTAATTTGAGAGATTTCTCTTCCTCCATTGATAGTCCATGCAACTATATTTTGATGCTTTAAAATTTCATAAAGAGATTGCTTTAAATGATGAACCGATTGAATTTAGTCTTTTATTCACATATAAAGATTGATCAGCAAGCAGAAACAGAAACTTACCCATACTTGCTTGATGCACGAGAACAATTTTCATTGGTTCTTGCTGAAGCTCAAACGTGCTGCGTAACACACTCGAACCAACCTCGTTCTCGCACGTCAAGCAAACATGCTTGAGCTTCCTTTACCACAAATGATGTGTGCAACTGTGCATTGATGAATATTTATATTTGAATAAAAGTCTAAATGAAATCTGTTCATTATATAAAGAGATTGTGTCTCTTCAGAAAATGTGGACTAAACGGCTCAAGTCACAGTTTCAGTTGCGTAGCTGTGAATGGAGGGACAGAAAACTATAATTATACAAATATAATCATGTTTATTACCAATTTACCATGTATTGCTATTCTACTGCATATAAAAGAAAGTGATTATATTGTATTTACTTATTCAAATTTTTGTAATTAGAAAAGTTGAACTAAACTGAATTAAAAGAAATTTAATAAGAGTCAGAAGTTTTGCGACAAAATAAAACTGCATAATTTATTTTTGCCTACTCTAAATCTAGAATAATTTTTTTAGCATTAAACATTTAAAAAAAATACTTGACAGTGGCTGTTTGGTTGAAATAATGGCTGTTCTGACTGAAGATAAATAGCCCTTTTAAGCCATTTCAGAGCTTATCCATAGATATATATGTGCTAGATATACGACTAAACTGTAAATCCCTTTTGTGTAGCAGTTAAGACCGTCTCCTGCTGAAATTTGATTCGTTTGTCCTTTACAGCTGCCTGTTCCACTGGAGAAGTTCACGTCCCCCATGGAGGACTCCCTGCCTCTGTTGCGGCTGTACTTTCGAGCACTAGTAACAGGAGCTCTGAAGAAGAACTGGTGTCCTGTACTTTATGCAGTGGCTGTTGCCCATCTCAATGCTTTTATCTTCTCCCAGGATGCAGTGGCAGAGGTAAACTACAAGGGCATCAAGACCAGTGTTATTTAAGTATTATTTCATTTAAGGGTGGGTCCACAATTGATTATAATGAACTGCGGCATTAGAACCGCATCTCCTCGCAGCAGATCTTCGTTTGTGTGTGATGGAGGGATTCCTGTCGCTTTTTCACACATTTTTTCTTTACACATTTTATAAGCTCTTCCCGAGTTGTCAGCTTCATCATATACCATCATATGTACGCACATATAGAGCCTGTTTAGCCCAGCACACAGCATTGTTTTGGATGTTCGACACGTTCCGTTTCAAAAATTTTCAAAAGCTGTTTTTTTCTTGATTTATATCTTAAGGGTTGGTGTTAAAAATGATTGTGTAAATGCTAGCAAATCAGGACTAAATGTATAATTTTCTTTTTTGAAAGGGTGAACACACCCTTTATTTTTTCATCTAAAATGTATATCATATTTTATTTCAGCTTAATTTTAGTTACCTTAAAGGATATTTAATAGTTTTAGTTAAAAATCACAACACTAAGCAAGACCAATGTCACAAAAAAGCAAGAATTTCCTTAATGATGAGCAAGTTCCAAAAATGAAAATTAAGTCATCATTTTCATGTTAAAACATTACAAACCCATATGACTTACTTTCTTAAATGGAGCATAAAAACACATTTAGCAGAATATACTATTTGTCAGTATGACTTGTGCATTATATTCCCAGTCTTCAGGAGCCATAATGGCTTAATATGAGGAAAATACTAAAACTTAAGTCAAGTCAAGCAAATGTACTTCATGCACATGTGTCCTCTGGGGAAAACTATAAATTATACATGCAGGTTGTCTGTCACAAAATCCTAAATGGAGTGGTTCGGTTTGAAATATGTCGGAAGAGTGAAGCAAGTGTGATAGATGGGCTCTTAGCTGTCTTATTTTGTCATTGTGCTGTGAGTGATGACCATCCTGGCTTTCACACTCTGTAGGAGGTGGAAGCGGCACGTCGGAGCCTGCTTAGAAAGACTTACTACATGACAGATGAGGTATCGTCAGCCACTCACCTCTACTTTTCAGAGAGCTTCCATTTCCAGGATCTACTTTTATCTCCATTATATTTCTTTCTTGATTTCTCACCTTTCCTGGTGTTGTTCTTTTTTTTGCTCCAGGTGTTGAAGAACCACCTTCTTCTTTTTTGGCAGCCCCAGCAAAATTCAGAGCTGGGCTTCAGCACTTATGAACAGCTGCCCTCCATTCGTGCCCGCAGGTTGGAAAGCATTGTAGGAACTGTACAGAAAGGGGGAGAAAGGTGAAAAAGGAAAAATCCTGGTTTAGTGTCCTTGATGATTTGTGAGCTACCATCGTAATATATCTGTGATTTTTAGCTTGTTGGGGACAAATGACAACCATAGACTTTAAAATAAAATGTTCTTGTGTATATGGTGTGGTTACTTGTGTCCATATCCCTTTTTGTATTTTGGCCAAGACAATATCCTTGAATATTTGGTATATATGCCAGCAGTCCAAAGTGGCACATCTTCAACTGTTCTGAAGTAAGATATGGATTTGTAGCCATATTCAGAGACTAGTTATTTGATATGGTTATGTAAGATAATTCCAGAATTTACATGGGTTAGTCAGTTATTTTATTGCCGCCTGAATCTGAAGTGTCAGGGGTTTTTCCTTCCTCCATCCTCATAAAAAAAAAAAATCCCAGCCAAATTTTATACTGTTTTTGGACAAACACCAGGGTCGTGTGGTAAGTTAAATTCCGAGTTTAAAGTTCAGGAATTAATCCAAAAGTCATTTTGGGAAAAAAATGTGACCACCGCTAAGTGCTGTATGGTTGCAATGTGTATATTTTTGATGCAATGGACGCTTTTATAGCAGAAATGTTTGAAATGATTCACATTAATAGTTGTGCTGCCCCTCTACCACAGTTAGTTGGAACTCTTAAGATGATAAAAAGAAGCCAAATGTGCAAACTATTGAAATGGTCCATTAAAATGCATTTTTTACATATTTTGTATTTTGCTTATAGGACTGTAAGATAATCATACTCGCCGTCGTGTTTAACATGTTGCGTGACTGAAAACATAAATGGCAAAATTCCAGGGTTATAGGATTTCAGAACTTGCTCATTCCCCATAAATTGCATACATTCTTATTCCAATACGTTTTATCATTAATCAGTTTCATTTTACAGACGCCACTCTTGCTGTCCATATAGAGCTTATGACAACAACTGATGAAAAATGAGCAAATTCCTCGACGTAAATATTATCTTTGAGTTTTATTAATTGCACTGACAGTTGTGGGGAATCACAAAGGACCTTTTAAAAGATTTCATTTTTCTTTTATCTCACTCTGAGATGAGTCACAGAGCCATGATCAGCATGCTCCATTTATGTCAGTATAATTCAAAATATTAAACAAACACTGTACACTCTTCAATATGCTAAAATACCACAAAAACGACTTGTACAAAATCAACTTTGGAAAATTACCTTGGGCAAATTAAGACAAGGGGATATTTCTTTCATCAACTCTTGACTTGACCTTCATATCTATGAAAAAGCTTTGGTCTCTGTTTGGTCTTAAAGCCACATTCTCCCTTTAGAGCTTATAGATCTTCCTCTTTTGTATTCATACTTTTTATGTGCATGACTTCCACAGACTGAGTGAAGAAAGTACTTGAAAAGACTTCCATGTGAAATAGGTTTCCACCTATTATGTAATCATCATGAACCAATAGCAGTTTGAGGGTGATTAACAGCCAATGTGCAGTTTTCCTGAAACATACTCCAGAACACAGTTGTTATGGCCAGATTTGGTTTAAAATGTCATCACACCTGTTCGTTCTTCAATTTTGTTTTTGAATATTAAACTTCAGTGCTTAACTTATCATGCCTAGTTTGTGCCGATTTCTAAAATCATGCAGCTTATTGAAACAGTTTTTACTTGGCAGATTATAACACGGGTGGAGAAAGATGTATTGGGGGAACTCGATACTAAGGTAGGAACCAAGAACCGGTTCCTCTTCAACATGGCCAGTGAAGTCCGATTCTTGAGCAAATGACTCTTCGTGACTCGGAAACACAAGCAGTGAAATCGGATTCCCAAGCTGGCCGCATCCGAATTCGCATTCTTCCCTGCTATATAGTAGGAGAAAAAAGTATGTAACAAAAGAAGTATGTTGGAATTCACAGTACTCATTAAAGAGTTGGCAAAAAGTATGTGGATGACCTACTCTTTTTCGTCAAGATTCTGAAGTGTGCATAATGGACACTTTACTATCCCATGAGGCCACGGGAGAGGATTTATGAACGGAAGGGAAGCAACACAACTGACATTGATTGGTCACACGCTAATGACAACATGGCGGATGTAGTAGCCTACATCAAGATTATATTCGTGCTATACACATTTGTACTACATACAGAATTGCATTTTTTTTTTGCAGAATTGTTAAAAACAATTGTTAGGGAACATGCATTGTTTAATTCTTTCCTCAAGTCTGGTATCTTATACAGTGTGTACAGAGCACTTTTGTTTTTGCTGTTCTTGCAGCTTCCTCGTCGTCTTGTTGTTTAAATGTCATTAAGGAATTCAATAAAACCAAAGTAAAATGAGAAAAACGGGAAAAGGCGGCGGTTGCCGGTTAGTCTCTTGTTTGCTCTTTCAGGAATGTGACTTTTTGCTTACCAGTGAAAGACAATGAAGCCTCCTGTGAGTGCTGCTAATGCAAGTCACACGGTTCAGCTGACATCTGGTCTGCATTATATCACAGGCAGGGGGCACTGAGTTTCACTACGGCTCCTGTAGACAACACAACATCTCAACTGTATCGCCCACCGTGAGATCCTATTTATCCAAATTTGTTTTTGTCCAGGCTCATTTGTGTGGTTTCAAACTTGATGCTGCTACAAATTGCTGATGGAAATCTGATTCCATTTGATTTTTGTTTGTGTAAAGAGAAAAATGTCAGAGGCTTTTTTGTGTTTTGTTAGGGTTTTTCTAATATTGCTTTTATTAAAAATGGAAATATGATTTAAGACACTAATGCATGTGCATTTAAACACAGGTGCACACTTTGCTCAACAGACATAGTTGTAGAATTATGGAGCCTTCTCACGAATCTGTCATCTCTGCTATTTCTCACCGTTTTACATTAAATGTTGTGTCTTTAGGGCTAGTGATGCTGGTGATCTATTTGTCTTGTTTACTGCAATATATTTTATAGGTATGACATTTGATTTCAAAATCATTGAAGTGTGAAACTGTTTTTCCAGTGGTCATATGTAATTGGTTGGATTTGCTGAATGAATATTTGAACTAATAAATAAACCATTTTCTGGTCAATCTTGGGTATTTTCTATTGTAAAAGCTTTTTTTTCTAATGATATTGTAAGAGAAGGTAGCACATTTTTTCCCACTTCTGTCTACTAGCAAAAGTAAAAGCAGAATTTTTTTCCTAGCATATTGCCAAGTATTGTGAAACCTTGTTAACAACAAATAAACAGTACAACATGAAAAGGGAATGGCAGTTTTTATATCCAGTTAAAAATGATCAAAAGGTTACTTCCACCACTTGAAAATGAAGTGGTGTCATTCAATGTCATTTTAATGTAAAAACTAAATTCACTTATATAGATGGCCATGTCTCATGACTAAACAAAATTCAAGGAATGTATGCCTGTGGATATTTATGATGCATTTATTTTCAGCCGGATATGAAACAAAAATAACCTTTCAGGACATTTTAGTATTTGTCTGCCTCTTGGTAGTTAATCTAATTACTCATCATTACTTTTCATATGCATGAAAGCAGAAATAGAGGATCCTTTTGTGTGCCTCCGACACTTTATGTGTGTGTGTGTGTGTGTGTGTGTGTGTGTGTGTGTGTGTGTGTGTGTGTGTGTGTGTGTGTGTGTGTGTGTGTGTGTGTGTGTGTGTGTGTGTGTGTGTGTGCGCGCGCAGCTGAAATATAAGATGTAAAGAAAAGAAAAAATCTGTCTAATGGTAACAGAGTCCAGATGTGTTGTATTAATGGAAGTATTTGATTTTCAGGTTGTGCCCATAGGCATCTATAAACAGCCTTTCCTAAGTGTCTTCTTGCACAAGCTTACAGTTGCTCCAATCATTCTTTTTATGACAGGTTTTCTCCTGTTCTTGGTTGTCACTTGGATGACCTCCTGTAAAATAAATGTTTACCTCATTACTCAGACTACATTTGTTTGTTGGCTCAAAAGTCTGTCTAAAACGTCCAAAGTCCAAATCCGACCCATTTTTTCAGGGGCCTTGGAGACTAATCACTCAGTGTTCAGCAGAGTGCCCTTTTTTCAGGGGCTATACAGACACCTTACAAATCTCTACAGACAGCAGCTGAGGCAAACAGACCGTGTAAAATAAAGGAGTGGAGGGCCTCAGCCTATAGGGACTAAATTGGTGTCACCAGGTCATAATGTTATTAGCTAGGATAGTAATTCAGTGAGACTGATTATATTAGACACAGGACATGGTGCCCTGGCAACATCTCAAGCCCCTGACAATACCCACATTGAGTGAGGAGCATGTTAACCGCAGGCAGAAAACAAGCAAAAGGGACGTGCTGGCAGGTTGTAATTGAAAATCAGTATTTTTCTTTCCTAGTTTTATTAATAAAACTAATGTGTGTATGTGTACAATATATGTATACATAGTATAGCTTTTTTTCTATTCAGCATGGGCACATTAAAATATATTTTGTAGCACAACTGTTTTCAACATTGATAATAAGAAATGTTTCTTGAGCATCAAATCAGCATATTAGAATGATTTCTGAAGGATCATTTGACACTGAAGAGTGGTGTAATGTTAAATTTAATAATGAACTGAAATTAAACAGTTAAAATATTAATATAGAAAAACAGTTATTTTAAATTGTGATAATAATTCAAAGTATGACTGTTTTTGCTGTGTTTTTGATCAAATAAATGCAGCTTTGGTGAGACAAAAAAAATGTTTTTGGTCACACTTTAGTTTAGGGTCCAATTCTCACTATTAACTAACTATTGCCTCAATAAACTGCTAATTACTGCTTATTAATAGTTAGTAAGGTAGAGGTTAAGTTTAGGTATTGGATAGGATTAATGGACGTAGAATATGGTCATGCAGAAAAAGGCATTAATATGTGCTTTAAAAGTACTTATAAGCCAATATAGTAATATGCACTAGCATAAGCAACTAGTTAATAGTGAGAATTGGACCCTAAACTAAAGTGTTAGCTACCATGTTTTTTCTATGTAAATTAAGAACCCATGAATTTTAGCAAAGTCCCTGTTCATCGTCTTGACATCTTGAGAAGAGAAAAGTTCTCCATAGAAAAATGAGACGCAGTCTGCATGTGTTCACTCCTGCCAACAAATGAAGCTGAAAAACACAGACAAAGATTCAATAAGGTACCAGAACCTTGCATCGCGCCAGGCTAACAAATTAAGGACAAATCGTGACTTCCCCAACTACCACAAGAATGCGCAAAATCCCACACCCTTAGAGATAGGGACAAATTCAAGTACATTTAGTGCTTTAAAAAGCCCACAGTTCTTTTTTGAAATGTTCTTTTTTGAAAAAGATGCTTCGGATTGTGCAGTTCTCTCTCTGCAATTCACAGGTCCTTGGTTTCATAGCATGAGTGGTGTAAAAGAAGTCTAGACTCCAGAAGGATGTTCAGTATATTTTACAGACGCCTAAACTGTTAAGCTATATGTTTTTAGCAATAAACGTTCTCTTGGTCAAAACATTGATCAAAACATTTTTGCCCAGTTTCATAGACAAGGCTTAAGCCTATAGTCCCAGACTAAAATGCATGTTTGAGCTGTCTTAACACATATCTTAAAATATGTCAGTGGCATTGTTTTGTCTCAAGAGGCACACCAGTAATGTTTATAAAAGCTACTTAAATGGCCAAATTTAACAAAGGCCTACTCTCTGAGCTCTGTCTGTGAAACCAGGCCTTTATCTTAAAAGCAAATGTAACTTACTGTCTTGGAATGGTTGTTGATTTGTGGCATGTCTACTCAGTTGTGAAGAGAGATTACACTGAATTGTTTGTCTTTGTGTCTCTTTGTTGACTGGGGTTTAGATAACCGTTACTGGGAGTTTCTGTTTTGTGCTTCACGTATTGATTTATGCACTCTGTCAAAAGTGAATTAGGTCTTTGAAAACCACAGTCTTCCTATCGTCCTGTCTCAATTTTACTATTGCCTCCATAAATCTCACAGCACTATTTAGATATTTTAGCAATTGATCATTGGCGCTGCAGTTCAAATGGATAACAACAGCCTCATATGTACTGCCAGCACAGCTCACAGATGCTGATGCAAGATTGCATCCTGCCCATGATTAAAAGTGCCCTCCTAAAGGCCATATGTTATGTAAGAGCAGATAAGTGACATTTCAGAGGGGAGACATAAAGCAAAGGCCTGCTGGGAACAGTTCATGGACTGACTACTCTTAAACATCATTGAGGAGAGAAAACCAATGGATGCAAAGGTCTCTGTCTGTGTTACTCTAATTTATACTGACACTGTTTTGAAACAATTGCCAGTCCATTTTTACTGTACTTTTTTTTTTTTTTTTTTACATCTAAATCCAATGGGTGTCTTTCAAAAAAGGTGAGGGGCTGTTCACACAGAAGTTTTTGCATTTCACTGCACCCCTTTGGTTTATCAGCATCTCCCGCATGACACATCATTCTAAAAATGCAGCGCTTGGTTCAACTTTTAAATGCATATCTAGCCTCGCTACAGCACAGACAAAAGTTCATAGACAGGCTCCGTGACTTCCACCAGGTTGGTCAGACACTCTTTCCTCCAGTAATCACGTAGGAGTCCACAGTGTGTGTGTGTGTGTGTGTGTGTGTGTCTCTCTCTCTCTCTCTCTCTCTCTCTCTCTCTTGCCACTTTCACGCCAATTACTGCATCAAGACACAGGTGTTCATCATTTGCACTTGACCCACTTATCCTTTCTCTCTCTCCCGCTACAGACCTCTCTGAACCACGCCACAAACACCTTCTTTGTGAATGACCCCATAATGGTGTAGAACTAAGGGGCTGTTTACACACAACACCGTTTTGAATTTTACTGCACTGCTTTTAGAATTGTTTTAATAACCCCCCGGAGCCGTGGATAATGGATGGATGCGTTATAATGGATGGATGCATTTTTTTGAGTGTCAAACTGATGGTTGCAATTCACTGCCATTATAAAGCTCGGAAGCGTCAGGGTGTTTATTAAAATAACTCCAACAGCATTCGTCTGAATGAAGAAAGTCATGTACCAGGATGGCTTGAGGGTGAGTAAATCATGGGGTGATTTTCATTTTAAAGTGAACTACTCCTTTAAGTCCTTCGAGGTCAGATGTCCGCGAGTGAAAACATTAACACTAAAGAGCTGCTTAATAGTAGAAATTGAAGTGCAATCCTAATTGAAAGCAACACGGACACTAATTTTTCATGTTTAATACTGTAAAGCTGTTTGGTTTAAAGCAATCTGTTGTATAACGTGCTATATAAATAAATGTGACTTTATATGAGAGTGCCTGTATGACTAAAGTATATAAGTATGAGTAGGCCTATCGTGGCCTTAAGGGGTCGTAGGCCTTACGGGTTTTTGTATTTTACTATGCTGCTTTTCCCGGATTTTTATATGTAAATGTGCTCAGTCAAACGCTGTTAAAAAAGGTTAACTTTTAAAAAACACATCCATTGTTTTTTCTTTTCTTTCATTCCAATGCCTTTCTTTGTGCGTTTTTAAACATAAAAACAATTAACGTTCGGTCTTCATTTGCTCACATTCATGTAATTTCAAACTTCTATGACTTTATTTGTTCTGTGTAACATAAAAGAAAATATTGTAAATAATTAACTTGTTTTTGTCCATCCAGTAAAAAAATCAATAAGATTCAAAACACACTCAAGAAAAAGAAAAAAGAAAAACTCAACAAAATTACAAAAATACTATTGTGATGTCCAGGGGGAGAGTTTAAATTTCATTTTCCTTATATAAAGCCATCATGTGGCTTCAGAAGAGTTGGAAGCACTTTTATGGTATTTTATAGTGCATTCTCAGAGCTTGACAGCTCCAGTTCCTTTTCACTTTTATTATACAGAGTTGTCAGTATATTTTTCAATATTCACCTTTCATGGTCCACAGAACAAACGATTTGGAACAACATGAGGGCAAGTAAAAAAAAAAGACAATATTTCAGTGAACTGTTCCTTTAACAACAGACTTTCTGATCACATGGTTACTCATACACTCTTTCTGACTTATTAAGGTTATCATAAATAATTAACTGTGTGCGTCATTACCTTTTGAAAACATCACCAATAAGGTGAACTTTCCAGCTTACATCAGCGGCAGCCCAGCATGGAGCCAGCCTCATCAATAGATCTTGCATTAATTGTAAAATGACGAACAGCTTGTACTTTTGATGCTAGATGACACGCACACCCATATCATTAAAACATCACTAATGTATTGAATCATCAATCATGCTCTAGAGACCTTGCAAGGGTATGGAGAGAGCTTGAATCCAAATGTGCTGCCACTTCTCTCTCCCTCTGTAGTATGTTTTCATTATTTATCAAGTAGCTAACGAGTCTGAAGCTTTTTAAGTCTTTTCTACAAAGACAGCTAAGGGTCTTTGTTTCGGCTCAAAAGAAACCTAGAGATGAGCGTGCTGAGCAATGCATCACCCTTTATTCTTTCACATTTCATTTTAGAAGATGGAGTTCACATTGACCTCATAAAGAGAACACACTCTCAGGAAAAAAGGTACAAAAGCTGTCACTGGGGGCAGTACTCTTTCAAAAGGTACACATTTGTACCTAAAGAGAGCATAGTACCCCAAAGGTAGATATTGGTGCCAAAAGTGTAACCTAAATGGTACGTGTTAGAACCCTTTTAAAGGGTCCCAGGGACAGCTGTTATACCTTTCTCACTGAGAGTGCATTGGCAAGTCTAAAAATGGAAGGTTTTAATTGACACAACCATCTACTGACTGCGAACTGGCTGGATCCTTTGCTGAGGTTGAGCTTGTTCATTTTTTATGTCAACCTGTCATTGTTAACTTCAATCAGGAAATCCTTTACTGTGCTCCTGAACAACATTAATTCTTCATAAACTATTCTTTGGACTTAATTTCACAGTATTGGCAAAAGGAGATTAGATTTCTCTCCAGGCTTTTATTGCAATTTTTAAAAAAATTATGTGTAATTACTTTGTACATCTTTACCCCTGCATACACGAATATTGTGTAAAATACTCAACTCCTTGTGGGATTGCTCATCCAATCATTAAGATGAAGGATGGAAGGCTTTTGAAATGTCAGAGGAATGATAGGGTGGAGTGGAGTAGTATTCGTAAACCTATCCCAGGTCAAACTGAACAGTGTATAGATTCATTGGAGTTCATTGGCAGAATAAAACCAAGCCTGATAGCAACTCAGTCGAGAGCACTTAGTTTATTTCTGCTGTTCTGAGAAAATTACTTTTTTGTTGACCTTTTATAAATCATATTTTTTGTCTGTCTGTTTTATCCATGTACCTTTGAAACTCACAAATCCTTTTAGCTCTTTAAAAATAACGTAATAATCTGTATGACACGGTTAGGGATAACAACTGTTGGTTTTCTGTTTCAGAGATTCAATGTTTACATCAAGTGACCATCCAAATGGCAAATTAACCCAAAAATGTTTCGTTTTACCGCTTACGTGAACGTTTCCTTAGTATAGAGCCTGCTCCAATAATGCAATGACCCATCAAGTTCATCTGTTCACAGCCAATCATTTAGGGCAAATGCCTTTTAATTGGATAATTGTTTTTTCGCCATTTTCCTTTTGTTATCCTCCTCTTGCGTGTCAGTTCAAGCCTCCAGGCAGGAGGCTAATGCAGGCTAATGAAAAGGAAAAGTGGCATCGGGTAGATACAACGATCAAGGCCCTCGGCCAGCCAACGAATCTCTAAGCAACCTGTATTGATTCTGAACGTAAGCTCATGTTTATCAGGGTTGCTAAGGGGGAGATCATGCCTTTGGAATTAGTGGACCGAGGTTTCCAATTAGTGGTCCCGCCTGGCTGGTCTGGGACTCATCCCCCGAAGTTTCTGGGCTAATCAGAGCTGACTAATGCTGAAGAGACCTGCATGTCTGTAAAATAACGTATTGACAGATAGCCTACTGTAGAAGCCAGTAGTAGTGAATGAAGATCGGGTTATTTAAAATCTTCTTGACAGTGATGTTTATGATCTGTGTTAAAAAAAAGTCTTGCTATAAGTACCATGAGAAACGTTCTGATATGTTGTGTAGTCATATATGTTTGGAACCAATAAAATATAAGCCAAATATGACCCAGATGAATTTTGTTTGCTTAACTATTAGGGGTGTAACAATAAATTGTGTCACAACATAAAACAATGCAACAATATGTATCATGGATAGTGACAATATGTATTGTGTATAGTTCACCCAAAAATTAAAATTAATGTATGAGAATTACAATAGTGTCAGTACTACATTAAAATACTATATAATGTTGAATATACTGTATAATAATGCAATGGGGGAATATTTGTGGGTCCTGACAGAGCCAAATGTCTTATGTTACCAGTAAAAAGTGGCCAACATTATTTTAAATAAATCTCAGTGACAGAGTGCAAGCATATTCGTCTAAAATAATTCTGTATTTTAAGCTTCAGAATCATGAATATTTTTATTCTGGTGTCACCATTGTCCTTTGCATTGGGTTACCAACATCAAGTCCAAGCCTATTCATTTACACCCCCAATGTAAAGCCAAATTTAGCATTTTAATCAACAGTACATTTTTTGTTAACCTTTTAACATATGTCTTGGAGTATCGCAATAATTTTGTATCGTGAGTTCAGTTTCGTGATATATATCGAATAGTGACTTTAGGGTATCATTACACCCCTACTATTGTTGAACACAAAATGATTAAATTATAATATTAAACATTTATGTAATAATTTATTAGATTTGTCTATTTATTAATATTATGTTGAAATATTGAAAGATGAGCATTTTGTTTTTGTAATCAGTTTTATTTTTTTTTTAGATCTAATGCATTGTACTTATCTTCTTCATAATTGTTGCATTTGGTTACAATAGTTCTCAGATGATTGCGCTTCCTTATTGTTGTTCAGCTAAGATAAACTTCTGCATTAAATCCGTAAAAGTTGGAGAAAGAAAACGTAAAGTTTTATGTTTGCTCAGGTGCTACTTGGAGCTCGCCCAGTCCAAGAGAAATCCGAGGAACTGTCTTCTCTCATCAGGGTCGTATAGAGGGTGAAAAGGGTCACGAGTTGAATGTTCTGACAGCACATTGTGTGTTTTGACAGGGCCAAGTAATAAAGCATGGTGTGACAGAAGACCTTTTTTCCCCCTGTCTCTCTCAATCGTTCTCTCTCTCTTTCCCAGATGCTGGCTGGGGTCTCTCTAGTTCCTGTTATTTATGTCATCTGCAAGGACATTCCAGCTGTGCTGAGTCCCTCAAAATCTCTCGTTCCATAATTCCTAATTGAGTTCTTTGTGTAAACTTGAAACTAAGAAAAGCCGCTGTTGTGTGATAACTTTAAAGCACCAGGGGGGGGGGGGGGGGGGGGGGGGGGGTGATTAACTTACTGATTTATACCAATTATATATATATATTTATAAATGGAGATGTAGGATTTATGGCTGTGAAACATCTTGCATTGTTGGGTTTTTTTAGGCTACCTTATATTACCTCAAAGTTTTCAGTCTTTTTCTGATGCAGACCCCTTTTTATTTTATTGTTACACAAAGATATTTAAGACGTATAATAGTGCACAAATTGTATGGACTTTTATGTTTCATCAGTGTTTTTTGCTTGCCTGTTGTCTCTAACTGTTATTGTAGGGAAGATGCAATTGAAAAGGCTTTAAAATAATTTATGTGTGTGTCCTTCAGAAATGAATAAAAGTAAACTAATTTAAAATGATTTAAGGGTTACATTGACAGAATCTTCATTTTAGGTTGAATTATTACGTCAAAGATGAATTATGAAATTTCTGCATTACAGAATTGCAAAATAAATTCCTGCCATTGGTCACATTGGTCAGATACTGATAGATAGCCTCGCCCCAAATTCAATCCATGCTCATTTACATCTTTTTGCACGTTTCGCTGTTCTTTCAAAGTGACATGTCCAGTGACAAAGATGAACGTGAATCTGGCAACTTTGTATTAGCTTTGAGTTGTAGATCTATGTATTGCGGCAGTACGGAAATTGAAACGTTCGGTAAGTGGCCCTTAAAGGTTAATGCTCTGTCGTGTTAATGCACCCCCAACACTAAACCTACAGTGTCTATCAACAAAAGCAAAAGTTAGATAAAAAAAAACATTTACTGAAGCAACCATGTACAAGTCTTTAAGCTGTTCACGGGACACATACCCGAGCGCTTTGTGAGCTATCAGACAAGTTTACTATGTCAGATAAGCCATATAGGCCTATGTTATGCTAGTTATGTAAACATCAAAATGTATATTACAAATCATGCATAAAGTGTTTTGAGGTCATAGCATAGTATTGTGCAATGCCCTACACGAAAATAAGTATTTATTACTGGATAATCTGCTCCTGTAATCATAATTTGTGTGAAAAGGAATGAAAGTTGTTGGTGTTTTATTGCCATGAGTGTTCATTTCAGCTGGAAATTGTATAAGTTCGTTTTTGGAGTTTTGCAAAAATGTAGGTAGAAGCATATTTTTCCAGTGGGTCTGTGTTGCCCAAAATTGACGTACTGGGTTACACTTTCTTGTAAGTTAATAGTAATTAACTATATAATTAGGGTTAGGGTTAAGATTTGTTGCATGTAAAATGCATAATTGATTGTTATTACTATAGTAACTACGTGTAAAATGTGTAACAGGGACACTGTAAAATAAAATGTTACCACAAATTGTTTATGCTTTTGTTGATGTGTAAGGCTGGTCAGAATGCTTTAACAAACAAATAAATGTTTTGATAGCACCACAGAGACAAGTTTTTTTCTGTTTACAGTTTTTGGGGAAATCTACAAATTCTTATATTAAGCTAGGATAGGCCAACAAATACATTATACAATTTACCTTTTACCTCGAAAAATCGTATGGATAACAACTGATAATTGAATATTTGTGCCTGTTTGCTTTTAGTGTTTCAGTCTGAACCAATAAAGAGATACAGGGAGAGACAGACATGGACTCAGGGAGAGTCTGATTTATATCATGCACTAAACATGGTTATTGTTCCATGGTTATTCCAAAAATATATGGGTTGACAGGCTAAAGCTAAACAAGTTAAAAGCACTGCTCACAGGAGAGTTATGACATCTCATCCAAGTTCGAGATGACTTGCAGCATGAAAGCCAGGATCTTGTGCAAGCAGCATGTCAAAAGAGGAAGTCATTCTACACGCAAAATCATCTGCACATACCAGACAAAGCCTGTTTAATGTATACGATTTCCCAGAGACCCACAAATAACTCACGTGCTTAAGCATTAACACCCATTGAGTATTCTTTCCAGGCCGTTGGAATAGTGTACTCGCCTAATTACATATCAAGACACACCTGTTTCTCTTCCATGAGCAGTCCCACTAAGCCTGTAAAAATCCTCTAAAGCAGCAGCACAATATTGGCAAGCTTAGAGTACGTCAGAGTTATTAGCTTTAGGTCCACACGTTGATAAGCATGATTCACTCTATCTTCTCTCTGCGACTGCCCCAGTTTTTACTTTGCCAATGAAAATACATGATAATGTGCAGTGGAAATATATCTCCGGGAGATTTTAAAATACTCAGATTACTTGTGATAATATCCCTCACAGTGAATGTTATTAGACTTTTTAATTTTATTCCTCAATATTTCATACATTTTACAGCACTAAGTGTCAGCTTTGTGGAGCACAAGGATTGCAATAGAAATGGTTTAAAATTTGAGGCAGAGGAAAATTGTTGCTTCACGGTTAATTGTTTCAAAATTACAATTACAAAAAAATTATAATAATAAAATGTATATTTAGCTAATTATAAATGAACTGAAACTTCAGGCCCTCAGATTGGTTAGTGCTTAAGCCAATTAACGAATGTTAGTATAAGCGTTTTCTTGGCACTGGTCTAATAAAAACTGAAACATAGAAGGATATTTTTGTTGCTCCCGTTTTATGTAATTTCACTGCATGAGCATTTCCAAATTTCCAAAGATAATGATATACAGAAAAATAAATTTTTACTTTTCATTTAGAAGGTGCATCTCATCCATAACAGGTTCTATTGCAGATGCAGTCTGGGTTTCAGTCTGGATCACAGTGGCTGCGTCCAAAAACTGGACACAGGTAGGAAGGCATCAAGGCATGTCTGAATCCAAAGTTAGCTTCACTTCCCTTCTCCTGAGATACCTTCATCTGATTGATTTTTGAAGGCAGCAGATGTATCCTTCACTGCCTTTGATATCCCACAATCCTGTGCTTTCCATTCTGTGACAGAAAATAAAGATGGCATCTGAAAGTTGTGGTTGTTGGTCAGTTTGAGTGTAAATGGTATGTTTCTGACCAACGTTTTCCACTTTTGATGTAATTTCTAGTGATAAATTACTATTGTAGTAATTAAATATTCGCTTATTTATCACCAAATCTCGCTCTATTTTGCTGTAGATCATTAAACCGTTATGCTGCCTCAGAAGTCAGTCCGAAATCAGTTTTGTGAGGTGCATGTCTTCATGTGTGTGCAAACGTGCCTGATAGGGCAGGGAGGGAACAAGTCAGCTGCCTAAGTTTTCAGACGCAGCCATTAACTCTCTGGAGCAGGAGTTCTCAAATCTGTCCCTCGAGGTCCTTTTTCCTGCTGAGTTTACCTCCAACCTGGATCAAACTCAATTATTAATCCCAAAAACAGTGATTAGCTTGTTCAGGTGTGTTTGATTAGGGTTGGAGCTAAACTCTGTAGGAAAGTGGATCTCGAGGGCCAAATTTGAGAACCCCTGCTCTTGAGTCTGTGTCACCCAGCCAGGAGTAATAGCTGGAAACACTTTTTTAACTATCTCGGATACAACTACGCTTTCGCCACCTTTCAGATCAACTTTACCTGAACCCTCTGTTATAGTAGTTCTGGAATACTGTAGCCTCAAGCCTAAAGCCATAAAATAAGGCATACACAAATGATTTTAAATTAACTTCAGACATCTGAGACCTTCAGTTCGAATAAAAAAAACAAAATCGTAATTACTATATTTAAAATAAATATTTTTGCTGAGATTTCAGGGTTTGTTTAATTGATTTCAGGTTTAATACTCTTCAAGGCACGCTGAATCAATTAACCATGTTAATGTTACTTGATAATATGTGAAACTGTCAAAGAGGAAGCCAGTGTTCTGCTGAATGGTATTATTGAAACAGCTCACATATGAATTTAATTTGCACAGACCCAACGGAAAAAAAAGAGCTGTTCAGTCATGAAGTAAGTTTTAGGCCAACTCTGAAGGCTAATTTTCCAGGGTTTTCAATTTATGAGAAAATTAGGAATATGTAGCTATACGTGGATACATACTGTATACTTCACTTACATATTGTGCTCTTTAGGAAACTTTAATACAGGGTCCGGCAACCTTATTGCCTTTTTTTATGAAGTGTTATTAAATTGCATAAATAAATATGTTCAATGACCTGACTGAAACTCACTGTAGTGTAATCTTACAAAATAATTTTTTGATAAACAAGGTACACATATTGACTGAAGTGAGTGACAAAGCCATTGCTTGTGCAAATAATTTATTGAATTAAACAGGAATATTGGGAGAAGCTAACTTACTCCAATCATTTCAATAACTTCCTGATGAGTCATAGAACTTAGTTTTACAAATGTTTTAAATTAATTGATATAGATGCACATCACATTAATGAGGCACCATGCTGGACATCACTCAATTGATGTGTTCTTCCCATTTAACTGATTTTTAACAGGTCACTGCACTGCACAGCATGCCTTAAACCGCTAATTACCAATTATTGATGTACATGTCCAGCTTAGTTAAAATGATGTAGAGATGGAAAAACTGAACAAATATATGCCAACAAAATACCAAACTTAGCCTTGCTGCACAACACTTTATAACATTATAAATCAGTAGTTTGTGTCTGAACTCTTAATTGCAATTGTTGTAAGAGAACAAATAACAAGTTACATATCACCAAAACTTTTCCAATAAGAAATTGTTAGAACTATACATTTAAAGTATTAGAATTTGATGGGAAATTAGTTTCTATTGATTGTAGACTTCATTTAATATCATCGCAAATCTGAAAATGTGATATTGTGTAGAATGCTATAACTGTGGACTTTTTCTCAGAAAAAAGTATTAGAGGCTTAAACAAATGTTTCCATTTCCATTTATTTGTATTGCTGTCTGGGAGATAGCATTCTCATTTCTTATTTTTATCATATGGAAAGATATCTGATATTTGCATCGATTATTTGAAGCATAATTCAGCAGTGATAATGGTATTAATGTTTTTATATATAAACAACAGAAGGGCACAGCTTTCTTTATGCAAATGAAAATAGAATTGAATAGAACGAGTGACTCTTGTACAGCCTATGCAAACACAAAGTGCTTTCTAACATCAAGTCTTCTGAGAAGGAATAGTGCTTGAATATTTTAGCAATGAAAAAACACCTTTTTAAATAAATTGTTCTAAAAGACTTGCTGTTCTATTTTGCTCAGTGTTGCTTGAAAAAAATATCTCATAATGTAATTCAACATTACTGCATTGTATTTTTATTTAGACTGTTTTAAATCGGTCCCTGTTTATGTAGTTTATGCATGTGTGTCTCCAGAAATGTGCACACTTTATTGACCTTTTAAAATTTTGCTTGCACTTTATTTTATGATCAGATGACATAATATATGAATGGATAATGTGACACAATAAAAAAATATAATGTGCTCCATGGCTCGGTGCCCAGTGTAATATGTGGCCTCCTGCTGCATGCTTGTTGTTTTCCTGATTGTTTGCACCAGCCCCTCGGCCTATTCCAAATTGCCTATTCCACTGAAGTGAATTCAAAGTTTAGGAACAAGTTCAAACTCTTTTCTTTTAATCATATTTTGGACTGTTAAATGATTATGTCTTCCATTCTTCTCCTGATGACCTACTAAACTCTGCAATATTTTTTCTCATGTATGGATGTGTATGAGTAGACCGTGAGGAATCGTTTGTATTACACATGATCTTTATGAGATGTTGTAATGTTCAGGTCAAGAAGTGCGCCAAGATAATAATTTCTATAGGCTTTTGTATGCATCCAAACGTCACATTCATATGAGCACATCTATCTCATTCTGACTATAACCACTGCATGCTCTCCAAACTCGAGTGAAGAGCGATGACAGAGACTGGAACAAAACCACCTCAATTGAGAAAAAGATCTCCCATCATGAATACAAAATGTACATTTTCCATTGAGCTAAAATAAATTTATTTGTAATTTAGTTTATTTATAAAAACGTTGATTTTGCCATGGGTAAGGGCTCTTTGTGGCCTAAAGGTACAATCACCTTTACCGAATTTTCACGGGCAATAGGAATCCACGAGTGAGGGCGAACAATTTCATTGTGCAGATTTCACAACAGGCTGATCATGCGTATTCACCTCGTTCTCTAACAGGAAAAGCTGCTTCGTTTGAATGCGTCTTCTGTGTGTGCTTCAAACATTGCTACATTGACAATGGACATTTTTTTGCTCACAAGGAGTCAAGGTAACACTTTATAATAAGTATACAGTAATACAGTTCTAATAAATCATTTGCAAACTATTAGTTTATAGTTAATTCATAGTTAATAAATTTTAATCTCTATGTTGTTAATTTATCAGTACTTATAAACCAAGGATAAGCAGTTATACCACAAATTAATTAACCTGTGTGTCTAGCTTCACTTTATTACCTAATTTCTCATTTTCTATTACTCCAACACAATTCTTATCATAGCCATTGTTACGTATCTGCTCTGAGACACAATGTTTGAGGATCCAAATATCCAAATGTCCAAAGATGTAATCCATTAAACAGGCAAAAGGTCATAAACACATGCAAACAATCCAAAACAAACACCAGGCAGGAAACTCAGGCAAACAAGGTAATCCCAAAAGAGTCAAAAAAGGCAATTCAAAAAACAGGCAAATGGTCAAAACCATGGAACAGGAAACTGGAAGAGCGTTAAGAAATGCTGTGTAATACATACAAGACTTCGCAATGAGTGACTGAGGCCACGTCCACACGAAGCCGGTGCGTTCCCTATCCGATTTTTTTCCCCCTCGCTCTAAAAAAAAAATCCGTAAACACGGCGTCGTCTCAAGAAATATCTGCGTACACACGAAACCACTGAAACCGACTGAAGACGGTGTAGTATATATGCCAGACCAGTATGGGGCGCTGTAATTCTGCCACAGAGATACACTATACACGGAGAAGAAGACTTTGAGCATGCGCATAACCTTGCGCGCTGTATACGAACCAAGACGAAGAAGACGAAGATGGCGAAAGCAAGAACTTCAAGAGCAAGATTGGAGTCTTTCGTATGGACTGACGATGAAGTCGAACTACGACTTAGAGTCACACTCGACTACAAGTCCACTAAGCTGCAAGAAAACGTTGACTGGGAGTCGTGTCACTCCAAATATTGTGATATAACAGACGCGTTTCAGGCACGGTATCCGAGGGAGATAACCGAGAAGGATTTCCCTCACGATGCTAGCATGGTCTCAAAAGCCAAAGTCACCGCAAAGATGAAAAATATATACGCAGCAAATACAGGCATGCGGTGGACACAGGGCGTCAAAGCGGTCAAGGATGGGTAGTACTCATATTTTATGAGCTTTGCGAGGAGATCTGGGGTGGTTCGCCTGCTACACGCTCCATCGACGCCGGCATCGAGACAGGTGACCTGGAAGAGTCGTCTACATCGACAGTGGAGCTGCCTTCTGATTCTCCAAACTCCACTGAATCCCCCGACTGTTTTCCATCTGTGGTTGTAAAGCAGCGCCGGAATTTGCTCCAGGTAAAAATTGCTCAAGGTTTATGATTTCAAGCTTAGCGAGTTAACCAGGTTAATAATGACAGAGTTTTACAAGGGTAAATGAGAAACAGTTGAAACTAATCAGGGATAATGAGTCCGGGGAAAAGATTCTGGGAAATGCAGTTCATGATGGAATGACAATGGTCTGGGGAGGAGTGCCCTTTGGTGGATGTCCTGGGCTCTTCAGCTGGTGATCGTGACATAGCCCCCTTCTTAAGGAGCATATTTCAGACGCTCCTCAAAGAGTCCCAGAAATCCAGAAGGAAGGTGAAGAAGGGGCAGGACAGAGGGCCAGGTCCATGTAGTGGAGGTAAGGCTGGAGACTGAGGCGGATCGGGAAGCCAGAGTGGCGCAGACTGGGCAAGTGGCCAGGGCAAAGCAGGCTTAGCAGGTGACCAGGGCAGAACTGACAGAGCTGAAGACCATTTCAGCAGAGCTGGAGACCACCAGATGGTCACTACAGCCGGGCAGATAGGGGTGAAGATCCCAATGGCGGAGCAGAAGACCACCACAGCATTGCAGGCAGAACTGTTCTTCAGGCAGGACTGTTCTTCTGGCTGAACTTCAGGCTGCAGATCGTGTCAGAATACAAGTATCTGGGGGTTTTAATTGATTCAAAGTTGTCATTTACATCACATGTAAAAAGGGTCTGCAATCGAATCAAATATAACCTTAGCAACTTTAGACACACTCGCCATCAAATGTCCACACAGGCAGCAAAAATGTACATGCACTCTATGATCTTCTCACTTATCACTTACTGTTTACCTATTTGGTCACAAGCTAATGTTACATCTCTGAAACCTCTGCAATAACTTTACAAACAAACTGTTACAATTCTGGATAAGAAACCTGGATAAGTATTTCTCATCATTGTCCAATATTACAAAAACATAGATTACTCAGCTGGGAAAATATGGTCAAATATTCAAATCTATGTCTTCTCTATAAAATAATTCATGGTTTATCATCCCCTCCTCTCCACCAGTTTGTCAACATCCGAACAGCTGATCACAGCAGAACCAGAGGTGCAGCAAGGGGAGATTGTATCATTTCCTTTAGGAAAAGTCCATTTGGTCACGCTGCTTTTTCTGTTCGAGCTGCTACTGAGTGGAACCTCACCCCCATAACCATCAGAAATTTAAACACATATTTAAGATCCAGTTAAAGAAATGTCTCATTGATTATCAGAGCTGTCAACATTAACTTATTTCTAGACCTGCTCTCGCTGCCCACTGCTGGCTTCTTGTCTTGTGTATGTGTTTGTTTGTTTGATTGTCAGTTTGCTGTGTTTCGATTGTACATTTTAACATAATAGTATTTCTTACTAAATGTGTTGTAATTTTTGTATTGTTATGTAAATATGTAATTTTACTCTCTTTTAGGGTGACTTTTACCAGATGTCTACGGACTGCAAATGAAAATAGCCTTCATGGCTAACTCTGGCATATTGACAGAAATGTTTATTAATATGCACTGTCCCTGCAATAAATAAATAAAACAAGTCTGTAGATCCCCACAGTGGAGCAGATGACCATCACAGCAGCGTAGACGGGACTGAAGATCCCCTCAGTGGAGCAGATGACCCCCACAGCAGCGTAGACGGGACTGAAGATCCCCTCAGTGGAGCAGATGACCACCACAGCAGCGTAGACGGGACTGAAGATCCCCTCAGTGGAGCAGATGACCACCACAGCAGCGTAGACGGGACTGAAGATCCCCTCAGTGGAGCAGAAGACCACCACAGCAGCGTAGATGGGACTGAAGATCCCCTCACTGGAGCAGAAGACCACCACAGCAGCGTACACTGGACTGAAGATCCCCTCAGTGGAGCAGAAGACCACCACAGCAGCGTACACTGGACTGAAGATCCCCTCAGTGGAGCAGAAGACCACCACAGCAGCGTACACTGGACTGAAGATCCCCTCAGTGGAGCAGAAGACCACCACAGCAGCGTAGACGGGACTGAAGATCCCCTCAGTGGAGCAGAAGACCACCACTGCGGAGCTGGTGGGTTGATGACCACCAAGGTGTTGCTGAGGACCACCACAGAGGAGCATGCATATTTGGTGCATATTTTGTGCATATACCTTGCTGCAGGGAACCTGTGTGCATTTGTATACAGTACAATATGGAAACTGAACTTAAATTTTTAATGAAAAGATTCTGAAAGTCTGCATGAGTCTGAAAGGTGCTGACTAAATTATGTGGTTAGTTTGTATGGTGCTGAGTAATGCCCGAGTTTATGAAGTGCTGAATAAGCATTTTCATGAGTTTGTAAGGTCAGTGAAGGAGATGTGGATGCACCTATACTGACAGCTACCCGTGAGATCAACTTTAAATTATACATAAAGAGCCAAACTGACAAAGACAATCATTAAAACCTGTGACAAGAGCATCTGACTGATTATCCACGGCAAAGTTTTCATCCTGCAGATAAATCTAGTGATCTGCAATAAAAGTTTGGTTTGTAGTTTCTCTTTCATAACATAAATGAACACAGTTGCACCTCAGGTAGCTATAACTTTGAAACTGTTGTGGGATTCAACGGTGCTAGATAAGAAGCAACTTGCTATACCATCAACTGTCTTGACGTGTTTTGATTTGTCAAACAACAATTGATGTGCTTCATAAATACAGTTGTAATCAAAATGATTCAACCCCCATTCAGGTTTATTGGCAAAATGTACAGACGTTCAGCTGTTTGCAATTAACAAACCAAACAAAAGTAATTGAAATAGCTCAACACAACAAATGTTTAAAGTGGTTTCAACTGAAAATGCAACTTTTAATGACTTTCGCAGTCTCAAAATGAATTAACCCCTTGAATAGAATCCCTCACAACAGCACAACTCTGCAAAAAAAAAAAAGGTGTTGTCTCAAGCACACCTGTTGCAACTAATCAGGGGCTTCATTAGTTGCGCCAGGTGTGCTTGAGCTAGAACACATGAAATATCTGAACTGGCTAGCTTTGAGTGTCACGCATTTGTGTGACTGCATTTTATAAATATGGCTAAGTCAAAAGAGTGGTCCAAAAAGTTAAGAGAAGAGTTTCCTTCACAAACAAGGAACAGAACACAAAAAGATAGCTAAGAAACTAAACGTTCCTATAAACACCATTGGAAGCATAGTTCGCAAGTTCAAAGTTAAAGGAGCAGTATGTAAGAAATGTATTTCAATTATTCATAAAAGGGCCCTGATGTGCCACTAGACATTAAGAAATCAGGTTAATTTCAAATACTTATATCACTGACAACAGTAGTATGGCTAGGATATTGTCATTTAAAAAGTGGACTTGCAGCCCTCAACTGATGTTGATGTTGTCATTTTGTGTTTTGGTCTGATGGTTCACCCTCCACCTATCTACCAATCACAAAGTCAGTAGTGTTTCGGGATCTGGGTTGCCAGCTATGCTCTAATCTACCCTAACTCTAGTCGGATAAAAATGTCTAATTTTACTAAATCAAAAAGACCTCCTTATAATTCAGAAATTCGTTGTGACAAAGTCCGAAATAAAACCAGAATTTGTATTGGAGATGCATTTGAAAGATGGAGACGGCTGAAAACGGAGAACAATTTGAACACAGATGCCAACGTTGCTAATTTTCTCCTGGACGGGTAAGATTCATCTATGCTTGGCTAACATGTACTTGATGTCAATGGACATTTCATATATGCATGACAGTCAAACAAAGTTATGCATGTTCGTGCAAAGTAACATAACGTTAGCTCACATGGACGTATACTAACATTAGCAATGCATTATAGGAGTCCGTTTCTCTGACTCTGTCCTTATGCTGAGACGCAGAGGAAAACAACATAAGCACGCCCATTATGGCAATTTGAAACGTAATTGAGACAGAAGCCTAACTTTACCTCAGAAAAAAAATGATTCGTCATTCGTTCTTCGCGTATATCGTGGACGATGGCATTCTCCAACACTGGCTCTCGATCGCTCTCCATCTCTGCCGTGCGCCCGCGCGCCATGCGGATTCTCTGTCTCATGTGCGCTCGATCTAGATTCCGGGACATTTTAACTCATTTGCGGCATAACTAGTCGATCGCGAGTGGCTCAACAGGTAAATCTATAGACAAACTCATCTTTGAGGCATTTGACCGACCCGGTTGACATTTCAGCGTGAGAAATCGGGGGTGTGGCGTGTGAGCGTGTGAAACCACTCAAATGCGGGTGTCTCACGGCCAATGCGTGAGAGTTGGCAGCTCTGAAATTTAGTTACTCTAACAATATTTTATGATGAACTGAAAACAACCCTGTGATAGCCATGGTGATATTGAATTTGTCCCGCGGTATAATTGCTGTGGCAAATGTTTTGGTTATTTGTTAGCCTACTTATGACAAAAACTTGCTTACCGTACATTAATGACAGATAAATAACGTTACAAGTTAGACTAACAACTACCGTTCTGTCTGTCACATACGAGCATACATCTTTACGATTATACTGTCACATAAGAGCATACATCTTTACGATTATGCTGTCATATACGAGCATAAATCTTTACGATTATATTTAACTAATGACAATTAGTAAATTTTTAAAATACATAATTACTTATCAAAATGCATGAAGCATAAACATAATGAACAGAAAAAAAACTTACTGTGTACGTCACTTGCCATTGGAAGCAGCCTACGTTTCTGCTGAATACTGCAGCTCACCTGGCAACCTCGAGTCAGGGGGTAGGGGGAGGGGATACAGCACTCTATGGTTTGGCCACAATCCTACATACTGCTCCTTTAAAGGGACAGTGGTTACACTACATAGGCAGGGCAGAAAAAGGAAGCTATCAATGGCTGCAACCAGATTTCTGAGAAGGCAGTGTTGTGGCAAAACTTCTGTTAAACATCATCACTGCGTAAGAGACACTCAGAGTCAAATTAATAAAAAAGAAAAGTATTTATTCTTGCAAGAATAGGCCCAGTCGCCAACACAGCAGTTACCCTGTGAAGTGAGTGACGCCCACCAGGAAGACATGAGACAGCTGTTGTGGCAAAACTTCTGTTAAACATCATCACTGCGTAAGAGACACTCAGAGTCAAATTAATAAAAAAGAAAAGTATTTATTCTTGCAAGAATAGGCCCAGTCGCCAACACAGCAGTTACCCTGTGAAGTGAGTGACGCCCACCAGGAAGACATGAGACAGCCTTTATACTCTTTTCAAGGTTCCTCCTCACAGCAGTTACCCTTTCACCCACTCAGATAAGGTCCCCACTGCTGTTCAGTTTCTACTAAAGACACAACCTGGCCCTGAAATAAACTAGCCAAATCTTGACCATTCCTAAGGTCAAGATGTCCTGTCCCATATATTCCTGAAACGTCACGCACAAGCCCGTACACATATACTTTTACACATTGAATAGGTTCAATCCCTTATGATATCTGTTAGGAATAAATGACTATTAAAATTTCTACAACACAGCCTTTATACTCTTTTCAAGGTTCCTCCTCACAGCAGTTACCCTTTCACCCACTCAGATAAGGTCCCCACTGCTGTTCAGTTTCTACTAAAGACACAACCTGGCCCTGAAATAAACTAGCCAAATCTGACCATTCCTAAGGTCAAGAGGTCCTGTCCCATATATTCCTGAAACGTCACGCACAAGCACATACACACATATACTTTTACACATTGAATAGGTTCAATCCCTTATGATATCTGTTAGGAATAAATGACTATTAAAATTTCTACAACAATTCCCCACTTTTTATCATTCTGATTACCCATAATCACAATAATAAACAAAAAGACAAATTTTAAGTCATATCATCACGCTACTCTTCATCTCTGGTCTTCGCATAACTGATCACTCTTCATAAACATTTGTGAAATATTATTTAGAAAAGAAAAAGCTTAGGCTGTTTTGCAAGGATAGTCCCTTAAATATTAGCAAGCAAGTAAAGAATTTAATTAAAGCCGGGCTAAATGAATAGGTACTGCTATTGCACTCTCGACCTAGATCGAACCCTCAGTCACCTCAATTAAATAAGAAATAGTGTACAGATTACTTAGGAAAACAACACCATCAATTCACACTGGTTATTTTAGCAGGTCATCAAAAATACAAAGAATAAAGTAGACTAGAATCCTTCATTTCAAACCCTCTCCTTGTACGCCACCTCGTAACACGGATGACCGCTGTTTGTAACCTTCTTTAAATCTTTGCCCTTAATCTTTCTCAGAAAATAAAAAAAGAATAGAAGAAAAAACAACCAGAACATACATTTAACACATCTCACTGTAGCTTCCGCTACCTGTCTCGTCGCATAATTTTGTTAATCCTTGGGATAGACTGTCATTTTTTTTTTTTTTACCAATTGAACAGACAGCAGGTTTTCACCTGTCTCTGTTATCGTATTCACCCATGAATAACAAAATTATCATAACACATACAATCCTAACTCCTACCATTAAGCCTTTTCCATTAAATTTATGTCCATCTCCACATTTTATTCACTTCTTATTCAATTTATTAAGCTCTATTGAATGCACTGTTTAACAAATCTAACCAGAGAAGTCTTATAATTTTATCCATTCCTCTAACCAAATTAGTTGTTCAAAATTAACTCTAATATCTCTAGTACGGACACATCAATCAATAGATTTTCTACATTTACAATCAAATCAATACCTAGTTCGATTCAATCAAACAAAATCATCAAAATCATCACAAAAACAGATTATTCTGTTAAACTTAAACCCTCAGTTGGCAGTTGGTTCCTCCAGGTGTGTTGATCATCTTGTTCGCCCCACGGACGTTCCGTGTTCGCCAGGGTGACACTTTGCGTGCCGTTGCAATGGTCTTTCCCTCGTAGACGAGGCAGACAGTTACTAGCACCGTCTTCTTTAAACCTCACTTTCTGCTCTATTGGATAATTGAGGCCTGTTGGTGTTGTCTAAGGTGAGAGGCTTGGACCCAGGTGTCACACTCTCCAACCATTTTCTGATCCTTACAAGGTCTTCCCTTTTAATCACGACCGCACCCCCACTGGAATGAACCATTCCTTGCCTGCTGTCACCTGTGAATGGAGACTAAACTATTTTGTTAGTGATGCTTGTCTAGCCGCTCGTCCCTTTTGGTGGACCTGTGGAATCAACAGCCTGAAACATATTATCACCGGATAATTTCTTGCTCATTTAATAGCACTCGGGGTCCTTTTCCCCTGAAAAACACTCAACCCACTTTGTTCATGTCCACAACACAATATTTATATATTTGGAACAGAATCAGTTCTGTTTGCTGCAATCCATCCTGACATTCTGCAAAAGGAAAATCTTAAGTTATGCACTGCGCAGGTGTGGAACCTTTCTCCTACAATAATAACCCAGGCCAGGATAGTTAGCCAAATTCATCCATAGCCATCATTTTATTGGGCACATTCTGCCCTGTATCAAAAGTCTGCATGATCTGTAGAGAAAAACAAATGTCGAGGTTATTTTCAGATAGTAAAGTACACACAAGTTTCTTTTGTCTGCTGTGCTGCCGCAGCCTTCGCTGCTGCATCTGCCCTGGCGTCTCCTGTTGAAACAGTCCTGCAATTTTGTTATCAGCGTGTGGGGCACACTTACAGACAGCAACTTTTGTTTGGAACGGCCTTTTACCCAATTAAACCCAGTGTCCTCCCAACATATATTGTCCTTTAGTAACCCATATTTTGTCAATCATTACCATCTCCCTTTTGATGCACGACTCAACTCGTGCATCAATTTAAACTAATTTGATTTGCCATACACACCAACCCAAACGGCATCCTTCAGCCAAATTTCCTCCAGACATCTTTCTCTGTCTCTGAAACAAAGTATTACGTTCTTCACTTAAAGCCACAATCTCATCTTCTTATCGAAGTATTTTGAAGGGCAATGGCCCTGAGTCTCACAGCGAATCCTGCTTTTCAGGCCTGTTGTTTGGTCTCTCAAGTCAGTCATCTACAAACATTTCCAAAGTCATCAATTGTTTCTATCAGGTCAGGTCGTGCTGTACAGACTTGGTCAATGTCAGTCAATCATTTTTCCCCCTTTTCATCACAATACTCATAAATGTGAGGGGCTCTCTTGCTAATTTCATGTTGACTTAGCCAATATGTCACTGTGTTGTTGCCATCAAATCTATAACATTTTCATTTATCTCAGCCCATGCCAGATGGTAATCTACAACTCCACAATTCCAATTTACATCAAATACTTAAACTGATCCAGAACGTAATTCAAATCAACATCATAAAGACAAAAGTAATTAATACCAGACAGAGCTTGATGACCAATCAGTTTAAAGCTCGTCCTATGTTCTGTATCATCTTTTCACCTAACAGAATTAGCAGCTTCCTTTAAAATTTGTCATTTGCCAAAAGCCATCCTAGTGGGTAATGACACAATATACACCCCATTCAGACTTAGTATTAGTAACCCAAACTAACACATAGTCACATACAAGACAAAGTGCTGTCACCATCACACACACTCATATTAGACACGCATGTTAACTGCTCCTTTTCCGTATATCGTCTCTAAAAAGATTTAAATTTTAAGTACGATTTTAAACTTCACATTTTCCTCTAGGTTTACCTAATTTTACATGGTATCTTGACCAGTTTCAAATCATGTCTGTTCATTATTCATTTGATATTTGGAAAAGGCAGCTGGGTTGTTTTGGTTCCTTATCATTATTTTTCTTCAGCTTGCTCTAGCAGGCCGATAACAGAAAGAAAGAAAGAAAGAAAGACACAGTTACCATCCCTTCCTCCAACTCAGGCAGTCTCTCTCACTATTAATGTATTTTCCACAGCCTTCTAAGACTGTAACTTAGACAAAATTTAAATTTATTACAATAACCTTTGACCATTCATCTTTGTTATGCACACCTTTCTTAAATCTCCGAAAGCTGTCTTCATCTTTAGCCACCATGTCTAACGACCTTCAGGAGTTAAAACTATGTTATAGACATATTATTTCAAAATCAACACTTCTATACATTTTCTTGCCTATAAGGCAACAAATACATACAAGTTTGCTACTGTCTCCACAACAAATAATGGCAATCCCCTCCTGGTCTCAGCTGGCTTTTGAAAGCCCCTTCGCTCTTTACCTATGATTTTCTTCTCCTCAGGGTGTTGTCCCCCTGGTATAGTTGCAGACACTTGTCACAATGAAAAACAAGCCATACAACCAATGCGGTTTCTTCCGGCGAGTGGTATAGAGGAAACTCACATTTTCTGGGTCAGACTGCCGTAACTCCTCACAGCGCATCTCACCTCTCAATGCTCTGCTGACCCCAGTGGCCTCCAGTAATCAGCCCTCAACTCTCATACCTTTCTCACATATAACACCTCCATCCGGAGGTGCCCAGTGTTCGTGACCCCCTGCGTTGGGCTGTCCCCTGGCCAGGAAGATCATCCCGTCATTGAGTAGCCACTCGTACACACTGGTGACCGCTCTTTCCCATCACACAATCAGTTTTCTTCAACAGAACTCAGCTGTTTTCTGGAGCTTAGGAAAGGCACGTTCAAGAGTCACCAGAGCCATTCCGATTGCCTAATAGTGTTCACACAGGGAGACAGGTTAATAACAGCAGTATTTAATCACTTAAATCCATTAACCATCTTAATCATCAACCTAGCTACTTAGATTATACTCAGTGAATTTAGATCACAGCCATACATTCAGTTTACTGTTACTGTACATCTGTAGCCGTAGCCTTCGGCCCTGTTTCATGGTGGAAACTTAAAGAAGTTACTGGTTCTCTATCGTTTAAGATCTGCATCATTATTTTAAAGACTTCTTTAAAGTAATTCAGTTTTACATTTAAAACATTCTCAAATACCACTTGCCCACTTAATGGCAATGATTTATTTTAACATCTCTGTGTCTGATTTTCAACTGAAACACTGTGCTTTTACTATAAATAGCTTATTACTTATGACACAGGCTCAAATAACAGCTTTTAGCTGACATGATTGAGAGAGACTCTGAGACTTTCAGGACTGGCACACTGTACTCTCATAAACTTCTAACATCAAACTCTATCTACCATCTTTTAACTCTATCCCAGCTGAAGGCATATTTGCCAGAAATTACATGTGTTTCCAAATAAACATTTTTATAGTTGTCTTTTGCCCATATCTCATGGAATTTAGACATTAGAAATTTCCACTCAGATTGAGTCTGTCGTACTGGCGGTTTTCAGCCACAGCAGACATCAGATTCAGATAAGCGAGCTGTTTCATTACAGCCAATAACAAACTTATCTTTTGAAAGCAAAACATCAGCTTCTAGTTCTTTCATGGTCAAAACACTAACAGAACACATTTTACATTTAACAACTGTTAATCCAGTAGCCTATTACTTCTACTTATTTGATCTTAAATACAAATAATTATTCTAGTTCTCAATTACCATAGCTTAATATCTGACTTCAACGTTTTTTTCTAGGGGTTTATCACTCTCCAATCAGGATTCACACTAACTTTGACAAGGCTACTCTGCATCTTTTGCAGTTATTATAAATCATCCGTGAGATTTGTCTCTCTATATAACCTGAACCCTTCTTAAAATGTTGAATTAAAACACAATCATCCTTTTAGTTACTTTTATATATTTTGCAACTTTCATCAAACTGTTTCACTGTTTCAAAAAATTACTATTATAGATCTTTTCTTCAAAAGGATTCACTTTAAGACTTCAATCTTTTGACCTTGTTTTTATCTCTTATTCTTTCTCAGACGAAAATGTTAATGTCGTCATTTAAACACTGATCTACTTTCAAACCCACATTATTACCAGAAATGTGTCACTATCACATTTTCAAACACCTTCTCGGTGGGCATTTACAGTTACGTGTTAAATGGTCCTGCTGACCACAATTAAAGCACTCTCTGTCGGCTCCAACTTAATGCACTTAATGCATTTGTTTGCACAAAGTTTTCATTTAACTCTAGTCATACTTGTCCAGGGAAATTATCCCTGACCCAGAATTTCCATTATAAAACAGACATCTTTTGCATCAATTACTTAATATCAACAAATATCCGACATTATACATTATTGATTTCCAGAATCTTTGGTCAAAGTTGTCTTTACATTTTACTAATTTGGTATTATCAGCAACAACACTGATTACAAGACAAGTATACATTTAACGTCCGGAAGCCGGGCTGAATAAGCAAACACTGTTGCTGTACTCCCAACATAGCTGGACCTTCAGTCACTCCTCAGATATTAAATACAGACATCGTCTACAATCATAAATACCAGGCTATATGCATTAGTTTTTTATAAAACTATAATTTCCATAAATTCTTTCAGACATTTTATTTTCATCACATATAGGTTTCCACTATATGTCTTCTCAATCTTTCCCTACATGCCAGTTCCTTCTGTATCCTCTCCTTTCTTTTCTCTACATGCCAGTTCCTTCATTATCTAACCAGTACATGATTGCTTAACTACAATCCCCACACACACATATCTCACACACCAACCTTCTTGTTTTCCCTTCACTTCCCTCTTCCATCAAGTTTCTCACTTACAGTTCCACTCTATTTCTATCACTCTATCACTCTATTTCACACAGAAAGCCTTATTGCTGCTTGCTACTTCAATCCTTATCATATAAATTTAAGTTCTATAGACATCTAATGTCATGCATCCATTTACTGGATGAAGAAGTAAAAACCTTATTTCTCTCTGCAGTTCGACTTTTATTTTTATTTTTTATCTTCCCCTTTAAGACAACAATCCATTGTTTGTCCACATTGCTTACACACGTTTGAACACAGCCATAACTCTTTGTTTCTCACTGCCCTGTTCAACGGATTCCCTCCCTGAGGAAATCATGGTATTTTCTCAGTTTTTCAATGTCTAACATACATTTTCCCTCATAATATTTCCTCATTTGATAGAAAACCGGAGTGTCAAATTTGGCAAGCTTGCTCTGAGATTTTCCCATACTGGCTGTTTCTGTTACTCTGTGGATTTCTCAGATTCGACGCTGCGTCTAATAATCTGTTGGACGTCTCCATCAGATCTGATCCCTTAACCCAAGACCAGACAGGGCGCACCCAGTGCTTTTCCTGGCGGATCGATTAACTCCCAGTAAACTGCTACGTGAGGATCCCTCGATTTTGCAAAATCGCTACCCCGTGACGTGTTTTGCAAATACGCACCTCACGCAGTTAGCCCTACTGTATTAACCCTTGACCCGCCCGTAAGTCTCAACCGACCCCCAATAAACTGCTGTACGAAGATCCCTCGATTTGCAAAATCGCTACCCCATGACGTGTTTTGCAAATACGCACTTCGCACAGTTAGCAATATTGTACCGGTGCTCTTGACCTACACCACAGAAACGAACAGACCCAGCCACTATGGTTTTACCCACAATTGAATAATATTTTAACCCAAAATAAAATATTTTAGCCGTCTCTTACCAGAGATGTCTTGGATTGCCACGGGTTTGTTCTCATTTGATTCCAGTGGAGTTTCTCCTGGCCCTGATAGCGGTCGGCCCCTCTCTCTGAAACTTACGAGGTAGAGCTGGAACTGCTCTGTACAGGTGGCCAAACACCGTCCACTCTCAGGTCCAGAAGGCACTTCCAAGGAATCCCACTCTTCTGACACCAAATTGTTGTGGCAAAACTTCTGTTAAACATCATCACTGCGTAAGAGACACTCAGAGTCAAATTAATAAAAAAGAAAAGTATTTATTCTTGCAAGAATAGGCCCAGTCGCCAACACAGCAGTTACCCTGTGAAGTGAGTGACGCCCACCAGGAAGACATGAGACAGCCTTTATACTCTTTTCAAGGTTCCTCCTCACAGCAGTTACCCTTTCGCCCACTCAGATAAGGTCCCCACTGCTGTTCAGTTTCTACTAAAGACACAACCTGGCCCTGAAATAAACTAGCCAAATCTGACCATTCCTAAGGTCAAGAGGTCCTGTCCCATATATTCCTGAAACGTCACGCACAAGCACATACACACATATACTTTTACACATTGAATAGGTTCAATCCCTTATGATATCTGTTAGGAATAAATGACTATTAAAATTTCTACAACAGCAGGTTCAGAAAAACCCTTGAGTGACTGCAAAAGACATGCAGCTAGACTTAATTGCTTAATCAGCTTGCACAGTAAGGCGCGTACTAAACGCATGCCAGAAATCCAAGACATACACCCCTACTGACCCAAAATCACAAGAAAAGTCGGCTCCAATTTTCTGAAAATCATAAAAATAAGCCACAGAGTCTTTGGGATTCTGTTCTGTGGAGCAATGAAACAAAACTGGAACTTTTCGGGGGTATGTCTGGAGGTAGAAGATGAAGAATATGCGGAAAAGAACACTCTGATTAAGCATGATGGTGACTCGATGATGCCCTGGGGCTGCTTTGCATCCTCTGATACTGGAAACCTGCAGCGTGTGGAAGGCAAGATAGATTAATTGAATTGTCAGGAAATCCTAGGAGAAAACGTCATTCCATCAGTGAGGAAGCTGAAGCTTGCATCATTGGACCTTCCAACAGGACAATGATCCCATGCATACCTCAAATTCCCTCAAGCCTTGGTTGTAGAAGAAGTTCTGGAAGATTCTACGGTGGCTAACTGGCCATCACAGTGTTGTGGAAATTCTCAATACGAATACAACCTACTTAATCTGACTTCTTCACCACGGACAATTTAAACATCTTCCAGTTGTTTAAATTATAACTACAGTATCTCGAGGTACTTCCCTGAATTACCTGAATACTTACAATACAATGCAATACTTCCCTGAAGTTAGGTGACGGCGTCCCGTCAAGAAGCTTCTATCAGTACCTGAATCAAACATGAGCACACAGGTCTTTAGCATCAATACACTCTCACCGCCCTTCTCAGGTGTGGTCCGACACAGAATCATTAATACTAACTCAGAATATTACAGCCTCACCCCGAGGGCGGCTCTATAGTCTTCCAACACTATCACTGTCTCTGTGGTGGTCTTTTGACCGTAGAATCTTTAGTACTTCTATTCCTCAGCTGCGTAGCAAATATCTGACACGACTCCCAGGTTGCTCTTTGTAGAAATTAAGTTTTATTCACGGCCGGGAGATCATTGGCCACAACAACCAAGTGAGTCTCCAGAACAAAAGATACATTTAAATCTTATAATTGAGTGATATCACTCGAGTCTTCTTCAGTGTGATTTGTTCTATTGATTAGTTTAAAATGATCTAAGCTAATCATATGACTTAGTTAGTTCTACTGTGTTAAGCACTTTTGGGTAAGTATATGGTCTTTGACCTGAGCATCCTTAATCTGCATTTCTCTTTACATTTAATGTTGAAAATAACCTGACATTAAATATGTATCACAACAGTTACCTGACTTGAATCCCATAGAAAATCTCTGATGGGATTTGAAGAAGGCGCGCAGCACGTAAACCCAAGGATATTACTACACTGGAGGCCCTTGCCCATGAGGAATGGGCTAAGATTGAGAGGCTGGTGTCTGGTTATACATCTCTTTTGCAGCAGGTCATAACAGCAAAAAGGGTGTTCTTCTAAGTACTAACGATTTTGAGACTGCAGAAGTCATTAAAAGTTGCTTTTTCATGTGAATTTTGGGAAACCACTTGAAACATGATATGATTCGCAATGGGGGTTGAATAATTTCGATTACAACTGTATCAGGTAAATAACTGGGTCATTCATGTTCTAGAAAAACAGGAAAAATTCTGATATTCTGCTTCAGGATATAGTTTCTCTTAACTAATTTTATTATTTTTTTAGACTTGAAAGCGTCAAAGAGGGTCAGAACTAATTCAGATTAAAATACCAACAAAGTGTTCTTTATGAGAGCAGATCTCTTGCAGAAGTTAATCTTAGAAGTATAAGCAGACACATGCTATCATATGAAATGTCAGTTCATGCACTTTGTCTTCATATAAAATACATTCTAGTCATTGTTATTTTCTCAAATGTGAAACATTTTTTTTCTCTCTAGATCAAATATGGAAAGGACATGAAAGCATTTCAGGCTTCTCTGTTGACTGATGTTCATGGAGAGTTTTTCTTGTGATATGGCAGCCCAAGGCTGGCTTTACAATCATTGGGAGGGGATCAAATTTAATAACTGACCTGAGAGCGATGATTCAGCCTTATTACAAACAAAGAAATTGTATTGCATACAATTTTTATTGCCAAACCCTTTAGGGCAACGAGTTAAAATATGGATATAACCATCTTTGGGACTAATCGTGAATTCATAGCTTGAAAAAGAAATGACTTTATAATTTTTGGAGCATCCCTGCGTATCTGTTGGCAATAGTCATTGGCATCTTTTTTTTTTATCTCTGGTTGTAGTTTGGAAAACGTCTCGGGTTATGACTATAACCCTTGTTCCCTGAGAAGGGAACGAGACACTGCGTCGAGAATCGACACTTTGGGGACGCTCCCTTAGCGTGCGCCTCTGAAGTATGAATGAAACTAATCCAATCCTGATTGGTGTTGCGTCGTGACGTAACATGTGACGGCATACCCGGAAGTATAAAAGTGACGCTGTCACAACACACACTAGCCTCGCGATGAAGCAAGACGCTCTAAGGCCTCAAGGGGCGTGGCAGAACGACGCAGTGTCTCGTTCCCTTCTCAGGGAACAAGGGTTATGGTCATAACCCGAGACGTTCCCTTTCGAGGGAACTCTACACTGCGTCGAGAATCGACACTTTGGGGAACGAGTGCCCACTAGGCCACGTACCGAATAGGCCTGTCCCGGAGTGAAACTGTCTAGGCACTCAGCAAGGACTGAGCACGTGTGCGCCAGGCGTACTAGGAAGGTGGAGACTGTAGAACCTAATAAAAGTATGTGGAGCAGCCCAACCGGCTGCCTCACAGATCTCCTGTAGAGGTACTCCCGAAAGAAGGGCCCTAGAAGAAGCCATGCTTCTAGTTGAGTGAGCCCTTACGGCTAAAGCTGAAGGCAAATCGCACACCTTATAAGCCTCAGTAATAGCCTGAACAATCCAATTACTAATAGTTTGCTTGGATGCCGGGAGCCCCTTCTTAGGTGACCCAAAACATACTAATAACTGGTCCGACCTTCTCCAAGAAGAGGACCTCTCAAGGTACACGCTTAAAGCTCTGACGGGGCAGAGCAAATGAAGCTTCTCTTCTTCTGCCGACACATGAGGTGGAGGATGGCATGCCTGAAGGACTGTAGACCAAGCCGTATTCGATGGAACTTTAGGCACTTAGCCCGGACTCGGGTGCAAAAAACCTTTTACTCTGCCAGGGGCAAACTCCAAGCAAGCTGGTGTTACTGCCAGGGCTTGGAGATCTCCCACCCTCTTAAGTGAGGTAATAGCCAGAGAAAAACCATTTTCAGCGTTAAATCCTTAGGCGAAGCCGACTCTAGAGGTTCGAAGGGGGCCAGGGATAACCCTTCCAGAACTATCGCCAGGTCCCAGGCAGGAACCCTAGACCTGGTTGCCGGCCTCATCCTCCAAGTACCGCGGAGAAACCGAATGACCAACTGGTGCCTCCCCAGAGGCCCATCACCTAATGGTGCGTGGAAAGCCGCAATGGCTGCCACGTACACCTTCTGCACAGAGGGCGCGATCTGAGTCCCCCTTGTCGGTTCAGATAGGCTACCACCGACGTATTGTCTGATCGTACTAAGACATGGTAACCTTTGATGTCTGGGACACAGCCCTGAACACAGCCATCATCTCTAGGCAGTTTATATGCCAAGAATCATGATGGTCCTGCCACAGACCCCTAGCAAAGCGGCCGTCCATGACCGCGCCCCAGCCAGTGAGGGAAGCGTCTGTCGAAACGGATTTCCGGCGACATGACACTCCCAACACTGGCCCTTGGGATAGGAACCAAGGTTTCTTCCATATTTGCAGAGAACGAAGGCATCTGCGCGTTACTCTGATTATACGAAACGGATTCCCCTTGGGAGAAAACCCCTTGGTTTTTAACCACCACTGAAGGGGCCTCATGTGTAGAAGGCCCAAAGGAATGATGTTGGATGCCGCTGCCATGAGGCCCAGCATTCTTTGAAATTGTTTTACAGTGATGGCCTGGCCCAGCCTTAACCCGGATACCATCGCCAGAACTGACTCGATACGTGCGGGAGACATTCGTGCCTGCATCGTAATCGAGTTCCACACGACTCCTAAAAATATCGTGCACTGGGATGGTTCTAGCACACTCTTCTTTGTATTGAGTCTCAACCCCAATTTCTGAATGTGGCCAAGGACGACATCTCGATGCCGAACTGCCATTTCTCGAGACTGAGCCAGAATGAGCCAGTCGTCGAGATAATTAAATATACGAATGCCTTGAAGTCTCAGTGGAGCAAGGGCTACATCCATACATTTGGTGAATGTGCGGGGAGAGAGTGCTAGGCCGAACGGAAGAACCCGATATTGGTAAGCTTCGCCCCCGAAAGCGAACCTCAGGTATCTCCTGTGACATGGAAGGATGGAGATGTGAAAATACGCGTCTTTTAGATCTATCGTGACAAACCAGTCCTCGGATCTGATCTGACTCACGATTGCAGGAATGGTTAACATTTTAAACCTGAACCTCCTCAGAGATCGGTTCAAAACCCTGAGATCTAGAATTGGCCTTAACCCCCCATCCTTCTTTGGAACTATAAAGTACCGGCTGTAAAACCCGGACCCCCTGTCTAATGGATGAACATGTTCTATGGCTTCCTTTAGCAGCAGAGTCTGTACTTCTTGTTCCATCACCTGAGCCTGCCCTGGAACCACTGTAGTTTGCACCACCCCAGAAAACTTGGGGGGGGGCGGTGCGCGAACTGGAGTCTGTACCCTGATTTTATTATATGCAGGACCCACGCAGATATGTTGGGAAGATGATACCACGCCTCCACAAAATCTACTAGGGGTACCAGCCTCTCGAGACTGGCCTCTGGTGTTTTTCGAGCATCTTTCTCGACTCCCTGAAGCGGAATACCGGCAGGCTGTAGTCGATACGGTTCTTGTGACCATAACTGACGCTTTTTCTTTATTAGAATATTTTCGCTGGAAAGAGATGCGGCCCGAAGCGTCGTTGATGGCGGGCAACATACATCGTTTCCTAGAGGGCTCCGCTGCGAGAACAACCTCGGTTGCCCTGCAGCGGAGGGGACAGCCCTCAGAGGTCCTACCACTTCGGTTAGGACCTCTTCCCCGAAGCCCTCCTAGCCTGAATGACTTCCCTCAGGTCGCCTCTCTGGCTGGAGGACTTTCGATTTCTGAGAGCGTTTCCTCTGTTGCCAAGCTCCAGGAGGAGGGGCTCTAGAGGAAACGCTCTCTCTCTGTTCTGCTCGGTGTGAGGAGCTGGCTGATGGCTGGGGCTGATCCCTTGGCCCCACCCTACTCGATTTGGACTTAGCTTTACGGGGGAGGTACTGCTGGAACGCCGCAGATTGCTTCTTTGCCTCCTGAAACCTGTCGACGACCGATGTAACGGCGTCGCCGAACAGGCCAGAAGGCGAAAGCGGCGCATCCAGCAGAAAGGATCTATCCTTCTCCTTGATACCGGATAGATTCAGCCACAGATGTCTCTCCGTGGCCACCATAGCTGCCATAGAGCGGCCAATGGCGCGGGCCGTCTCTTTTGTGGCCCGGAGAGACAAATCTGTGGCTTTTCTTAACTCCGAAATATCTTCAGGAGTTGGCCCCTCCCCCTCGTCCAAATCTTTCAGGAGGTCGGCCTGGTATGCCTGCAAGATAGCCATAGAGTGCAGACATGAACCAGCCCGACCTGCCGCCATGTAAGCCCTGCCTATTAAAGCCGATGTATCCCTGCAGGGCTTACTAGGCAGCGCCGGGTTTCCCATAACCCATGTCACGTGCCCCCAAAACATTGCTGTAATCAACCACACTGGGACTGGAGACACGGGACGAGTGCGGTTTATCCCACGATCTCGAGATCTCATTGTGGAGATCGGGAAAAAACGGCAAACCCCGGCGCTGAGGTTGTGACCTGTGCTGCAGGAAACGCTCATCAAGTTTACTTTTCACTTGCGTTCCCTGCTCATCATGTGGCCAGCTGATGTTAAGTCTGGCCACAGCACGAGTCACAACCTCTACCAGCTCCTCATAATCTTGGCCGTGAACTGGCGCGCCCAAATCACGGTCATCTGCATCAATGCTGAGCACATCCACTTCCTCAGAAGCAGAGAGCTCAAGCATTGGGACCTGATCGTGGGCAGGAGAAGCCGCGATGCGGGCTCCTGCACCACTCCCAGGGGCTACGGGATCTTCAGATGAAGAATGAGAAGTTGCCTCAGCAGCCTCATTCTCATCTACAAGATCCCGCTGCGAACCCCACGATCTCAATCGCCGCGCCGCCTCAACAGACGCGGGACCAGAACCGCGGGGAACGCGAGCCTGACCATGCTCATCAAAGCACGCCAGCCGGGAGCGCAGCACTCTAATAGGAAGTGCTTCACAGTCTGCACAAGCAGCTCCCTCGAGAGCTGCCTGTGCATGCTGCGCTCCCAAACAATTCACATATAAAGCATGTGTGTCCCCACCCGTGATATAACGAGGGCAGGGATGCACACATCTTTTAAATTGTTCGCTGGCCATATAAATATCGATCACAGGGACAAACAACACCAAATAAGACAGTTTTTCAACACAGAGCGCTTGCTGAAGAGCGAAAAGCTAGTGTGTGTTGTGACAGCGTCACTTTTATACTTCCGGGTATGCCGTCACATGTTATGTCACGACGCAACACCAATCAGGATTGGATTAGTTTCATTCATACTTCAGAGGCGCACGCTAAGGGAGCGTCCCCAAAGTGTCGATTCTCGACGCAGTGTAGAGTTCCCTCGAAAATCTTTCAAACTGGAATTTGACAATGCCATGAGGACTTTGTCATTTATGCATGACGCACACATTTTTTTGAATCATTGTTTTCATAAAATGTGCATGAAAAATGTCAATAAAAAACTTTAGAAAATACATTTGGATGTACAATAAAAAATGTTTAAATTGAATTTATATGTATTTTCTAGTCTAAAATGAGCTTTTCTAGTGCCTTGAGAGCACATAACCTAACTGTATTGGCTGAAGGAGATGTCATATCACATTCCTAAAAATACATTTTAATGGTTGAACATTATTATTCTATTTTAAATGCAGGTTTCTTAGAGTCATTTCTAAATGACAATAATATAAATGCATGTGAGCTGCTTTGATTGTCTTCCGAATCTTGTTAGGAAAAATTGAGTGGCATTCTGTAAAACCATAACAACACAGAAAACAAGGAAATCCGCTTATAATAACGGTACATTTATTCTCAAAGACAAGTCTTGCTTATTGAGCTTACTGGTCAAAATATGTAAAATACAGCATAACAAAATACTAGAAGATACTTTTGCAGCGGTTGTACATTACAAACATCGGGTTAAAGACAAGCCGAAAGGTTTTTTTGTTTGTTTTTTGGGTTCTTTTCCTTGAGCAGTAAATAACAGGCAGCTAAATGGCTTGGAGAGGGTCAAGTGATTGAGTGCTTTCAGCATAGGCTAAATTATACTCCACACAAAGGATATATCTGAAGCACACTACTGGTGTCGTAAGTGAGCGGTTTAATGTGCTGAAAGAGGCACTGTGCTTTAATCTTTTGCATATTGCTGAAAGCTACATAATTTAGCTTTTTTTTCAATTATCAGTATTCCAATTCCACATGAATGCTTGCTCAAACTAATATCATTATATATATATCATATTCTTTTATAAATATGATATTTATTAAATATATTATATTTTGGGGTTAGACATCAAATTAGAGAAATTATATATTGGTTTATTGATTGTTTAACAATAAAATTATTTATAAATATAAATTCAGTAGATGCTTCTATCCACAACAACCAATTACAAATCTTTTCAGTTTATGCATTCCCTGGGAATCGAACCCATGGCAGTGGCGTTGCAAGCATAATGCCCAATTGTTTGAGCTACAGGAACACTGCATGAAGTGATCTAATTTAATGACTATGTTATTATGTTTGGGTTCACTCTCTTTATGTTCTTCATTTCTCTCCTTCCATGGAATTATACCATTCTCTTTAGTTTTCCATTTAAGAACAGAGGACAGAGATAAGCGAATGAGGTTTCTAAGAATAGCCGAAGCCTTACAAAGTTTAATTCAATAAAACTCAAATAAAACTGTATCTGCCGTTAAATTATGTTGTGTGACAAATCATGCAGTTTTAATTAGAGCAATAAAACTTTAAAAGAGACCAGTAGACATGGGCTGGACTGCTGACAGACATTACATTTTCAATTCTCTCTGTGTATTATAAATGAGAATTTGAGTGGGGAAAAAAAAGTTAAATTCTGAGTAAACTAGAAATGAAACAGTAATGTAATAACTATTATAATAATAAAACAGTATGGTATGACAGTGTGCTAAAGTGACATTGCACAGTAAAAAAATATAGTAATTTGAACAGTAAGAGACTGTAAAAATGCTACAGTAAAAACCTGTTCCATTGTTATCGGGTAAGTTCCCTTACTGTATATAAAAAATTGCAATAGATAAAAGGACATTTTGTAAATGACACCTATGGGATATCACTAAAATACAATAAAAACATTATTTATGCTTTTATGTTCATTTTTCTTAGTGGTATATCACAAATTAATATTTGCTTTATTACAAAACATACTTGTATTACTACAACATTTTATCTCAGCATTTATTATAATTAAATGTATTTTTGTGTGTCCCACGGAGAAATAGAAACAATTTATGAGGTTTTAGGGACCATAGTCAAAGCCTTTGATATGACTTTGATAAGTCACTATGTGTGCAGCAGAACGTCTGTAACAGGAAGTGAACTATTTGCTGAAATAAGGTTAAATGCTAGACGTCCCATCATTATTCTGAGAGATGACAGGCGAATCTAAACTCTATATTAGAAACTCATGTCAAACACAAGCTGCATCACATGACAGAGACACACAATAACCCCCCATTCTTGCAACAGTAATTGCTGTGATGTTCTAAAAAAAACTCATAGCCAGTTATATTATTTTTCTTTAATTTGAGAAAGGATGATCAGATTTATTAATACATTTATTCAGAGATGCATTGCTGCAGTGGTACGTAGATTTAGCCAGTGATATGTTGTACTAAAAAAATGTAATTTACATTTTAAATTTATATACACACATATCCACATAAACGGATTACTAATCTAATAAATAAAACAGAATATAAAAAAGTGTTTGGGTTGGCTGCCTGAAGTTTTTAGTGATGTTTACCTTCTTCTTATTAGTAGTAGAACTAGTAGTAGTAGTAGAAGAAGTAGGCCTAGTAGTAGTAGCCTAACTAACTGTGCAGCTAACTAAACTTGTTAATTAAACAAGTGTAATTTGTATTAAAAAAAATAGGTGCGCCTTTAACCCAAGGGAGCATATGAGACTGACCTACCGTGACTAACCATAGGCTTTAGTAGCAGGAGAGAGAGAGAGAGAGAGAGAGAGAGAGAGAGAGAGAGAGAGAGAGAGAGAGAGAGAGAGAGAGAGAGAGAGAGAGAGAGAGAGAGAGAGAGACGCTACAGCAGCAGCATCAGCATCATAATGAATCACAGCAGCTCTAAGGCACGAGAAGCAGGGTCCGCGAGACTGAATTGGATAGTTTCGGAAAGGCGCTTTATCTGTTATTTTTGAGCCTTTTCCCGCGCCAGGAATAAAATTGAGCGGAGATTAGGCTAACAGTAGCCTACTTTATCTCCAGGATCCTTTTTAAGGAGCCATGGATTATTTTACTCGACAAACTTTCTTAAAACTAGCTTTTTTCATATTTACAGGTGAGTGTGTTGCTAATTAAATCTGACTTGCAGGTTTATGACGATGTTAAACATGTCCAGACGCTTCGATAGATAGAAATGCATTTAGAATTTGATGGTTTTAAATGAAATCCACTTGATCGCAGGAGAAACAGAATCATGAAACCGCTAATCAATTGGCAAACACAAGTGGATTTTTCATTTCCACATAATGATTTTTAAGGACGGCATGATGTTCTTTCTATATGGCGCAGTTCAGCATTTTGAAATGAAGTTAATTTATTCCTTGACATAAAACCTTTTGACTAGGCCTACTCAGAATATGCTGGCCAAATTTGTGGTGTCATAGTAATTAAATAAAGTACCCAAAGATTTAGAGTCCTCCAGGTAAGAACTGATGAGGAGATTTAGCTGTTGTTGTTGAGTTAAAGACAAACTCTATTGTTTCACTTTTGCATTGAACTTTTATGGGATAAGTTCTCACAATATAACCTGTCATTAATAAGCCTTTATATTTAAACAGTGAAACAATTCATAAAATATCTAATGAAACAAAGGAACAAAGGAAAGCAAAATATTATTGTGGCCAATATTTAAAAAAAACACATTTGTGGTCAACATTTAAAACATGACAACTTTCCCAATATACGTTTATAAAAAGCCGAAATATCACTATCACTATCACACTGCAGTTGACTCTTGTCTGAATGTATGTCAGTGTGTTTTTATTGTGTTTACTTATTCAGCCAATAAAGCAAAAAAAATATCGAGTTAGTTTGGAGGACAAGATTCACAAAAAATGATTCCAATTCAAGAGGGTTCTGCATATGCTAATCTGTCAATGGGTGTGTGCTATGAGATGTGATATTTAATCTAATTCTGCTCATAGAACCTCATCTGTCCTGCTCAGTCAAAATGTCCTCATCAGCATCACATATTATCAACTCATGTTTATTGTGCCTTAGGCAGGAGTATGGCAAGAGAATTTATGATTAATGTAATGAGTTTGTGAGGTCCTTTTTTATGTAATAGCAAACAGACTTCACCTCTAATTAGCAATCTGGGAAGAGTGGTCCACATAAGCAGTTTTGGTTCATGTTTTGACAGTACGCCATTTCTCTGCAGTGTTCAGCAATTTAGCTTTCAATACTGTATACATTATCTGTCTAACATATTTATTAATGTATTTATTTGTTTCTTTATTAATATATTTTTGGCACACACACAGACTATCAGTTAATTCTGCCGTCCTTTGTTGTGCTGAGCTTTTAGCAAGATTGAATGCACAGATGTTGGACTGAGGGAAAACTGAAACCCATTTTCAAGAAACTCAAGGCACGAACAATATGCCTCTAGCTTTTAACATTCTCCTTCTTTTTCTCTAGTGGTTTTCGCTATTCTGTTTTTAGTTTCCATCCATTTATTTCTTTCCAAGCCAAATTAAATAACTTCTGATTCACTCAGAAAGGACCCAGAATACACAACTAATATTACTAAAATGTTAGTATGCTTTTAAAATGCAGCGCTCTGATATAATGTATTATGATTCTGCCCTGTCAGCTTATACAGTCCGCTTTGAGGATATTTAACCATCCAGGGATTGCGAATGTCAGTGCTTTAGAAAAGAAGTAAGAGTTATGAAACTAATTAAAATGTCTTGTTCAGATGCATTGTCATTTATATTACATTTGTCAGATTTTCTAACCACACTGAATCAGAAGATAGATAGAGCATTATTGTGATAGCAAAGAACCGGCCAAAAGAAGAGACCATATGACTGACATCATGTAGCATAAACCATAGTTTCTTTTGTTTTACCCATTTAGCAGTGAATTTTATGTGAAATAGTTGACATGCAATAACAATGTAGTTGTGAAATAACAACAGACAGGCATAGAAAAAACTGACCAGCTGTACTAAAAACACCCCCCCCCAAAATGAATGGAAATATGGAAACTTTTATAATCAAAATTTCCATCCAGTATCATTATTTTATAAGCAAAAATAAAGGGAGGCAGACTAAAGCCAAAGGTATCATAAAACTAGCCAATCACATTACAGCTTGCCAGATCAAGCAATATGAGATATGCATTATGCAGTCAGTGAGAGGACTGCAGTCGGTCTGTTGGCCTGCCGTCTCAAGCTGGGACTAGTAGAATGCTGGACTCCACCCCTCACATTACATGTTGACCTTGATGTATTTTATGTTGTAGAATAAAATGTAAAAATAGATATTAAAAATAGATTGAAAAACCCATTGACGATGGAATCAGAAATGTGCTAAAATACTAACTCGTTTACAGGATTTGGCCTACAGAAATACGTCATCCCTGCAGCACTCTATAAACCTGGCATTGTGTATGATTATTGTTGGCTCTGTGACAAATTGCTGTTATGTTTATCATTTGTTGGATAAAAGCATTGGTTAAAGGGGAAAAAATTGTAAATCTTATTTAGATAACAGTTTTGTCTTGTGTTTCTCATACAATTCATTAAAAACAGACACAAATGAGACAATTGTTGACAGGAGTGAGAATATAGAGCTATACAAATGTATGTGATGAGTTTATATTGAATGTCTGGCTTTTGATTGCAGACTTGACAAATGAGCATTGAATGAGACACTGTTGAGATCTCTAGAAGAAATAAACTATGAGATTAATCGGTCATTTTTCTCAGGAGCAAAATCTGAGAAGCAGGAGACTCTACATTTGTCATCACTGCTGTTTAGGATGCTAATCTGAGATGTTAAAGAGATCTCATTTGTGAATTTTCTTTCCTGTGTTTGAGATCTCCCTGAATGTGTGCCAAGCCTTGTCATGTTTATCACGTCAGTTTCTCACATTTTGAATGAGCAATTTCATCATTACTTTTTTGCTGTTTGCTATTTGACATATGAGACTCTGCTGACAAACAAAAACCATAACAGTGACAATATAGCCTAAGGTGACATCATGGTGACAGTTTCATTTGTGAAATGCTCCAGCATACATAGGGTTTAATCTCTGCACCACGGTTTCTGAGGAAACTGTATTTCACTCTTCCTGCACCCTGAATTACTAAAATGACAATATGTCGATTTTGACTTATATCCACCTTATTCCTGACGAGCTTACTGCGTTTTGAATTATGGGTGGCACTTCCGGTTTGGGAAACTTCCGTTCAAAAAGACTGAAACGAATAATTTCAAATCATAAGGTTTCCCTACAAATAAAGCTGATCCGTTAGTTTGACTGGATGAGCTGTCAATTTATTAATGCTTTATTTTCAGACATCATGAGAATAACGTTATACTTGGTATTTTAACGTGACTTGTTATAACAAGAATAGGCCTACGTAGCAAGAGCTCTTTTCAGTCTGCATTCTTTTCCTCATGATTCTTTTCGTTTTTCCCCTTTGCAATCCGCTGTAAAAGTATGAAAAAGGACAACATATACTGCACATTTGTGGTCTGTTCTCCCGAATTTAATTTACGATATATTTCATTAATGATTCACTGGAATGCACGAAGAATCTTGTTAATTCTCCTCAAATCCTCACGTCTCTTTCTAGCCAGGTTTGTTTTCACAGGTAAATGCATTTATAATCGGTCAAAAGGACGGAAATCACTTTAAAATAGTATCACGTAATGCTGAAGTAATGAATATTTTTGATTAAGGCAACATAAGTTACATAATAGCCTACAGATATGACCTACTACAGTGGGGCTTTTGTGGTTATTTGGTCTGTTGAAAGTACCTTGATGCTTTTACACTTTAAAATGTCCTTTTAATGTTCGATTGTCGAAGGGTGAGTAGATTAATGTAATCTCATTGTGACACTTTTTTAACGTATTGCGTTCATAGAGCGATCCTTTCACTGATTGTTTACAGCTTAACGGAAGCTTAACACCCATAATTCGCGCAAAGCGTCATGGGGCGCAGGAATAAGGTGGATAGGATTTTAGAATGTCATTTTGAAGTGGGTGCTTGTAGGCTACATATAAGTGGTGCTCAGCATGACTTTAGACAGTGTGTTTGGTGAAATGGACTTCCATTGCCAAGGTTGAAGGAATCTCTAAACACAGATCAAAGTGTTTGCTGTTAGCATCAAACATTAAAGAAGCACAATAAGTGTGTTTTGAAATGTGCATCACTTGTGACATCACTTGCAAGCAGAGCATTTACTCGGACATACACTGATAAAATCGAATGGTTCACAGTCACAGTTATTATAAACTAATCACAATCAAAGATCACTCAAAGATCACAATCATCTTTGGCTCATGTCCAAGTTGTGTTGATTGTTTGTTCATCTTTTGACCATTTGGATAGATAGGCGAAAATAGTGGCAAATAATACAAATAGGCCAAATAATACAAATACAAAGAAGTTTGAAAAGAGGACTTTTACACTAACTGTATAAAATATAATGCATTATATATTTTTGTTTTTTTTTCTATTCATTTTTATATTAATACAACATATAATGTATTTCTTTCATTTTTAGTCTGCTTTTTTCAGCTCTGACTGTTATCAAAAATTAAATGTATATACTGTTAAAAACACTAATTTGTGTGTTTGTTATTTTCTAGCAATAAAAACAACAATAGACTTAAATTTATGAAAGAATGCCTACATTTATCTCACTTAGTATCTTGGGACCCTTGGTAGTTGATAAACTTTTCCATATTTTATGTTTTGTATAAATTAAAAAATCGTTGTTAATTTTGCTTTAATTTGTAACAGGGTTGAATGTTAAATGCTACAATATGGCAAGTGGAAATAATGGTTCGATTGAGCCATACATGCTTGAACCAGAAACTGATTCAGAAGAAGAAGAGGAAGAGCGAATTATACAGACAGGCCCATTTCTATGTGGGTACTTGAGGGTGCACCCTCAGTTGATACTGTAATAATAATATTGACAAAAAAGATTTGGTAAACTCTCCAATGCATATTTGTGTCTATTTACAACATGCTTTTGCAGCAGTAGCAATAGACCTTATTCAGAGCAGCGCCATGACAGGTATTGTAGCGAAGCTGTGATGAAAAACTTACCGTGTTTTCAAAAAGCTGTAAAAAAAAAAAGAGAAGCTGTATAAAGCTCAGAGAACGCTTATAATTTCCCACAGCTCATATTGTAAATCTGGCCCTTTGTGCGCTTGGCTATATTAATTCAGAATTTGAATAAAAGTCGACACATAACGGTAATTTATATTATTAGCCTTTGGCTTGGCTATATTATCAAACAGCTAATAATGTGTTGCTAATGTTACACAAGCATTTCCCTGTTCGTCAGAAAGCTGCCTTCTAAAAATCAGCATCCTTCGAAAAAATGATAGGAAAAGCCCCGCCCCACACATTGATTTGTGTCGGTAGGAATTAGAGGCGGTTTCAAACTGCGTTTTTGAGACTGTCTTTGGTACATTTCAGTTTTAAGAAGAAAATACTCAGCAATGGTGTTGACTGGTGAATTTATGCATACAAATACACATAAACATGATTTTCACCACAGGGTAGTCTTAATATCTTTCATAATACTTTAAACATATTTAATTGTGCTCACTGTAAAACAACATGGGATTTGTGTCTCTAAAAAGGTCATGGGTCACCAAAGTGTCTGTGAAAAGTGTCAGATACTACTCGGAACATTCTTACAAAATGCGTCTCGTGAGGACTATTTTCATTTAATCTCATGAGGGTAATTATTTTGTTCCCTCTTAATGTCTATCACACCTACTACATAATAATGAACCATTTTGATTTCGAAGCTGTTGTGTCCTGTAGAGCAGCAGACCAGATGGGCTTGTGTTTTTAGACAACTCTTCCCTCTGATGCTGCCTGGCGACTGTTTTGACTTTGTCATGTGTTTGACATTTAGTTTGTGACATTCAGTGAGTCAATATTAAGTTGGTTTTAGAGACCTATGGCTCCCTAAGAGCAGAACTGAAATGTTGTTACATCACTCCTGTCCTGTTCAAACGTGTCAAATACATCCTTCACACCATAAAGAATAGTAAATCCCTTTGTTTGGCTTGACCCAGACAGGGTAAACTTAAATGATTAGTTGATGAATCACTGTATGTTTCTGACATCTGGCAGTGTAGATTGTTATCAGGAGCTCAGATATGATCTGGTTAATGATTGAATGGTTATGAGGAACATTCTGCGTCAAGCGATATTTTATCTGATAAGGATTCCAAAAGTAATTAACGTGAATCTTTTCAAGGAGTTGTGAAAGGACTGCAGTTATACTAAATTTTGTCAGGAGATGTCAGAAGTAACACAAATGTCACAACATGTATAATTTAATTGAACATACAAATGACACATAAATAAAAACGTTTCAGAGTACATTTTTAATGTTTTCTAAAAATATTAATGACGAAATATGGTCCAAACCAGCAGCCTCGATCATTGTAGTTATGAATGAAACAATAATAAATAAAAAATAAATAATATTCAGCTTTTCAGCATCCTTACTCCAGTCTTTAGTGTCACACGATCCTTCTGAAATCTTTCTTCTATGCTGATTTGGTGCTCAAGAAATATTTCTTTTTATTATCATCAATGTTGAAAACAGTTGTGCTGCTTAAAATTTGTGTGGAAACCCTGAAACCCTTTTTTCCCCCAGAATTCTTTGGTGAATAGAAAGATAAAAAGAAGGTATTTTGGAAAAAATAAGAATGTATAACTCATGCTTTAAATCACAATTGTCAGTCTTGCTTCCAGTGATCAGAACATCAATTGCTATCATGTTATCATGTCATCAATTTACATCATGTCTACATTAATCCGGATATACATTTGAAAATGGTGTTTTCATTTCAAAACGCTCTCCGTTCACACTAGCGTTTTTAAGCGTTTTCCAGAAATTTCTCATCCACACAGTAAAGTCAGAAAAAGCTAAATTCACCTTATGAATTTACGCATGCGTGAAACTTCATAAAAGCTCACTGAGATGATGGAGACGGAACAGAAAGTTCTCACGCTGTTCTTTTAAAAAGATCATTTTATTTACCAAAATATCTCACCATTTACTCATTCATCCGTCCAAGTCACACTCAATCACCATTATATTATGTATGGTCTAAAACTCAACTGTAGAAAGTAACATTTCTTTAGCAGTGTGAAAGTGAATAGAACTTAACCTTTATACAATACTGCTATAAACATCTGTCGGTACAATGTGCGTCACAAGACTAAACGTGTCATCGTTTTCGAAAACCTCTGTTTTCACAGTCCACATACAACGCAATAACGCAGTTCCCTATCGGTCAGTCACTACGACGTAGGTCATGACTGACCAATAGGAATCTCGCTAGAGAGGCCAATCTACTTCGAGTGAAACTAAAACAGGCCAATGCACATTGGCGTGCAATGATTTGCATCAGCTGCGCGACCTCGTTAGCGCGGGTATTTAACAAGCAGCTGAGCGATTGCACAGTTAGCTTTTTGCTTCGGAGCCAAGCACTTCGATGCCTCTACAGTGGAAGAACTCTACAGGCCTTTCTTTGAACTCTCTCTCTCTCTTCTGGTGCTGGGCGCGACAGCACGGCAGCGTGAGCAGCCTCTCTAAAGAGCAAAACAAAAAGCTGTTTTAACGGCTGGTAAGATCTCCCAGCGCACAGTCGGGTGCACATCCCCTGTGATCGCTGAGGCTGCTCCCCTGCGTGCTTCAGTACCAGTGAGAGTAGTTCCTAAAAGAGCAAACACAGATAGTTCGCGTCTTTTTTAAGATGACGTTCTATCTGTGTGTTTCTGGATGCGGTCGTTACCTGGGATCGCGGGATGGTCACGATCGCTGCCTTGTGTGTCTGGGCCTCGAACACGCACAGGCAGCGTTCGTGGATGAGTCATGTACCCATTGTGGGAAGATGACCATCTCAGAGCTGAGGTCGAGACTCTCGTTCCTGCAAAGGGGCGGAGTCCCCGTGCCTGCACCTCGGTCCAACCCCCCTTCGCGGGTTGCTTCCGGCAGTGACATGGGTGACTTGAGGATTACAGTGAGCGCGCTTCCTTCGGGGAACCAACCCCCTAGGAACCCCCACTCCTCTCATGCTCTGCAACCAGTTCAGCTGCCAACGGAACGCGCCGGACCATCCTCGAGATGCGTACCGGTCGTTTCGTTCGGCGCTCCCCGCGACGACCAGATGTCGATCGCTGCATCGGAGGGTGGGTCAGACCGCTCCGCGGACGACGGCTCGGACCCGCTGCCTCCTTCGGGTGCGCCAGCGGTGCCCGAGTCGGACCCGGAGATGATGGCCATGCTTTCCCGGGCCGCCAACAGGGTCGGGCTCGTGTGGAACCCTCCACCGTGTCCCGAGCCCTCGAGGCTGGATGATTGGTATCTCGGGGTGGCGCGCGCTGGTTCTCAGCAACCCACTCCAGTGCCTTTCTTCCCGGAGGTGCATGAGGAGCTCACGGGGACGTGGACGGCACCTTTCACTGCCAGAAACCGTCCCGGTGGCTCCTCCTCCCTCACCACCCTTGATGGCGGGGCAGCTAAGGGATACACGCGTATCCCGCCAGTGGAACGGGCCGTTGCTATGCAACTGTGCCCTAACTCCACTTGGCGTGGAGAACCGTGTCTTCCTTCGCGCGCCTGTAGGTACTCGTCGGACTTAACCGACAAGGCTTACAAGGCCTGCGGGGAAGCTGCCTCTGCCATACACGCTATGGCGTTGTTGCAGGTTCATCAGGCTAAGGCACTGAAGGACCTGCACGAGGGTGGTCATGACCCACAAGTTCTCCAAGAACTTCGTACCGCGACGGACCTCGCGCTTCGTGCGACGAAGGTTACCGCGCGGTCTGTGGGTCGTGCGATGTCCACTTTGGTGGTCCAGGAACGCCATCTCTGGCTGTGTCTGGCCGACATGAGGGAAACCGACAAGATCAGGTTCCTTAATTCCCCCGTGTCCCAGACCGGCCTCTTCGGCGACGCGGTCGAGAACTTTGCCCAGCAGTTCTCGGCTGTACAGAAGCAGACTGAGGCGATCAGTCACATCCTGCCGCGGCGGTCAGCTGCTGCCTCCACTCCACCGCCTGCGGCTCCTCAGTCTGCTCGTCGCTGAGGGCGTCCTCCTGCGTCTGCCCCTGCTCCCGCGCCGCAGCAGCAGCCTCCACCTAAGCGGCGCCGTGGAGCCAGTCGCAGGCAAGGCGCCCCGCCCGTCCGGGCCCCCGCCAAGAGGGGCGGCAAAGCCAAGAGTAAGCGGCCCTAGGACGGGCGACCCGGAGATGGAGGGAACTGCTCTTCAGGAGACGATGACCGCTTCGCTCCTTCCCCCGGAGGAGGGCCGGGTGGAGAATCTTTTGTTTCCTTTTGTTCCGCCGCTGGCCTTAAAACCAGCGGTACCTGCATTTTCAATAAAAGAGCAGTTTCTACCATCTCTGGGTCCGAAGGGGACCCGGAGAGCAGTGGGGGGTCAGAATCCTCACCACTCTCATCCGCCTCCTCTTTCGCCAGTGAGCAGCAGTGTGCAGTTCGAGAACGCCACCGAGCCGCCTCCTGCACCTCCTGCCCTGTGGAACCAGGTAAGTGCTGCACAGCACGCACAGACCCCGCTACGGGCCGCCTCCCAGAGAGAGCCCCCCGAGCCGCGTCCCTGTGTTCCACCTCGCTGCCCCACTCCGGGTACGCCTGCGGTCCCTTTGGTCCCGCTTGCACGGTCTCTGAGAGCCTGGTTAGCGCTCCCCAGTCCGTCTCGCTGGCTCATTCGGACCATCAGGCTCGGCTATGCGATTCAGTTCGCCCGGCGTCCCCCCAAGTTTCGGGCCATCCACTCCACTACAGTGAGAGCAGCCGATGCCCATGTCTTGCGTGCGGAGATCGCAGTCCTACTGGCGAAGGACGCGATAGAGCCGGTCCCTCCAGCCGATATGAGGTCAGGGCACTACAGTCCCTACTTCATTGTACCCAAGAAAGGTGGTGGGTTACGACCGATCTTGGATCTGCGAGTTTTGAATCGGAGCCTCCACAAGCTACCGTTCAAAATGCTCACGCAGAAACGCATTTTCGAATGCATCCGTCCCCAAGATTGGTTTGCAGCGATCGACCTGAAAGACGCGTACTTTCATGTCTCGATTCTTCCTCGACACAGGCCGTTCCTGCGCTTTGCGTTCGAGGGTCGAGCATATCAGTACAAAGTCCTACCCTTCGGGCTGTCCCTGTCCCCCCGTGTCTTCACGAAAGTCACGGAGGGGGCCCTTGTTCCCATGAGAGAACAGGGCGTTCGCATCCTCAACTATCTCGACGACTGGCTCATACTAGCACACTCTCGAGATCAGCTATGCGAACACAGGGACCTCGTGCTCAGGCACCTCAGCCAGTTGGGTCTTCAGGTCAACTGGGAAAAGAGCAAACTCTCCCCTGTGCAGAGGATCTCTTTTCTCGGTATGGAGTTGGATTCGGTCGCTCAGACAGCGCGCCTCACAGAGCAGCGTGCTCAGTCGGTGCTGAACTGCTTGAACACGTTCAAAGGCAGGACGGCGGTCCCACTGAAATTTTTTCAGAGGCTCCTGGGGCATGTGGCAGCGGCAGCAGCGGTAACCCCGCTCGGCCTGCTCCATATGAGACCGCTTCAGCACTGGCTTCACGGCCGAGTCCCGAGATGGGCGTGGCATCACGGCACTCACCGGGTGGCAATCACACCGGCCTGCCGTCAGACCTTCAGCCCGTGGTCAGACCTTTCGTTCCTTCGGGCAGGAGTCCCCTTGGAACAGGTCTCCAGGCATGCTGTGGTATTCACAGATGCCTCTGCCACCGGCTGGGGTGCCACGTACAACGGGCATGCAGTGTCAGGGGTGTGGACGGCTCCCCAACTGCATTGGCACATCAATTGCCTCGAGTTGCTAGCAGTACATCTCGCTCTGAGCCGCTTGAAAAGGCCGCTACGGGGCAGGGACGTACTGGTCCGCACGGACAACACTGCGACCGTTGCGTACATCAACCGACAAGGTGGTCTACGCTCCCGTCGCATGTCGCAACTCGCCCGCCATCTCCTCCTCTGGAGTCAGAAGCATCTGAGGTCGCTTCGAGCCATGTATGTCCCCGGCGTGCTCAACCGTGTGGCCGACGAGCTATCACGAGCTGTGCTTCCGGGAGAGTGGCGACTCCACCCCCAGGTGGTTCAGCTGATCTGGAGAGAGTTCGGAGAGGCTCAGGTAGACCTGTTTGCCTCCTCAGAGACCTCCCATTGCCAGCTGTTTTACTCCCTGACCGAGGGAACACTCGGCACGGACGCACTGGCACACAGCTGGCCCCGGGGCCTCCGCAAATATGCGTTTCCCCCAGTGAGCCTACTTGCACAGACACTGTGCAAAGTCAGGGAGGACGAGGAGCAGGTCCTTCTGGTGGCTCCCTATTGGCCCACCCGGACTTGGTTCCCGGAACTCATGCTCCTCGCGACAGTCCCTCCTTGGCCCATTCCTCTGAGGAAGGACCTCCTGACTCAGAGACGGGGCACCCTATGGCACCCGCGCCCAGACCTCTGGAAACTCCATGTCTGGTCCCTCGGGACGCGGAGGTTCTAGGTGACTTACCCCCAGAGGTACTTAACACCATCACTTCAGCACGGGCGCCGTCCACGAGACGTGTTTACGCCCTGAAGTGGAACTTGTTCGTCGAGTGGTGTTCTTCTCGCCGAGAAGACCCCCGAAGATGTTCGATAGGGTCTGTGCTTTCCTTCTTGCAGCAGGGGTTGGAGCGTAGACTGTCCCCTTCCACCCTCAAAGTACATGCTGCCGCTATTTCTGCTTATCATGACCACATAGATGGCAAAACAGTTGGAAAGCACGACCTGGTCGTCAGGTTTCTTAGGGGGGCGAGACGATTAAATCCTCCTCGACCCCCCTCCATACCCTCTTGGGATCTTTCCCTGGTGCTTCGAGCACTTCAGGATGTTCCCTTTGAGCCTCTGCAATCAGTAGACTTAAAGCTTCTTTCCATGAAGACTTTGCTGCTGGTTGCATTGGCCACTGTCAAGAGGGTAGGAGACCTGCATGCATTTTCGGTCGACGAATCGTGCCTAGAGTTCGGGCCGGGTGACGGCCACGTGGTACTAAGACCCCGGCCTGGCTATGTGCCCAAGGTTCCTACCACTCCCTTCAAAGACCAGGTAGTGAACCTGCAAGCGCTGCCCTTGGAGGAGGCAGACCCAGCCCTGGCTTTGCTCTGTCCCGTTCGCGCTCTGCGTATGTACGTGGACAGAACTCAAAGCTTCAGGACCTCAGATCAGCTCTTTGTCTGTTACGGAGGCCAGCAGAAGGGAAAGGCTGTCTCCAAGCAGAGGTTGGCCCACTGGATAGTGGATGCCATCGCCTTGGCTTACCAAGCTCAGGGCGTGCCCTGCCCGCTTAGGTTGCATGCACACTCTACGAGAGGCGTTGCGTCCTCCTGGGCGCTGGCACGTGGCTCCTCGCTAACAGATATCTGTAGAGCTGCGGGCTGGGCGACACCTAACACGTTCGCTAGATACTATAGCCTACGTGTAGAGCCGGTCTCCTCCCGTGTTCTCACCCTAAACGGGTAGAAGCACTGAGAGGTCTGGCTCTGTCGGCTTGCTGCACCCTACTGTGCACCCTTATTGCTCCAGAGTGAAAAACCTGTCGAGTCCTCCAAAACCCCTCGGCCCGGACTTGGCGGAGCGTCCGGCGCCAGGCCCTTATCCGTTGAATCCTTGAGAACCGGATCTGGGCTGGGTTCCATATGTGTGACCCTACGGGGATCCCATATGTGTATATATTCCACGGATGCTCCTATCGGAAGCCCGTGTCTTTCCCTTGGGCTAAGTCACCCCTTATTTCATATGCAGTTCAGCCTTCGGGTTAGTCCATATGTATTTCCACGTAACTCTTTGAAGAAGTGGCTTCCGCAGCGTTCCTTCCTAAACAGGAAAGGCACGCTTTCCCAGTGTTATCCAATATGTCACTGTGTGGGTTATCACGGAACAACAGTGTCAAACTCTCTGTGTTGGCCTCCTCCTATCGTCCTTCCAGGCAAGAAGGTGTAGAGGCTTGCACGGGGGCGCTGGATGGGGTGCAGCAGCTGTGGCGCTTTGGTAGGGATTCCTATTGGTCAGTCATGACCTACGTCGTAGTGACTGACCGATAGGGAACGTCTCGGTTACATATGGTAACCCTCGTTCCCTGAGGGAGGGAACGGAGACGTAGGTCCCGTCGCCACATCTGCTGCCGCCCGCCGGGGCGGCCAGCTTCTCAGGCTTGGCTCCTCAGCAAAAAACTAACTGTGCAATCGCTCAGCTGCTTGTTAAATACCCGCGCTAACGAGGTCGCGCAGCTGATGCAAATCATTGCACGCCAATGTGCATTGGCCTGTTTTAGTTTCACTCGAAGTAGATTGGCCTCTCTAGCGAGATTCCTATTGGTCAGTCATGACCTACGTCTCCGTTCCCTCCCTCAGGGAACGAGGGTTACCATATGTAACCGAGACGTTTTCAAATGTATCCCCTTGGAAGAGCGTTTTGAAAAAGCTCTGTTTTCGTAGGACAAAGACACTGTCTCAGTGTGGACGCAAGGATAAAACAGAGAGATAAAGATGTGTTTTCAAACCAAACCGTATCTGTGTGGACAAGGCCTTAATAACACAAAATCTAGTATAAACGCCTTGCAAAAACAAACAATTAATGCAGTCAGAATAAAGTTTGAAGTGTTTAACTTTGATGGATCTTCCCTCAGTAAGGAGTCTGTTCTGCAATGATCTGGCAACAAGACAAAATCCTGAATGAAAACAGACTCTCTCCAAAGTGAAGGGACACAACTGCTCTCATGTGTGTAGTCCCGCTGTTTTTTTTAATAATCTTCTGATTGATTTTAGTCCAAGCTAAGCTGGATCCCTTGATAGACAATGTGGCTTGAACTAAATTATTTTGAAAAAGAAAATACAAATGCACTAAATTAGCAAGCATCAATTTCAGATTCAATCAATAAATAATGTTGTTTCTGATTATATCTTCAGAAAGACATTATGTCTCTCTCAAATTAGTCCCACCTCCACTCAATCACAACAGCTCGGATTACCTGTTCCATTCAGTCACATTTGGCATTCAAACATTTTAGCTCTGTCTATAATCACAGATATTGTGGTACATCAAGCAATAGAACTTTTTGTTCAACTGTATATACCAGCATCAATCAGATTTTTAGTTTTAAATCCAAAATCGATCAGATGGTTCTTGGTGTGTCAAAAAATACAAAATCGTTCCATTATAGTTCAATTTTTACCTCTTCTACTCATCTAAATGGCATTACTCAACACCCTCACTGTCTTAAAGTTCCAGACAAACCCAAAATTATGCTCTGTGATCTTCACAAGTGCTATAATTAAAGGTATTGTAGGTAAGATTTTTATAAAAAACTTTTTTCCAAATTTGTTTAAACTTTCTATATATATATATATCAATGCATAATTAAAATGTAAGTACTCTGATAAAAAGAGTATAAAAATCAAGTGACTCTTGACCGTTTAATCTGCACTAAACACAGCTCATTATTTTCATTCGGGACGAAACAAAGGATTGGCTTAGGCGACTGTCACTCTCTCGCAACCATGGCAACAAGCTGCTACATGCGCTGCCCACATGCGCGCACTAAGAGACTAGTAAGAGACAATTACATGCAAAACACAGCGTATATGTTATGAATCTTACACTAAATTCACCTCCATCACAGTGTAACTGATTGTAATGGGAAAACGTGTATCAATGCAACCTGTTTTTAGCTTTGCTTCATGTTACTAGCTCGTTAACGAATCAAACTCAATATATTTTAAACTTTACCAGTATCGATATGCTAGCTTGATAGTGAGTACTAACAGCCATGTTAGTTGTTTATATTCATAATGATAAAGTTAGGTATTTTATTACATGTGAGTCTGACATGATGTCACTACATGCTCTGCGCTCCTCTCCGCTCGGCGTCCTCCAGCTGTGAGCGGTCGGCATCGCGCCTTCATGTGTTTTGGGGGCGTAGCTTTGGAAGGAGCCCAGAATGGAGAGGGTGGAAGTGAATGGAGATAAACAGCTGTGTTTATTGCAGCCCTGAGAGGACTACAGACACTCGATTTTTATATTCTCTTTTCCAGAATACTTACATTTTAATTATGTATTGATATATATATATATATATATATATATATATATATATATATATATATATATATAAAGTTTAAACAAATTTGGAAAAAAGTTTTTTATAAAAATCTTACCTGCAATACCTTTAAGCTACATTTATGGTAAAAAAAAAAAAAGTGCTTATAGGCTGGTTTTGTGTTGCATCAGTGGCTTGTGAACACAGAGACAGGCGGTAACTTGGTGCTATAGCTGATGAGTGACCCGTGAAAACTTTCATTAATAACTTACATATGTCTCTTCTGAAGGGTTTTTGTTCATGAGCTTCCCCTTAAGCTACTGCACATCAGTCTTGGTAGGAATGCAGAGAAAAGTACTGTAAACTTTTATTATTATTATTATTATTATTAATATTCAGTAATGGTGTTCAAATGCAATAAGAATTGCATAGAAATACGTTTTTATTAAGCATGACACAAGCTGATTTACAAAACCCAAGTGACCGATTTGGAATGCTCAACATAGACAGCATTCACGGCGACTCAATTGGTTTAAATTAATCCGATGTTAGCATGTCACTAAGCTAACAACAGTGGTTACTCTACAATAAAAACACTGCAAGTTTTAGACCTCAAATCAAACTCTTCAGTTTAAAGGGTTAGTTCACCCAAAAATGAAAAATTAATTTATTCACCATCATGTCGTTCCAAACCCATACGACTTCTGTTCATCTTCGGAACACAAATGAAGATATTTTTAATAAAATCTGAGCGATTTCTTGCCCTCCATTGACAATCTAAAGTTTGTTGTTTTTCTCATAACTGGAGTCCCCAATCATGCAGATTATGGCTACATGCTCTGAGTAGTACTGTAGAGTAAGAAAGTTATTTCCCCTACCCCGGAAATGATCATTTCTTAGAATTAATAAACAATTAACACTCAGTGTTTGTTTTACAAACAGGTTAATTGATTGTAATATTAATTCTGCTACATTAAGTTAATTCTATTAACTGATCCAAATATTTATAACCAATTATATCTAGTTATAATTACTTAATCATATTTTCTTGAGCTAATAATAGTGTTGACTTATAAAAACCAGAGTGCAAAAATGTTTGGAAGCTAACCACCAGAAACAATATTAAGATATGAAAATGCATTTCATGACTCCTTTAAACCCAGTGAACGCATCAGCTCCTTCACATTAGCCTCTGGTTTCACAGACAGGGCTTAAGTCCATTTAAGTCCCAGACTAAAATGTTTGTTTTTTGACTAAAATGCATGTTTGAGCTGTTTTAACTAAAAGCAACTTGCACTGACATATCTTAAAATATGTCAGTGACATTGTTTTGTCTCAAGATGCACACCAGTAATGTTAGATGTCCTAATTAAACTAATCCTGACTTAATCTAAGCCCTGTCTGTGAAACCAGGCCTAGGTGTGAGGATTGCCTATGTGCCTCAGCTCAGATGGAGAGTATTAAGATTCGGCATTATCCTCTCAGAGAAAGAAAGAGAAGGATGAAGCTCAGATAAACTCTCAGCAGAGGATTCAGCTGAGCACGCTGTGCTGTGTATCATGTCGGTGAGGAGTGACAGCTCTTCTCTGAGAGTGTGCGCTTAACGAAGCCCAGCTGTCACATGTTCCTAAATTGGGTGGAACAGGTAGGCCAGATGCCATGCTTCACCAATTGGATACAAATCAGAGGACTGTCACACATGCAAATCGAACAGAGAGTGCTCTCTTGGCAGAGTGAAATAAGTGCAAAGAAGTTGTTTTTGCTGAAGGATGGACCCCCTAGATGAAAGCGGGTTCACTTGAAGTTACAACTAAGTTACTTACAACTTGTGCCATTATACAGTATAGAAGTGCACATGAGAGATTATTTAGTTGGTGAATTTCCATATAATGGCACAAGATTTCTTAGTTTTAACCATCACTGCGAAATCAACATGGTTTATTTGGCTTATTGGCTCCTCATGTGTAGATATTAATTCTTTCATATTTCAATAAATCTGCTAACTGCATGGAACTTCATCTTACAGAGCCAGACTTTTGATTATCAGTGTAGCCCAAGCATCAGCATAAGTCTCGGACATGTTGTATCTTAGTCTGGCTAAAAACTCAAACTTCCAGAATCATATTTCTGTCTATCCTTAGGAACAAAATCGCCTACTGATTTGATATTTTTTGTGGTGTATGCTATCTTATAAAATTGGTGAATTTTATATATTGGTGTATCAAATATTGGTGAAATGCCTATGATAATGTTCTATTGTGAAAACTTGCATGTACTTGTAGTCTAAAAGCATTTCCCACTATTGCATGTTCAGTAAACTAGGCATAGGCAATGGTCGAAATGTTCAGTACTTTTTAGTCAAGACTTATAGTATGTGTCTTTACAGAAATTGACAAAAATAAACCCACTTTGATTTTCACTGGACTGTTGTGTACAGTTGTGCTTGAACACTAGAATGTCTTTCAAAGAGTCAGTGTCACTAACAGGGCAGAACTTTGCAAATCCAGCAATATTTCTTTATTGGATGAGCTCATTGTAGCAGCCTAGAACAAAACATTGCTTGTTTGTTTTTTTGCAGTACTGGTAGAAACATCTGGACTTACACAGCCTAACTAATCTAATCTTTATAGACTAATTATAATATAATACATAATATGAGTTTTAAGTTTTAGGAGACTTTTGTATTTAGACTTTAAACAGCCTGCGCTTACTTTCTTTAAACATATTTGATGTACATATACATATATAATTTTTTTTTTTAAACTTATTTATATGATAGTGTGCATCTGGTTAATACAGACCCTTTTTTGTGCAAGATCTTTGATGCCAGTGTCATTTACTGGAAATAGGATGTTAGTTTGTGGTTAAATACATGAAGCTTGAAATTTCGCTAACTTACCCATCTTGCCATCTTGCCAGCTGCAGTCTGTTTGTATATTTAGCTAGTAAATCACATGATTTTGTCACATGACAATTTCCCCATTGGCTATATTGTCGTGATTGAGCTTTTGTCAGTCTTGACCTTTTAACCAATTGAGTCTTTACATAAATGTGCTCTCAGTTCCCTTTGTTGATAAAATTTGCCTTGTTGATTTATTTTAAAAATCTTCCCAGGCAGTTTTTTCCATACTTGAATCAATTAGATGAGAGGAAAGCCATTGTGCCAATCATGTCATATATTATAACGTCATGTGTTTGATTTGGCATGGTACTTTTTGTACAGTGTTTTGCTCTTGTACAGAATATGTACCATGACCAGTGATTGGTCAAGGAATTTATTTTTGAAGGAATCATATGCCATTTTATTGGTTTTAGAATTTTTTTTTCATATGCCCCAAAAAGTATCTTTACAGCATTTAAATGTATCAGGGTTTGCTAACAACATGTTTATGTGTCATATGAATCACCCTGCATTCAAAAGATTCATGGATATTTTTGTAATGGCTTTTAAAAGGGTATGACAAACTTATTGTTGTACAGTGAGCGTCTGTTTCACAAACCTCAACATAATCATTTTTATGTGAACCTTAGTTACTGATATGTTTATTCTAAATCCTTCTTCATGCCTTCCCATCTTCATTAGCATTCTGTCAGAAGCTTTTCCTGTTAACTCAATACAGTTGATGCCATTGAAATCAAGGGAATATTTTAATGGAAGGAGAGGGTCATTTTAAGCCCCGTCAAACAGATGGGGTTTAAGTCCAGGACTTGAATAGTGTACATCAGCTATTGTGTAAGACCCTAAGCGCGGTTTATAACTGGCAAAGCATATTCATTACTGAGCCGATTTTGGCACACTATAATGAGCTATTGCCATGATAATGAACTTACATCAAATGCTTTTGTTTTAATAATGGATCAGACTGAGTTTGTCCTTTATTTCTTTGTTATGGCAAAGAACTTTGTTATGACACTCTCTTAGTGTCTAGATTTTAAAATAAAATAAACGGCTTGTGCTAAAATGCTTAAAAGAAAATACTGTCCATCTTCATGCCTGTATGGAACACAGAAAACATCTAATATAAATGAGTTTTGCTAAATCTGTAATTTTATGTTTTCATTTATTTTTTATATAGTCATGGGTGCTGATGAATGAATGTTAGCTGATAAAATAAGTGTTTGCTGACTGGTAAAACGCTCAGCACCATGCCCAGCTGTTTTGAATAAATGCTTTATTGATAAAAGACATGAACTGTGCATAACTTCGCCTGTATAAGGCAAAACAAGTACTTTCTCTGATGTTGCGTTTGACCTTTTTTCTTCTTGTCTTTCCTCAGTTGTCAGGAGCAGTTGTGCTCTGTTGGAAAGAGCAGCAGAAGATCCAGTGCATCTAAATCCTCTCGACTACAGTCCAGTTGAAGACATTGAACGTAAAGCTGATTATTTATTCGCTCCCTTTTCCTTCACCAATTGTTTAGCAGTTGTTTTCTTCCTTTTTGTTTCACTAAATGTTCCTAAATTGGAGTTTGAGAAGTATTCCACCCACTCAGGGCACTTCCCATTGGGATGTTTCAGTCGAATGTCAGAGCGGCTTTGTGGTTTCTTTGTGGTCTCTCTTCATCAATAGCCATGCATGATTCCAAAGACAACTTGTCTGTGTCTTTCCACTGGAATGCCTGATGACAAACCGAAAGCCCTCAAGATATTCCTTCTCTAGTCCAAACTGACATACCCTTGCCTTAATTTTATTAGAAAGTTTTGCATTTTTGGATGTATTTTAATGGAACAGGGAGTGAAAAACAGTTTAATTTCATTTTTCTTGAAGGCATTCCAGCAATTTCTTCCCTAATCTGTTTACAGCCAAGGCCAATCATTTGTATAATTTGATCTATTTAATATTTGTTGATATTAATATTACTAATATTTATCGAAATAGTGTAATTATTTCCCTTAAGTCTTTCTGCAAATTAATTATATGTAGGATTTCTATCACTTTGCAATTACTGTGTAAAAATGTTTTGTGTTTCCATATAGTTGTCATATTCTGAGTTTGTTTTATTCATGTTTGTATTCTGTTATTTAGTTTTCCTCCTTTGTTCTAGTTTGTTGTCATTGCTTCTTGGTTAATTGGTTCTGTTGATTCAGTTTCCTTCATGATATGTTGCTATGGTTACTCATTGTTTTAGTTCTCATTTCAGTTGTTTCTCATTTGATTACCCTTGTTTGCTAGCTCTATTTATTCCTGCAGTTTCAGTTCTCTCATTGTTTGGTTTTAGTTGAAGATAGTCACAGATAGATCCATTTAAATGTGTTAAGTTGTTGTGTTATTGCAATTCCCCTGTGAATAATTGGATCATCTCCTTTTCACACTCCATCAAAACGGTCAGCCTCTGGAGCAGTGTGTTGAGAAATTCCTACATCTGGTGAGCTGGGGCATTTATGTGCTCAAGGCCTGTTTTCGGGAGGATTTTTATCAGTTTCTTCCTTCCGGTAAATGTGGTTCTTCCTTGGTTGATTATATAACTAAGTCCTCTGGTTGAATGGTTCAGATTTTGTTATTGAGGAAATGTACGAGGACAATACATTCTGTCATCCAGTCCCATCCCAAAAACTTTTGGGCACTCCTGCCTGCTCACTCCATGCCTGTGCCCGAGCCCTCCTCGGACCTAATCGCCTCTTCTCCCGAATTCGCTGTAGAGAGTGAACTTCCCAAGTCCATTCCAGTTAATGAAATCCCAGAAACCATTCCAGAGAGTAGAATCCCTGGGCCCGTTCCAGTGAGTGTCGTCCTGTCTGCCTTGGCGGTAAATGAGAGGTGGTCCTTTCCATATATGTTGCAGCTGTGTGTCTGGGCCACACACACATCCCTTCAGTTTTCTGCCCAGGAGTCCACTCACGCCCCAGAGCTCAGCGAGGAGCCCACTAAAGCTTCAGATATAACATCTACTCTGGTATTGACGGCAGTTGCTATTATGTGTGTTTGGGCAGCACACATGCTTGTATTTTGGCAAGAAAGTTTTGGCGGGGATGGGTAGGATGGCCATCCCCTCAGGGCCACTGAGGCCGTTCTGATCTCCAGTGTTCCTAACCCCTTCATCCCTGCCACGAAGGCCGTTCCATGTCCCCTCATCACAACCATGGGGACCACCCCTGTATTATCGGTTGCTCCCAAGCTCCCAGACCTACAGTACCAGTACTTCCCTGGCTCCCTGTATTATCGGTTCCTCCAAAGCGCCCTGAACTACCAGGACCTCCGTGTAATGTTGGTGCCATCCTGGACAATCACTAGTCTGCCTGTATCACCCTGGTCGCCTGTCTATCACCTGCCACAACTCCAGGACACCTACCCTTTCCCTGGTTGGACACTTTTCTTTTGTTTTTTGGTGCGGGGTCCCACCTTCTGTTCTAGTTTATTGTCATTGCTTCTTAGTTAATTGGTTTTGTTTGTTCAGTTCCCTTTATGTTCTGTTGCTATAGTTACTCATTGATTTAGTACTCAGTTCAGCAGGTGTTCCATATTTGATAACCCTTGTTTGCTAGCTCTATTTAATCCTGCAGTTTCAGTACTCTCATTGTCTGGTGTTAGTCTGAGAAAAGTCAGTTAAACTGAGAAGGGTCATAGCACTTGCATATTGTTGTCCTACTGTTAGTTTAACTGCTTCTATTGTTCTCATTTGTAAGTCGCTTTGGATAAAAGCATCTGCTAATTTAATAAATGTAAATGTAGTCGAAGATAATCACATTTCATTGTGTTAAGTTGTTGTGTTAATGCATTTCCCCTGTGACTACTTGGATCTCAGTTTGTGGATTAAAGTTAACCTTCTTTGGACTCTTGTTTCCTGTGCCTTTGTGTGAGTGTTCAACACAGCAGGGCCTGACAATAGTCTTATTCTGCGTTTTATTATTCAACATTTGGCCAGATCTGCCTGTCTGTTGCAGACATATATGTTATTCTAACTTCAGTTCCACATATCCAGACATATTAATCTTTTCTCTGTTTTGATTAGTGTTTCTATTGCAGCTGATTCTGAATTTGTTTAAGTCATTATTTTGCCACAGAATTGTGAGTTGTGACGTCCCTTTAACCCTCTGATAGTGTTACTTCATCCTTCCGCAGTTTCCTTCTGTGATTTTGAATCTCCATGTTCTTGGACGTTATCCAATCACAGCACTGGAGGGGACTGGTATGTTACCTCACCACAGCAACACAGATCCAACAAATGGGGCGTCCAACCAATCAAAGATTATTCCACTGGGAAATCTGAAGGTATCAATGATAACTTCCATTCATTATATTTTAACACTCAATTCAGAACAAACAATGACTGGCGGACCCCATACAGGAGCTCTGAATGAAGGCATATAAAACGTTTACAGCTACATTTTTACATTTTAATGAATCAATTCTCTGTATAATCATTGGCAGTCTAGTAAGAGTTTCCTGTCTTTCAACAGGTCATTTTCTGTTACTAAAGCCCACCTCAACTCATTTTGCTGCTGGCAGATGTAGTTTCCACATGACCAGTCCTGTAATGCTCAGCAGTGGGCCACTATGTCATCTTCGTCTCGCTCGTTTCCAACCAGAACCATTCACAGGAAACGTATCTGCCTTTGTGAAGCACGCTGACAACTCTGTCATCAAACCAATAGCCTTTACAATCAAGGAACAAGGAACTGGCAGGTGAGATACAGCTTCAGTTTTCTGTTTTCTTTTTTAATATATTTAAAGATGTAATTTATTCCTTAAGGCAAAGCTAAACTTTTAGCATCATTACTCCAGTCTGTCCCATGATCCTTCAGAAATTATTTTAATATGCTGATTTGCTGCTTAAGGAACATTTTTTTATTATCAACGTTTAAAACAGTTGTGCTGTCCTGGTTTGTATTTTTGTGGAAACTGGGATGCTTTTTTTTTATTTGTTTTTAATTGATTTAAAACAGAATTCTTTTGTTACATTTATAAATGTATTTTCTATCACATCAATTCAATGCATCCCTTCTGAATATTAATTTCTTTCAAAACAAAAACTTTGACCCCAAGTGTATATTATATATATATATATATATATATATATATATCATACAACAACATCTAAATGTCATGGTGATGTCGTGATGGATATGTGATTGACAGATCATACAATGAGAACCGACATTTTGCAGAGCCACTTCTGTAAGTAAATTAAAAAGCAATGACATGCGCTTTACTTACACAAAGAATAGTATAAAGCAGCATTCTGTACCCATAAGAAACAAATGCTAACCAAAAGACTTTTTGTTATGGAGATGTAGTTGGTATTGATTTTCTTGTGCTGGGCACATCACGAACAAGATGGATGAAAGCATTTTGTTTCTAAAACTAGGGCCTGATGTTTCTTTTGCCATAATTGGTTCCGACAGAAAGCTAGGAATAGATGGTGATGCAATGCAATTTGGCACGAGCTAGTACGTTCATGACGTAGCTAATATACTTTTACTTTCTGCGTTTGGCTATATGGATCTGAGCTTAATAGAGGTTACACCATGGAATGTGGTGTATTATACAAATCAGTCATATACCTAATAATCCCATCCAACTCAGAGATTCATGTTCGGTACACAATGCATTAGCTCTCCACTGTGTACTTAAGCTCCTGTACATTTAGTGAAGCACTCTCACATGCAGCTGTGAAACTCTCTTGTAGTTCTTTAGCTCAATACTTTGTGTTGATCTGAGGTTCATTTTCTGTAAGTGGCAATGTTAAGAATGAAACAAATATGTAAAACTGTCAAAATTAACCTCAGATTATTAGTCGCGGTTGTCTCAGTGTTAAATGAATTCTTAGATGTTAGGTCATCTGCTGTATCTCTAACACTGTTCTTAGAACATTTTCTTAACATTCACATTGAAATAATATTGAAAATATTATTTCTGTAAGTTCCCCTAAAGTAAAAAAGAGTTCAGTTGATTTTAAATGTTTTAAGGGGCCGGTCAAACAGTTTTACATTTCACTGCGCTGCTTTTCTATACTTTATCTATGTAAACATGCGCTAGGCTGGATGGAGATGCCTTTTGCAGCGTCTCGTGCATGACACGGCATTCTAAAAACACGGCACTCAAGTTAACTTTTTTTTTTTATAATAATATTTTTTCCATAGTCAACTGGCTATGTTTAACCGCAAAAACGCATTCTCTGTGAATGACCCTTAAGAATGTGGAATCAAACTCAAATACAATGCTAGTACACTATGCTATATTCTAGTGTATGCTTCCAAACGCCTCGCTTTTCAATAAAATAAACAGTTGATTCTGACCTATGGACATTACAGAGCTCATTTTACCATTAAAATCAGTTAATTGCAAAATAAAGCTTTTTTTTTTCAGCAGATGTGCAGATAATTTCTCTGGAGTCCCGCACATGTTGCCACGAATTAACAATTAGTTCCCACGACTTAATACATCAGCACATTTTACTAATTCGTTCCCTCATTTTAAGTAAACCATGCGCATGATATAATAATGCATGCCCTTGATTTACGATTTTTTTTTTTTTTTTTTTTTGTGAATCAAAGTGAGGGAACGAATTATTCAACTAGGCCAAAATATACTAGTAAAAGAGAACCAAATCTTAATTTGTGGGATCTCGTTTATATCAAATTGAATGACTGTGAAAAAAAGCATTTCCTTTTTTGTGGGCCAGGCCACAGTGGGAGGTCCTGGAGGCTGTGATTGGTCAGTTAGAGGAGCCCTTCCAGGTGACAGTGCAGTACTCATCCTGTAGCAGCCATGAAGTCGGATTTCTGGCAGTTGATTCGCTGGAGCTGAAAGACTGCGACATGATTGGTAACAGCTCATTAATTGTTCTTTTAATATTATTCAACTCAAACGTGTGGTAGTTACTGCACGTTTTACTTGCACGTAGGCCGTCTGTAGAGCATTTCTACTTTATCACTATGATATGGAAACTGTTTAATGTGCCCATAGCATTTTTTTAATAATTCTATTTTGAATATTTTTAAAGTATTCAAATGACTGCACTGGTTATTGTTGTTCTATCCTTATGTGGCACTTTTGAACAAAATATTGATGGTTTTCTGTGTTTCTGCAGGAGATGATTATTTGAATTTGGGTTCAGATTGTGAAAAATACTCATCACTTCATTGTCCTTCTGGAGGCTGCATTGAGAAACGAAGAGTGTGTGATTTTCATACTGACTGTCCACAAGGAGAAGATGAGGGCTTAATATGCAGTGAGTAACATGAAAGATTTTAAATATTTTATGAGGATGCGTATCAGGCTGTCAGTAATGTGAACACTACACTCAATTTTAGGCTCTTTCACAGTTTTATGCATTTTCTGTTACTCACAACAGACCATTTCGTTTGTGCAGAGCTCTTAAGTATTTTAAAAATACCATATTTAATATATATATATTTTTTGTTAATTCAAATGAGAACTGTCTGCATTCCACCGGTCCATTAATTTAATTTATGAAAATCGAAACATTTCTTTGAAAGGTGCCCTTTAAGACATAAATCTTTGTAAGATTTGTAAGATCATTCTTGCCAATCTACATTTCGTTGAGTGCTCAAAAGTATGAACAGCAGTGTGACAGGGCAATATAAGAGGGTGCCGTTGAGTAACTGGCTGGCTGTGTGTCACTCACATTAGCAGTATTAAATCTTACGGCCATGATACATTTCTAATCCTTTCACTGGAGGCGTTGGATTAGCAAACCTGCTCTGTCAAAGTTTTCCACTGAGTAAAGAAGTACACAATGGACCTGAAATGCATTTGTGTGTGCTTCACTCTTGGAAAAAAATATTTGCATATTTATTGATTTATTTAATCTTCATTAACATTTAGACTATGCTTAGATGATTTATAATTGTCTGTGTACAAATAACTTGTAGATGTATTGTAATATTTGGCAAACAGCACTTTTAATCGACAAAGATAAAAAGGTGAGAGCAAAGACTCTTAAAAGTAATCTAAATTTACAGAGTCTATTAGAAATGTAAGATTTATCTGCTACACACATTGCATAAACATTCAGCTAATTATTCTAGAGTTAACAAAATAACCCTAATAGTTTGATTACCTACTCGATTAGCAAGAAAAAGCAAGTAACACCCATGTGATGCTGAATAATTGAAACTGCAATTTATACTGAAACAAGGCATTTAATTAATAGCTTACAATTCAGTTAAATTGATTTGTTTATTTAGCTTAATTTTCTTGCTTAATTTTCATCATTCATATTGTTTTAAATATTAAGCAGCGCAACTGTTTTCAACATTGATGATAATAAGAAATGTTTCTTGAGCATCAAATTAACATTGGAATGATTTCTGAAGGATCATGTGACTCTGAAGACTGGATAATGACTGCTGAAAATTCAGATTTGCCATTACAGAAATAAATTATGTTTTAAAATATATATATAAAAAATACTTATGTTGATTGAAAAGCTACACATGACACACGCACAGAATGCTATCTTATTAGTATTTATTGTTCTCCAAATGTTATTTTTGAATGTTGTGGAGGAATTCCAGAAAAAGAAAGTAATTTCTATTCTCAGAAGAAACATAAAACAAACACAACAAAACGTCTCGGGTTAAGTATGTAACCCTTGTTACATACGTAACCTGAGACGTTCCCTTTCGAGGGAACTCGAACTGCGTCGGTTACGGCACTAGGAGAACGAGATACCCACTATACCACAACGAACCCCGCTCATCCTAGTGTGAAGCTGTCTTCAGGCACAATGTAGGACGAAAGCACTCGTGCACCGGGTGTAGAGGGAAGGTCCAGACTGTAAAACCTCATGAATGTGTGCGGAGTGGCCCAGCCAGCCGCCTCACATATGTCATGTATAGAAACCCCTGAAAGGAGGGCTCTAGAGGATGCTATGCCTCTGGTGGAGTGAGCCCTCACAGCATAGGTGAAGGCAAGTTGCGCACCTGATAGGCCAGGGAAATAGTCTGAACTATCCAGTTGCTGATGGTCTGCTTAGAGGCAGGAAGCCCCTTCTTGGGCGACCCGAAACACACCAGCAACTGGTCCGACTTCCGCCATGAGGAGGACCTCTGAATATAACATTGTAGTGCTCTGACAGGGCAGAGCAGGTGAAGTCTCTCCTCATCCGCCGTCACATGAGGTGGAGGATGAAATGCCTGCAGAACCATAGGCCGTGCCACATTAGATGGGACCTTGGGCAAATAGCTGGGCCTGGGGTGTAAGATGGCCTTAATGTTGCCTGGAGCGAACTCCAAGCACCCATTGGAAATAGAGAGTGCCTGGAGATCTCCTGCCCTCCTCAGAGAAGTAATGGCCAACAAAAAGACCACCTTAAACCAAACGTTCATGGCCTCAGCCGACTTCAATGGTTCGAAGGGGGCCTCGGCCAGCCCTTCGAGATCCACTGCCAGGTTCCAAGAGGGAACCCTGGTGCGAGTCGCAGGTCTCATCCTCCAGGCTCCACGGAGGAAACGAACGACTAGGTGATGCCTCCCCAGAGGACCACCACTCAGAGGAGCGTGGAATGCCGCAATGGCAGCCACATAAACCTTGAGTGTGGACGGGGTAAGCCCGGCAGAAAAGCGGTCTTGGAGAAACTCCAGCACTGAAGTCACTGGGCAGTGAACTGTGTCCAGATCACGCTCTCTGCATCAAATGGAATAAACATTCCACTTATGGCCATATAACTTCCTCGTGGAGGGAGCTCTGGAAGTGAGTATAGTTTAAACCACTTCTGCTGGCAGGCCGGTTTCTAGGTACTGTGCTCCCTCAGGGGCCAGACCCACTGTTTCCACAGCTCGGGCCGAGGGTGGAGAACTGAGCCCCCCGCCTGAGACAACAGGTCCCTCCTCAGAGGGATCTGCCATGGCGGGCCTGCCAGAAGCAGGATGATGTCCGAAAACCATACTGCCAACTAATAGTAGGCTGACCCCGTCCTGACGGTCCCTTTCCAGAACTGCAGGGAGCAGAGCGACTGGGGGAAAGGCGTACAGACGCAGCCTCGGCCACGTCTGCACGATGGCATCCAACCCCAGAGAGGCTGGATGTGTGAGGGAGAACCAAAGTGGACAGTGTGTCGCAATTTATGTGCCAAGAGGGATGTTGGTCCTGCCAGAGACCTCTCGTAAAGCGGCCGTCCATGACCGCGCCCCAGCCCGTGAGGGAGGCGTCTGTCGAAATAGATATCTGGCGACATGACACTCCCAGCCTGGGACCCTGGGACAAGAACCAAGGCTTCTTCCAAATTGATAGGGAACGAAGCCATCTGCGCGTAACCCTTATCAAGCAGAATGGATTTCCCCTCGGGGAAAACCCCTTGGCTCTTAACCACCACTGTAGGGCTCTCATGTGTAGCAGGCCAGAAGGTATCACGCTGGACGCTGCTGCCATGAGACCCAACACTCTCTGAAAGTGTTTGACAGTGATGGCTTGGCCTAGCTTTATCCTGGACACTGTGGTCAGGATGGACTCGATCCGAGCAGGAGACAACTGCGCCCGCATTGTGACCGAGTCCCACACCACTCCCAGGAACGTGGTTCTCTGGGCTGGTGTCAACACGCTCTTCTTCGTGTTGAGTCTCAACCCCAGGCTCTGGATGCGGGTGAGGACTACATCTCAATGCCGAATCGCCAGCTCTCGCGACTGGGCCAATATCAACCAGTCGTCAATGTAATTGAGCACCCTGATGCCCTCGAGCCTCAGGGGTGCTAGAGCTGCATACACTTGGTAGAGGTGCGAGGGGAGAGTGCTTGGCCGAACGGAAGAACCCGATATATTGGTAAGCTTCACCCCTGAAAGCAAACCTCAGGAACTTCCTGTGAGATGGAAGGATGGTGATGAGAAAGTAGGTGTCTTTTAGATCTATCGTGACAAACCAATCCTCGGATTGGATTTGACTCACGATTATGGGAATAGTGAGCATCTTGAACCTGAATCTCCTCAGAGACCGGTTCAGATGTCTCAGATCTAATATAGGACATAACTCTCCATCTTCCTTTGGAACTATGAAGTACCGGCTGTAGAACCCGGACTTCCCGGTCTGGTGGAGGAACATGTTATATGGTCTCCTTTACCAACAGGGAGAGAACTTCTGTTCTAACACTTGACCCTGCTGTGGGTCTACTGCAGTCCAAACCACCCCGTTGATACTTACCTCAGTGGGCGGAGCCGGAACTGCAGCCTGTATCCTATTTCTACAGTGCGCAAGACCCATGGAGAAATATCGGGGAGACATTGCCATGCCTCAACAAAATTCAGCAAGGGAACCAGCCCCTCAGGGCTGCTGTCAAGTGTCTTGTGAGAGCCCTTCACGATACCCTGAAGCGGAAGACCGGCAGGGAATAATCGGAAGCGACTCTCGGTGTGCGGACGCCAGCGCTGCCTGACCGCAAGCTCTTGGGGGCAGACAGAGCAGCGTGCATTCGCTAGAAACTGATGTGTCCCGAAGCGCAACTAGCAGCGGGATGCTGACACCAGTTTCCTGAGGGCCCGGTGAGAGAGGGGATCTTGATCGCTCTCTTTCGGGAGAGGGACAGCCCTCCAAGGTCTCACACAAGTTAGGACCTTTCTCCCAACGCCTTCCTGGCCTGAGGGACGGTACTCAGATCCGTCTTCTCAGGAGGCTTTGGGCGAGAGCGTCACCTAGAGTCCCAAGCTCAGCTTTTTTTTTTTTTGAGGGGGACCTCTAGAAGCAATACTCTCCTTCAGATGGTAGGCTGAATTAAAATATCTCACCAAGTTCTAAGTTAGATACAATTTTTAATTACTTTAACTCCTCAGAATGTCTGAATGGTAGGCTGTAGGAAATAAATGCAGCCATAAACACCAGAATACTGTTTTATATTTAATTATACGATCTCGTAACCAACACGCTGCCTCGGCAAACGCGAGATTCAAGCCGTAATAATTTGGCTTTCATCCCTCGAGAAGAAAGTCAACAGGCGCGAGACTGAAACACCTAAGAGCGCACGGCCGTACGCGTCAAGATATTTCTCAATGAACACAGCCAGCACCCTCAGGAGCTGACTGTGAATGCCTCGCACCTAAACTTATTTATCAGATCGCGTGTGTCCCTTTTATTGCAGACCCGTAACGTGCTGCCTTAACAAACGCAAGATTTGAGTAGTACACAATACATTTGGCTTTCATCTCTCGAGAAGGAAGTCAACAGGCAAGAGGCTGAGACACCCGAAACGCACGTGTGCGGCGAGTTTCTTTCTCAATGAACACAGCCAGCACCCTCAGGAGCTGACTGTTCATGCCTCGTACTCTGCAAAGTAGACTCGTTACCTACATGCTGCCTCAGCAAACACGAGATCCGAGCTACTAGATTCTGTATTGCAACTGCAAGGCAAATATTAAACCTACGCGCTGCCTCGGCAAACGCTAGATCCCAGCCACAGAATCTTATTGCAAAGTAGGCTACACTCGAAATCTAAGCGCTGCCTCGGCAAACGCGAGATCAGAGCTACTAGATTCTGTATTGCAACTGCAAGGCAAACCTTAAACCTACGCGCTGCCTCGGCAAACGCGAGATCCCAGCCACAGAATCTTACTGCAAAGTACACTCGCAATCTAAGTGCTGCCTCGGCAAACGCGAGATCCGAGCTACTAGATTCTGTTGCAATGCAGACTTTAACAGGACCAAATAGGACAGAATTGTTCACACATACACAGGGCGCTTGCTGAATAGCAAAAAGCTGACATTTTTGTGTGCCGGCGTGCTTTTGTATACATCCGCTTATGCCGTCACACGCTACGTCATCGCGCAACGCCAATAGGATTGGATTCGGTTTCATTCATAAATTCAGACGCGCTATGCTGAAGGGCGTTCCCCTAGTGTCGTAACCGACACAGTTCGAGTTCCCTCGAAAGGGAACGTCTCGGTTACGTATGTAACCCTCGTTCCCTGAGTAGGGAACGGAGACGTTACGTCGGATGACGACGAATGGGGTTTCGCTTAGAAAGCCTATCAGCTTCGAGTATTTAAAAACGAGCCAATGGCAAAGAAATGCCATGGGTCTGCGGAATTTCCATGACGTAACTCCGCCCCAACTCGTGGGTATAAAAGGAGGACGCTGGCAACATGCAGTTATGTTTCCTCGCTGAGGAGCCAAGACTGAACTCAGGCAATCCCCGCGGTACAGCGGAAGTGGCAGGAAGACGTAACGTCTCCGTTCCCTACTCAGGGAACGAGGGTTACATACGTAACCGAGACGTTCCCTTTCGTTGTCACTCCGAGTTACGTCGGATGACGACGAATGGGGTTACCAGTCAAATCACGCCACCTTCACAGCTGTCTTCCAGCGCCCTGCGACAAATCTGAGCCCTCGAGATATTTAGGACGAAGGACTCCTATTTAGCACAGGAATACCAAGGTACACTGGGAAGCATATCCCAAGCTTTTAAGGGGAAATATGCAAATATCACCAACCCAGTGGGGGGGGGGGGCATTTGAAAATACACATATGACCCGAAGGAAACATATGGAGAAACTCTGAGGTGTCCAGGTGGAATATTTCAACCTCAGGGGTGGCAAGGTGGCTTGCCGAGGGAAAGACACATGCTCAGAGAGGGTTACAGTGGAAATACACGTGTGGGGGTAGCTCATGGGAGGGACCATAAACACGGAGGCACCTAGCCGACGCCCAGGCAATAGACACTGGCGCTAGCATCAGGGGTGCTGGAGGAACTCAGGGCTTTCGGAGAAGCTCACCTGAGCAGAATATCGCACGTATCCAGTCCGCGGAGTGGAATGGCGAGCAAGCGAAGACACCTGAGCGGGTCCGGAACTAGCTGTTTGAAGCGAGAACACGAGAGGACACTGGCTCCACTCGGAGATTATAGAATCCGGCGAATGTGTTAGGTGTCACCCAGCCTGCAGCTCTGCAGATGTCTGCTAGCGAGGCGCCATGCGCCAGCGCCCAGGAGGATGCCACACTCCGGGTGGAGTGGGCGGTCACAAGCGCGGAGAGCGCCTACTGGACAGAGCAGTGCCAAGGCTGGGTCTGCCTCCTCCGAGGGCAGCGCTTGCAGGTTCACCACCTGGTCCCGAAGGGGAGTGGTAGGAACCTTGGGCACATATCCAAGCCGGGGTCTCAGGATCACGTGAGAACCGGCCGGCCCGAATTCCAGGCACGCTTCGTCAACGGAGAATGCGTGCAGGTCCCCGACCCTCTTGAGAGAGGCCAATGCAATCACGAGCGCTGTCTTCATTGACAGGAACTTAAGCTCCACTGATTGCAGAGGCTCAAAGGGAGCACTCTGCAGGGCACTTAAGACCACTGAGAGGTCCCAAGAGGGAACGAGAGGAGAGCGAGGAGGATTCAGTCTCCTCGCCCCCCTCAGGAACCTGACGATCAGGTCGTGCTTCCCTATGGACTTACCTTCCACTAAGTCGTGGTGAGAGGCAATAGCGGCAACATAAACTTTGAGGGTGGAGGGAGACAGCCTTCGCTCCAACCCATCTTGAAGGAAGGAAAGCACGAAACTGATCGAACAACTCCGGGGGTCTTCTCGGCGAGAAGAGCACCAATTGACGAAGAGGTTCCACTTCAACGCGTAGGCATGTCTCGTGGACGACGCTCTAGCGGCAGTGATGGTAGCCACCACCGCAGATGGTAGGGTACTCAAACCTGCCTCGTCCCGTCGAGGAGCCACACGTGGAGGTTCCACAGATCGGGACGAGGGTGCCACAGGGTGCCCCGTCCCTGAGAAAGGAGGTCCTTCCTCAGGGGAATTGGCCAAGGAGGTGCTGTCGCGAGGAGCACTAGTTCGGAGAACGAAGTCCGGGTGGGCCAGTACGGCGCAACCAGAAGGACTTGCTCCTCGTCCTCCCTGACCTTGCGCAGGAGCTGCGCAAGAAGGCTCACTGGGGGAAACGCATACTTGCGGCCCCGCGGCCAGCTGTGCGCCAGTGCATCCGTGCCGAGCGTTCCCTCGGTCAGAGAATAAAACTGGGCGCAATGGGATGAGTCGCGGAAGGCAAACAGATATATCTGTGCGTCGCCAAACTGGTCCCAAATCAGCTGGACCGACTGGGGATGGAGTCGCCATTCTCCAGGGAGGGGCTGAAGCCGTGACAGCTCGTCGGCAGCACAGTTCAGGGCTCCGGGAATGTGAATAGCACGAAGGGACCTCAGGTGCTTCTGACTCCATAGGAGGAGGTGGCGGGCGAGTTGCGACATACGGCGGGAGCGTAGACCACCTTGATGGTTGATGTACGCTACTGTGGCGGTATTGTCTGATCGCACTAGTACGTGTTGACCCATGAGCAGCGCTCGGAAGCGGTGCAGAGCAAGGCGTACTGCCAGCAACTCGAGGCAATTGACATGCCATAGGCGCTGGGGTCCTGTCCAGGAGCCCGCGGCAGCATGACCATTGCACATGGCGCCCCAGCCCGTGGTGGAGGCATCTGTTGAGACAACAACATGCCTCGACACTCGTTCCAGGGGGACACCAGCCCTGAGAAAACTGAGGTTCAACCACGGGGTGAAGGTCTGACGGCAGCTCGAAGTCACTGGAACTCGGAGCTTGCCTAGTTGCCATGCCCACCTCGGGACTCGGTCGCGAAGGCAAAGCTGAAGCGGTCTCATATGAAGCAATCCGAGCGGCGTCACCGCGGCTGCAGATGCCATATGCCCCAGGAGCCTCTGAAAAAGTTTCAGTGGAACCGCCTTCTTGCCCTGTATTTGTCTCAGACAAGTCAGCAGTGACTGCGCGCGCTCGCTCGTAAGCTGCGCGGACATGGCGACCGAGTCGATGTCCATACCGAGAAAAGAGATCCTCTGCACGGGGCAAAGTTTGCTCTTCTCCCAGTTGACCCGAAGGCCCAGACGGGCTAGGTGCCGGAGCACAAGGTCCCTGTGTTCGCAAACCTGGTCTCGAGAGTGAGCTAGGATCAGCCAGTCGTCGAGATAGTTCAGGATGCGAACCCTGTGAACCCGAAGGGGAACAAGGGCTGCCTCGACGACCTTCGTGAAGACGCGAGGAGACAGGGCTAGCCCGAACGGGAGAACCGCGTACTGATATGCCTGTCCCTCGAAAGCAAACCGGAGGAACGGTCTGTGTCGAGGGAGAATGGAGACATGAAAGTAGGCGTCCTTCAGGTCGATCGCTGCAAACCAATCCTGGGGCCGCACACACTCGAAAATGCGTTTGGCGGTGAGCATTTTGAACGGCATCCTGTAAAGGGAGTGATTCAATACTCGCAGGTCCAGGATTGGTCGTAACCCACCGGTTTTCTTGGGGACAATGAAGTAAGGGCTGTAGAAGCCGGACCTCATCTCGGCTGGACGGACAGTCTCGATTGCACCCTTCGCCAGCAGAGTGGCAATCTCTGCTCGCATGACCGGGGCGTTGCCACCGACCAAAGTGGAGCAGACTCCCCTGTATCGGGGAGGAGACCGTGCGAACTGAATCGCATAGCCGAACCGGATGGTGCGGGCGACCCAGCGGGACAGTTGGGGAAGCTCTAGCCAGGCTTCTAGGAACTGCACCAGCGGGGTCATGCGGACCACCGGCGTCCCCACGGAGGGGCAGTGAAGCGGAGTAACTGGCCCGGTCGTGGACGGCATAGCGATCCGGTGTGGGGGCGCAGTTAACATCCGCGCCCTGACAGAGGAGGCCAGGGAAGGACCAGCGTTCCACGGGGGCCTGCTCTGCCAGGGGTCTGGCGACAGAGTGGGACAGGGACGAAACGGTCCGTGGACGGCACGCCGTGTCAACCGACTCTGGGACAGAGGGGGACGAGGAGAGCACGGCTGGTGGGCGGCGCTCTGTGTCGTCCGAGAACTCTGTGTGCTCAGGGGTGAGAGGTTTGTTTCTGTCTTTAACCACATTAGGGTGCTGCCCACCCGTGGGTGAGCAGCGGGGAGCGGAGAACAAAAGATTCTCCCCCGGCCCTCCACCGGGGGAAGGAGTGGCCCTGCTACCATCTCCTGAGAAACAAACGTCATCCCTGAGCAGCCCGTCTCAGGAGCGCCGCTTGGCCCGGCGCTTGGCGGGGGGCGGGGCAGGAGCGGGCTGTGGCGCCTTCCTGCGGCTTCCTCCTCGCGTCGGCCTGGGTGAAGGCTGCTGCTTTGGCCGAGCGGGAGGGGCGGGAGCCTTAGGAGGGCGCCCTCGGCGGGAAACAGGCTGAGGCGCCTGCCCGACCGTCGACGAGGCAGCAGCGGGTCGGCGGGGCAGAATATGTTTAATGGCCTCAGACTGTTTCTGTGCAGTTGAGAACTGTTGGGCAAAGTCCTTAACTGCGCCGCCGAAGAGGCCGGCCTGGGACAGGGGCGCATCGAGCAGACGAGTCCGCTCGGAATCCCGCATGTCAGCCAGGTTCAGCCACAGGTGTCTCTCCTGGACCACCGCAGTGGACATCACCAAACCCAGGGAGCGCGCGGCTACCTTCGTCGCCCGGAGAGCGAGTTCGGTAGCGGCACGCAGCTCATTGAAGAGCCCTGGGTCTGTCCTGCCCTCGTGCATGTTTCTGAGCATCTGGGCCTGGTAGACCTGCAGAGTGGCCATAGCATGCAGAGAGGTAGCCGCCTGTCCCGCCGCTCTGTAAGACTTCGCCGCCATAGACGACGAAAATCTACAGGCCTTGGATGGGTGCTTAGGCTCGCCCCGAGAAGAAGCACTCTGAGGACACAGTTGCATCGCAACAGAGCGTTCAACCGGGGGAAGCCCAGTGTACCCACGGGCGGCCGCCTCATCGAGGGGAGGAAAGGCGGATGGGATCAGCGAGCGGTCCCGGGAAGACAGGGGGGTCTTCCAGGACTTCGAGATCTCATCATGCACGTCCGGGAAGAATGGTATTGGAGTTTGGGGGTCGGCAGCCTTACCCAAAAACCAATCGTCCAGCCGCGAGCGCTCGGGACAGGGTGGAGGCCTCCACTCTAAACCAATGCTCGCGGCTGCCCGGGAAAGCATGGCCGTCATTTCCGGATCCGATTCAGGCACAGCCGTATGCACACCGGACGGTGGCAGCTGCGCTGAATCTTCACTTCCGGAAGAATCAAGCCCACCTTGTGATGCTGCTACAGACATGACATCTTCCTCTGTAGCTTCAACCGAAACTCGCGGGCCACCCGAAGGTAGACCCGCGGGAATCGGAGGCTCACTAGCGGGCACCGTCACTGAAGAGGGGGGCTGGGGTCGCAGACACATAGTCGGCGCCTGGTTCCAGACCGTAACCCTCAGGTCACCCTGGCCACCAGCCGAAGTAGCACTCCAAGGGGGAGCGTTAGATCGGGGTGTGGATGAGGGGACTCTCACTCTTGCGAGTTCATTGAGTCTCGACCTTAGTGACGCGATGGTCATGTTCCCGCAGAGAGAACATGACTCATCCACGAGCGCTGCTCTAGCGTGATCCATGCCCAAACACACTAGGCAACGCTCGTCCCCATCAGAGTCAGACACATATCTGCCGCAACCAGAAGTGCACGGGCGAGGCATCTTTAAAAAGACGTGCCGCGTGCAAGCTCTTTTATGAGAGAAACACTCTGATGTCGAAGCGCCCGGGGAGACACGCACTCTCTGGCAAACCACTGCACAGATAAGCAGGAAGCGCGCGCTCGCTGGATATCGCCACAAACACCAACACCAGAGGAACTCGTATGTGAAGCTGACAAATTCAGAGATGGCTTTGTGGAGTGAAGAGAGACTCTTGGCTCCGAAGCGAAAACATAACTGCATGTTGCCAGCGTCCTCCTTTTATACCCACGAGGTGGGGCGGAGTTACGTCATGCAAATTCCGCAGACCCATGGCATTTCTTTGCCATTGGCTCGTTTTTAAATACTCGAAGCTGATAGGCTTTCTAAGCGAAAACCCATTCGTCGTCATCCGACGTAACTCGGAGTGACAACGAAAGGGAACTATAGCCTATAAAGGCTATTCACCTTAGCACGTTTAAACTTTCATTAATTTGATACGAAGAACAGTCTCTATACGAAGAACAGTCTCTAGTCTTGGTCTGGAGCAAGGTGTAAAGTAACGTGAAAATAAGTTGGACAGTCTGAAATCTGCCCCAATGGCTCTCAATTTGAGCAGTTCCATTTTTCACCACAGATGTAGCCTACATAAGGGAATTGTGGGGCGATGTAGAGCTGGGCAGGGCTGCCTTGCTTAGGGCCCTATTTTAAGGATCTGCATCAAGCGCACGCGCAAGTGCACTTAGGACGTGTCCAAATCAACTTGAGCTAGTTTAACGATGGGAAAAATCGAAGGCGCGCATGGTCTGAAAGGGTTGTCCCTATTCTCTTAATGTGTGTATTTGGCGTAATGTAAAAAAAAAAAATCTGTGTCATTTCCCATTCCCTTTAAAAGCCAGTTTCGCGCCATGAAGGATTCGCTATTTACATGACGGAATTTGCAAGCGGAAAGACTGAATGTGTCTCCAGAGACCAAACGGATCTGCGAGGATCCGCGAGGTTAAAGCGCGCAATAGCCTAAGTATTGTGTACACTCGTTGTGGACCCGCCTATAGGCACACATTAATAACGCGCTCTTTAGATAACAAAAATATTGACTTTAGACCATGTTTCAGTTGGTCAATATCTCAGTTGCCTCAAAATAGCAACGCGCCAACAATGCGCCTGAACCAGGACGCCCCTGGGCGCACAAATGGGCGCTAATGCATTTGCTACAAAGTGGCGCAGGACGTGAAATTGAAAGCTGCGTCAGGCTGAAACTAGCAAAAAACACTTGCTTGCGCCGCGCTTGCCGCTGCATTGCACCTGGTGTATGATAGGGCCCTGAGTGTCATAATACATGCCAACCGAAGCCATATGCAAAAATGTTATGTACTCTGCTCACTTTACGACTTAAAATTATCTAGAATATCTGAAAATATTTATTACAGAATGCTGAACACATTTACAAATTAATATTGATTTAATTTATATAGAGGTCTATGTTTTGGAGGAATATTTCTGCCCCACCTGGACGAGCTGGTGGAATATTCTGTGAAGGGTTTCATAATTTTGACAACATCCTAATGAAAATGATCAAAGCAACTCCCACTAAGTTTAAGCTTATTAATTACATCCATGACATTATAAAACGTGTCCTCTGGATAATGAATCTGTCTGTTAGTTAAATATGCCCTAGCCAAGTATCCAGAGACCATATTAGCACACATTAGTTGGAGTCCTGTCATATCAGCTGTCATTTTAGGTGTGAAATATTTAAAGTGTAAAGCTAATTGAGACACAATCTGCTTTTATGAATTAATCTCTAATAAAACGATCAATTTTAGACTCAGTAAAAGTAGTAAAGATGTTGGAATTATGTAATAGCCTACTTGAATACTTTCAGTACTGTGTCTGATTGCTGAAATGCAGGCCTATATAGCCTACTTGGACTTAAAACTACATTGAACAAACTGAAAAAAAAAAAACTTCTCCAGCTTTGTTGATTTAGTGATCCTGATAACTACATTTGAGTGGACCTAATGGATAAGGAATACTCGTTTGAGCTTTTAAAGCTCTGATATTTGCAGACATGATCAGCTGTATTTTACGAATTTGTTCGATCTTTCATAATTTGCTTTTTGTCTTTGCAGACTCTTTACCTTTGGGTTCATACTGTTCATTTGAGATGGGCTCCTGTGGATGGTCAGTGGCTTATACACAGTCCTCTTGGAGACTAGTTAGTGGACAACAGCTGACTGAAGATGCAGATCTACTGGGCACAACTCTGCAAAACACTCAAGGTAAATGTGAAACAACATCCATTCTCAAATCTGGAAGTATTTTTTACATTTAACACAATTATATAAACATAATTTGCCAGTATACAAAATGTTTTGGGTCAGTAATATATATGTAATATATATTTTATTTAGCAAGGATGGATTAAAATGATAATGTAAGTGATATAGTGTTCTTTCTATTTCAAATGAATGATTTTCTTTTGACCTTTCTATTAATCAAAGATTCCTAAATTTAGTATCACTATTTCTTTGAAAATACTATTCACTGATGCTAATAAATGTTTCTTGAGCACCAAATCAGTATATTAGAATGATTTTTTTTTTTGAAATTTCAAATAAAATGTGTAAATTGACCAAAAGATTGTCTGCATAATGAACTATAAAATACAGAAACACTGTAATGAATATTGTGAATAGAAATACTATTTAAAAATATACAGGAATCATCTTTTAAACGATTCCCTCATTTATTACAGGAAGTAATTAAGAGATGTTATGGATGGGTCACATCAAAATGTTTAAATGGCTTACATGAGGTGATATAGTTGAACAAAATGTGACCTTTAGATGCTTTGATTTCCATGTTTGTGCATTGACTTTTTTTTTTTTTTTGGCAAAACTGTTCTCTCTACAACAGCTTTGAGATTGGAACATATAGGAGACCCGTGTGTATAAAAAGACCATATTTTAAATGTCTGTTCACATTCATCCTAAGACATGCAATCCTTTTAGTTATGAATGTCACCAATGGGATTTTCCATGCCATGAAAATCCAAAATGTTTAAAGGAGAAATATTTTCATGATGAGTTAATGGCATCTGTGATTTTAACATGATATCTTTAAGCGGAGTCTGCAATGATTTGCAGGCTGTAGGAGAATAGTGCTGCATTATGTAGCTTAGGGTGATGTATTTGTAGAACGATGCAAGAATGATGATCTCAAATCCACAGTACAGGTGTCCAAGTCCAGTTTATGGCTGGGTAGTTGAATTCCAACTTGTTAAACTGAAATGCACCCTTTAAAAAATCTGTTCGCGTGAGAAACTCTACCTTACTATAAGATTGTCAGCACTGTGTTTAAAAGTACATTCTGGAGAGTTTTTTCAGCCCTGCCTATTAAGCTTTTTGTTTTGCAAGCTGTAGCACACCATATCCAAGCACTCAATAGAGTACTGATCCTTTCTCGCCTCAGGGCACTTTCTTTTCTTAAAGGTCAGAGGTGACGGTGATGAAAAAGAGGCATTGGTTCAAAGCTCAGCTTTCCCTTCAACTATAACCAATCAGGACTGTCAGGTAAGTTCATGCTGACAGTTAAAGGTTTGTGAGGAATATTAATGCAGTGTGAGTGAACAACAAATAAATATTCATGATTTTATATCAATGTTCTCATTCAAAATTAAGACAAGACTTTGATTTAGACCTACACCACCTTGCAAAAATTTGGGGTCATACGATTTTTAAAAAGGTCTGGTTTGCTCACCAAGGCTGCATTTATTTGATACAGTGAAAATGGTAGTATTGTGAAATGTTATTACAATTTAAAATAACTGTTTTCTACCTGAATATATTTGGAAACTTAATTTATCATTTTGAGCAGCCATTACTCCAGTCTTCAGTGTCACATGGTCCTCCAGAAATCATTCAGATATGATGATTTGAAGACACCTTTCTTGTTGCGCTTTTGTGGAAATCATGATTCAAATTTTTTTTCTCAAGATTCTTTGATGAATAGAAAGTTTAAAAGAACAGCAAAATTTCACATTCAAATAAATCTGTAACATTATAAATGTATTTTCTGTCACATCAATTGAATGCATCCTTGTTGACTAAAGGTAGCCTATTTAAAATAAAAAATCTTACTGACCCCAAATTTGGTAGTTTGTTTGACTATCCACAATCTTTTTTTTTTTTTTTTTTTTTACTGTGCCACAATATTTGGTTTCTGAGACTTTGCTTTTTTGGCAGATTTCAAGTTAATTGTCCATGAAAACAGGGACACATTTGTACAGAATATCTACAAATAGGTTACTCCAAGTAATCTTACATTGAGCAAACGTTTCAATTTTACACTTGATTTTCCATGAATAAGATATTATTCTGAGACATCTGGTTTTGTAGCAGATGCTCAACTGCTGAAGTTTTCTGTGCAGTTGCAGTTCTCTCTGTACCTGTATGGGGACTTCAATGGAACGGTGCTCCTGTCAGTGGAGGAGAACGGAATCTCAGCACCTTCGCTTATGTGGAACAGAACCAGACACTGGAAGGACGCTTGGCAAGAGATCGTTCTGCCGATTACAAAGATCTTAAATGGGTGAGATGAATAGATGAACGCTTCTCTCTGTTCTGCGGTAAAATAAAACACTCAGGGGCTGTCATATGATTCACAGAATCATTAATCTAAACTTAATTTTTTTGTTAAATCTTTAGAATTTGTCAAAAAAATGTGATTTCAAGATCAAGTATTGTTTAAATATAGCCTGGCTAACGCCAGACCCAATTCTCGTTGAGACTTGGGTCTGGGAACCACATGTACATTTTCTCGTATTTGAGGCGTGGTTTACGTTTGCCCGGCGCCGTTTATTGGGTGCTAAGAATGTCTGTCAAATGCGCCTGTACGTAGCTCATATGCAATCGTTTCAATTATACCAGATGACGTATGTAGAGCGACAGAAATTAGACAAGGAAGAAGACGATGGGTCAGATATTTTTGTGTAAACAATGACGTTCAGCGACTATTGCAGTTTGTGCAAGATAAACATGCGATAGCTTCGCGTCTGCTGCCATGTTGAATCCATAGAAATAAACAAACTGCTTCGGTGTGTCGCATAGATGTCGTCATCGCCTTGCTGCTCCCTCCCCGTTCTGTGATTGGTTCCCTAAATGAGGCGAAAATCTGGCCCATGGTATCCATACTGCCTTTCAGCGTGAATAAAATCGCGCTGCGGGAAGGCAGCATGGGGAAACCCAGACTAGTTTAAATATGCATTTTGACTGTGATTTGTGAACCCCTGGGCATTAGTTAGGGAACTGATGGGAGTTTGTGAGTTGATAAAACCCAAAATGAATGAAATGGAAAATTTAATTTAAAAGATATACAATTAAAGTAAATGATTTTGAAATAAAAACAAGTTAGAAGATGAGAGATGAAATTAGTGCCGCGTGCAGACCCTCGAGTACACGTAAAAAGTGAAGTATACTTTGGCCTTTACTTCTGGACCCTACAAATACCTCATTAATTAAATGTCCAACATAATATAAAGCCACACATCGCTATTATGTCATGAGACATAAATTAGCTCAGTTAACCTCCAAACTGTTCTGATTTAACAATGTTCAGATAAAAATGTTAAATGAATGATCTTTTAACCAGAGACGAAATTTGGTGCTGCCTTAGATACAAAGTCAAATTAGGAGGAGGCATGTTACCCAAAGGAAGTCTTAGAGCCCTGCTTAGAGTGATGTAAATTAGGAGTTGAGCTTTACTCCAGTTATTTTTTTATGTAGACTATTCACATTAACAACTCTGATTTGGCCTTTGCTCGTATTCTAACATATTTTTCATTTGTTTTGAGCACAGCTTCCATCTTAAAGTGCATGCTTTCTGGACTTCTGGATCTAAGGCTGAAATTGCGCTCGATGGCATTTCATTAAGTGCAGCATGTTTTGACACAGGTAAACTTTCTGCTTCTCACATGTACAGTATGCACACACAGACACTCATTTCTTGCAGAATAATGGTCCATATGTCCATCCATAGCGCACAAGTATTTGCTTTCGTATTCCCCAATCTGCAAATGTTGTAAAAATGGCAACAAAAGACTATCTGCTTTTCTGAGTAGTATTTATAAATCCTCAGAATCAGGATTGTTTCTGTGCCACGTTTGACCGCAGGAATTGATGGGCCTGTTAATTTACGGTTAAGACTTGTGAAATTCGAGATTTACTCTCCTTGTTAACTTTGTTCCCCATAATCTGTGATTTGGAGAAATTCCTGAGCCATCTGCTCATTAAATATCCTCTTTAGCTTTCTATTTAGTCCTCTTTCTGTTGTTTGTCATGTTGCCACTGTCACGGTCTGTGTTCACTCATCACCTTCATTCTCCACCATAGCTAACCCAATTAAAGCCATGGACATGAATTCTCTGAATTTATTAAATTCTCTTTTTAACTTTAATTTTATTTTTAAATAAATAATACTATAATACTATAATAAAATAGTAAAAATATGAATCTGGCTTCTGATATTTTCGGATCCCCTCTCATCCCCACATTATATCATTTGGGTGAGCAGGAATGTCCATTCCTGGACCAAACCAGCCTGGACCAGCATGGACATTCCTGCTTGTGCTGGTTTAGTGTCTGTCTTACTGATAGACTTGCATAGGTATGCTGTTCAACAATTAGCATTATTGTCCAAGTGGAGATGGTTGATCAAGGAAGTCTTGCTGGATAAATGGTGACTATTTTGGAAACCACCAACCAATTGTCACTTGTAGCCTTTTCTGGTTTAATTTCCTCTTTGTTCTGTTCTTAATTAGTTAACACTTGTTCTGTTTTGTTCTTGTTCACTTGTTGTACATAGTCCTGCATGTTAACCTTTGGAATTATTATTAAAGACTGTTAGTTTGTTGTACTCCATTCTTCATGCGTTTATTTCAGCCACCGTTCGTGACACCAATACAATATTTCAACAAAAAATAAACAAATCAACAAAAAATAAAAATGGCAAAAAGTAAAAAAAAAAATCACAAGAATTGATTCTAACGTCTCGCACTTTAATTTTTCTTCCTCTCTTTGTTCTTCGTTCTCTTTCCATATCTGATTTAAAAGAACTAAATGAACTGCTTCTTGGACAAGGACTACTGCATAATTTAGACTCCTTCAGCCCTCTCCCAGAACCCTCGGCATCAGGTACAGTTGTCTATTATAAGAAATGTTAAAATGTAATTTATTCCTATGATGGCAAAGCTAAATTTTCAGCATCATTGCTACAGTCTTCATTGTCACAAGATCCTTTTAAAAATCATTATAATATGTTGATTTGGTGCTCAAGAAACATTTATTATTATCATCAACGCTGAAAACCGTTGTGCTGCCTAATATTTTATAGATTTTGTTTTTCATCATTCTTTGTTGAATAGAATGTTCAAAATCTTTTAGAAATAAAAGTAAAAATATAAATCTTTTGTAACATTTTAAGTGTCTTTACTGTCACTTTTGATCAATTTAATTTACCCTTGCTGATTAAAAGTAATTTCTTATCAAAAGCATAAAAAAAGAAAGCAGTGTGTTTAATTTTCAGAGGCATCCCTTATAACATGGTGGTTTACGTCCTGTGGAGCAAGCGGACCGCTAGGCCCGACTCAAGCACAATGTGACAGCGCTTACCGTAACACCAACGTCAGCGTGGTGGTGGGGAAGGAGGGCATTCTCAGAGGGGTTCAGATGTGGAAGGTCCCAGCTACCAACATGTACAAGTAAGTTTAGAAGCTGGAAATCATTGTGGTTTAGAGTCCATCTTGGGTTCAAAAGCAGCTACTGTACAGGTACTACATGCATGGTCTTTCTGGAGAAGCTATTTGATCAAAGTCTTACTGGTTAACCTAGTTAAGAAGTCTGGTGGTCTACATTCAAATATTTGTGTGAAATTTTGTTGCCGCTCATTTAAACTATTTTTTCCAGTGCTCATTTAAACATGATCTATGTGGTTTTGAAATAAGAGATTCTCCCCTCAAAATCCAATCGAATGCAAGTAGATTAATTTAAGCAGATGTTAATACCAGGTGTGAACAGTTCATGTTCACCTTACGGTCTTCAAGTCGTCTTTATCTATCTTTTTCCCTCTGTCTCATTCACTTTTTTTTGTAAAGTCAGAGAGAGATATGACTCACTGGCTGTAGGCACAAATAAATCTCTTCCTGTACTCCACTTAATCTGGCCCCCGTGTAGTCAAGCCTTTGAACTGATTTACAGTGATTATAGAGGCTAGTCATGGGAGCTCATTAAAAACAACTCCAAAACTGTCTGCGAAAGAAGGGCGTGCAGGAGAGGAGATGCAGGAGTCAGGAACATATAGCAGATAACTATCAGATGAACTTAGACGACACTATGGTGTGATATTATTGCATTCAGGGTGCCAGACTGAAATATAGAGATTCAGCCCCAGCTATCCCTCATTCGTAAAACTGAATTATTTTATATTGTATCCTTTTGTTTTGGTGCCCTAAGCACTGACTGGTTTTAATAACAAAATATTATATTTGCCTCCAGACAGGAAGTTTTATCTTCCTTAGTGGTGTGAGGGAATGAAAGTCTTTGCTTTTACTTAAGGATTAGCTCAGCTTAATTAAGTTGTATGTTATTAAAATGGTAGTGTTTATATTCACAGGGATAAAGGTGGTGATTTTGGGCCCACTTATGATTTAATAGCTTAATATACTACTTGGCATCACAACGTTTGAAAATATACTATTAATATACAAGGACCCTCAAGAATGATGATCCGCTTGCGAGGGATATATATATATGCTTTTATTTATTTATTTTTTTAATGCAGATTCACTCCCCTACAAAATCACCCCAATTACTCTAAAATGATTCATTCTTTTCAAATAGAGCCATTCAAATCATCTCGTGAAACTTTGATATCACAATATATATTGCAGAAAAACAAAATATCGCAATGTAATTTTTTTTCCAATATCATGCAGCCCTAATACATATACAGTATATTTATATATAACATTCATTTCCATATACATACGGTATAATTAGACCATAGTTCATCTGTGTTCAAATGTTACTCTTTTTAAGGTTTGTTTTCAATTATATTCTGCTTCTCTTTATGGGTATTAGTAATTCAATATAGCAGGTGTGTCCTCTGTTAGTTGTGCATTGGGAATACTAAGGAAACATTGTCATTCTCCAGGATTTCAGCCTATGGAGCAGCAGGAGGCAAAGGAGCAAAGAACCATAACAAGCGCTCACATGGTGTCATCATCTCAGCTATCTTCCCACTGGAGAAAGGGGACATCCTCTACATCCTAATTGGTCACCAAGGAGAAGATGCCTGTCCAGGAGTGAGTGAAACTTGATTATTTACAAAGCATTTATGTATACCTCTCTGTCTACTGTACATTTCAAAGTTGTCTTCACATATGTACAGAGGAACCCCTTGACCCATAAAATCTGTCTGGGCGAGTCTTCCGTGATTGAAGATGGTTTTGACAGTGATGGTTCGTCCTTAAAGTGGGCGGGGGGCGGCGGTGGTGGGGGGGGAGCCACATACATATATCGGGTAAGATCTTTCTTTCCTTCCAAATTTCTTGTCTCAAACACATCTTTAAAAATATCAATCACAGCTTTGTGAGTACCCTTAAGGGGAGCCATGTGGACGGCAGTCGTCGTCTGATAGTGCCTGTCTAGACCAAATTATTTCAGGATGTCTCAAATATGCTTGAGTCATCTGAATTGAAACACAGATGTTAATGAGGGCCTGTCTGGCTTTCTTTTTTACTTGGATGAAAAGTAACTCTGATGTTGTTTTTGGGATACCTGGGGGCAGATGGAGAACGGGGAACTAGTGCCTTTACTGATTGCAGCAGGAGGGGGAGGAAAGGCCTACCTGGAGGACCCTGAAAGCAGCCTGGACCAGATTTTCCTGGAACAATATGAGAATGACACCTCTGCCTCTGGTGTCAATGGCAAATCTGGAGCAGCAGGTACAGTGTTTTTACAGCACAGCTCACTGCAGTATTTCTTGAATGAAAAAAAATATTCTGGAAAGTACCACATTCTGCTATTGAATGTATATATGGACAAATGTATTGGGACACCCGACCATTACACCAACAGGGACATTACACCACCAACATGACATTACATTTTAATTTTGGAGTTGGAGTTGGTCCCCCATGCAGCAACAGTAGAGGGTATGCATGTGACGTCACCGTCGGCCGGAGTCACTGCGTTTACGCCCACTGAGTGGCAAAAAGACCGAGCGCCAGCATTGGTTTTCAGCGTAAATGCCGTGAAAAACACACAAAACACATCCAAAACGGGAAAGAGCTTTTGCGATTGACTGTACAACTAAATTTGACAAGAAATCTGAGGTATATTTTTACAGACTGCTGAAAGCTACAGAAAAGAGAAGCAAATGGATCGCTGCAGTTCATTGAAACAACTGGACTCCAGGCAGCGAAAGGTGGATTTGCAGTTATCATTTTGTGTCAATATGCTGAATTCAGGATAAAATCACACCCTATATATTGTATTGACAACTCATGAATTAAATATTTACCATCGTAAATTCTGACACAAACTATACAAGTTTGAGGGCTGGACGATATGATGATATATATAACATTGATAGAAGGGATCACCCGGATTTAGACCTAACTATATTGTATTTATATATAGCATTCACAGGTAAATTTGCTTTATGTATTATGTAAATCAGGCACATATATACTACTGGTCAAAAAATATTTTTTATGTTTTTAAAAGAAGTCTCCTCTGCTCACCAAGAATGGATTTATTTTATTAAAAATACAAACAAAAACAGTCATATTGTTACATATAATATTACAATTTCATGCTCAAGAAACATTTATGATTATTATTAATGGGTTTTTTTAACAGTTTTTTACATTTTTATTTTAGGATTCTTTAAATAGAAAGTTCAAAAGAACAGCATTTATCTGAAATAGAAAGCTTTTGTAACATTAAACACTACTCTTGAAAAGTTTGGGTTCAGTAAGAATTTGTATTTTATTTTTTGGGGAAAGAAATAAACGAAATCAATACTTTTATTCATCAACTTCCCAATAATACCACATACAGTTGACCGTGGAATATCTAGCAGGGATGAAATTTCACGAACTGAATTATTGCTAAGGTGGCATCCTGTCACAGTACCACGCTTGAATTAACGGAGATCTCTTTAAATGTTTGTAAATGCAGACTGCATGGCTAGGTTCTTGACTGTGGAAATAGGGTCTGATCGAAACGCATGAATTCAATAATTGAGAGGTGTGTCCCAATATTTTTGTCCATATGTTCAGCATTAGGGTGCGTGGCTTCTCTCAGTCACTGCTTGTTTACTGTGATTTGATATTAAAATTGCTTTCTTTGAATGCTAACAATTACTCTGCGGTTTAGATTTGGATAAAGGGAAATATTATTCCAACAATTTCCAGCTAATCCCACATTTATGAATGTTTTATTGGCTCTTTAATTCCATTAGCTACCAACCCATTTTTTTTCTCTTAACAATATGATGCTGCTGTTTCAGTTTAACCACCGGGATCACATTATCTTTTGACAATTCTATAAATTATGACAGATGTTTTGTGGGATTGGAAGAGGCTTTTTTTTATGCAGAATTGTCATGTGAAAGCAGTTCTTGGCTCTCTCTTTATAGACAGATTTGCACAAAAAGTAGAAGAGCGGACAAATAATAACAGTATTTGCAAACTTGTCTGTCGAACATCTTTTAACTAACATGCTTAGCACTGAATAAACAAGCAGTTCAATATTGTGTGTGTGTTCAGGTGGAGGAGGTGGATGGAGTGACTCATCCTATCTCCCTTGGGGAGGGAAAGCTCTTGTTGAAGGTGGTCAAGGAGGCTCATCCTGTCCTGAGGCTCTGTCAGTGCTGAGATGGGCTACATTTGGGGGATTTGGGGGAGGAGGGGGCGCTTGCACCGCAGGAGGGGGTGGTGGAGGATACAGAGGTAAATGTTAGGTTAAAAACACTTGCACTTATGTCACAATCACAACCATACAAACACAAAATTATGTTTTTCTAGACTGTAACATAATAAATGAGTTTACTGTCACTTTTGACCAGTTTAATGCATTCTTGCTAAATAAAATTGTCCTAAAAAAATCTTACCAAACCCAAGTGTGAATGGTAGTGTGTATCATTTTAAAAAATGATAAAATTGTATTATGTACATATATTATATGATACACATTGTTTGATTATTGTATTATAGTACTTATTTTAAACTCGGACCCTTATGTTACACTCTGTATGCAAAATCAGTATTTTCTAGAAAATATTTAGATCCCACTGTAGTTCAGATGTTCTATAAAGTTAAAGAATCATTATTGGGGCTTTTTTGTCTTCTGAAACATACTGTATGCTGTAAAACAAAGATCTGTTTTGAGTTATCACTAAATTACTTGGTTTGAGGCAGATGTTTCTTTTAAAAAGAAGATTATTGTACAGCAATTGTAAAAACGTCACATGAATTTGCAGCCTAATAGTGGATTAGCTGATGTAATGACTGGATATTATCTTTGTCACTTTTGCCCAGGTGGTGATGCTCCCCTTCTTGATGGCATCACTGCAGATGGACTAGATGGTGTCTCTTTTATTCACCCCATGGGAAAGATATTTCTACAACCGCTGGCAGGTCAGGCCTTAATCTATAGACTGTATATAATGATGTACAGTTGTGCTATTAAGTTTACATACTGTACCCCTTACATCTGTAATACATTTTAGCAGTTTTAAGAGCAAGGTAACGTTTAAAAAAAGATAAAGTCCCTTTTCAAAAGTTTACATACCCTCTGTTTTTAATAAAATGTGGTGTTTTATTACAAAAGTCTAGAAACAGTCACAGAATCTTGCAAATTTTGAGAACTACATCTGCACACTACTAACTCTAGTAAAACTAGATTGCTTTTCTCATAGAAACTGGCTGTATTGAGAAAACAGGCAACACACACACACACTGATTCAGTAATAAACTTGAAATTGAGAAAATGTAACTCGTGGTAGATAATAGAAAACCTTATGTGACTTATTAAAGTTGGTGCCACTGTTTATAACTGCGAGTGTGTTTGGAGTAAAGGGATATAATTTAGACTGACTATCGCTTGTGAGGCCAAGCACAGATTTTTGACAATACTTTGATAACTTTCATAATTAAGTCATTAACAAACAGTATAAAATGCTTAAAATATTAGTAAATACAAATATATTAAACCGCCCCATTATACTTTTTTTTTTGAAGGTTCCTAATTTGAGTTGCGAGGTCTCCTACAACAGTTTTACATGCATCCAAGGTCACAAAGCACTTTAATTTTCTCATTACATGAATTATAGCATCGCCTCTTTTCTCACAGTGTCTGAAGCGGTTTGATCAGGGATTATTGTGATTGGTCTACCACTTACAGCTTGTGCCAGAAACGAAACGGCCATTACACATCTGAATTTCAGCTCCGGAGGCTTCCTCAGCACTTGTATTCACAGTGACACGAACAGTGATGGCGTCGGTCACCGTGATTTTGCCAAGTGAAACATGTTTCTGGATTAACGTATGTTGTTGATCCTGGATAAAAGATGTCTGGCCAAAAACATATTCCTAAACCTATCCCACAACATATCCTAAAATCAGAGTGAAATAACCCTGATGTGGAAGCACCTAACCCTTGCTGTAAGCATTAACTTGACATGAACTGTAAGCTTGTCCCTCAAATCTAGGATCAACAAAGTTGATTCATGAACATGTTGTAAAGGGTGAAATCAAATTCAGCTGATGACGTCATTGTTCGGGGGCAGTTAATGAAGATCATAGGCTGGCATTATGTATATTTGTTACAAACGTAGGTTCAAGCAGGATGTAAGATGGAATTACTGATGTCTCGTTTCAGGCAGTTGAGAATCGATTCTTTCTTCTGGGAGAAAATAACTCAGTTTATCATGCACTTTGATCTTTGAAACTTTGCAGACCTTTTTCATTCACAAACGGCTATATTGCACACTACATTAAAGGTAATATCTGAAAAGCATAATAGGGGCACTTTCAAAAATTTAAGGCTACTAGTTTCTAGTTAATTCACTAATTACTTGTTTAGCATTATATAATGTGATCTTTTCTGTTCATGAACATTTTTTGTTCATTCTATTATAAAGTACATCAAATATTTTATTACGCACTGTATTTTAATTAGACTATGGCAAATTATATTTTATATTAAAATTTATATTACATTTTAAATGTCTGCCAAAAGTTTTTGTCAACCTTATTTAGTGTATATATAAGTACATTCATAGCAAATACACTAAACCAAATATATATCTTTTTTTTTAACTTCATGGAGGCTTTAAACTATTTTTACTTTAATAGTTTACTTTTTGCTTCATTCTTGCTTGTTTTATCCCTGAATTTTTATTTAGCTCAAAGCAGTTATATACAACCTACATTAAAGATAAAAAGACTCCCTAGCCAGAAGCACTGAGGTTGTGCAGTATTGATGTGTTTTCATGTGTTCTAGCCATGGAGAGTCATGGGGAAGCTGAGATCGAGGTGTATCTGAATTGTAGCCACTGTCAGACCCAGAGCTGTAAGCGTAATGAAGATACCAGACTCATCCTCTGCCTGTGTGACAGCGACGAGGTTCTTGCACCAGACAACATCACCTGCATAGGTACCTAAACAGCCTGTGTCTATTTGCTCTCAGAAATATTTCAAACAAATGCATACATAAACATACTTTTAATTCGTCACTCATGATGTCATCCTCCAGTTGTTCCATTGGGCTCACTGGCAGACGGACCCCCATCCCTGATATTTATCCTGGCGGTGATCGCGTCCACAGTAGTTACGGGTGTCGTTCTCACCTGTGCCAGCCTCATGCTCAGTAAGAGATTCTTCCAGTTCTGCGTCAACTCTGTGCCGTCAACATTCCATCGTCTTTGACATGCTTTGTCTAGGTCCTAGTGACATTGCAGGACAGATTTAGTATAAAATTGCATTTCCCAAAAGAAAACATGCAAGAACAGGCAAGTGCAACATTAGTGCTTTTAGATCTTGTAGAAGCAATAATAACAACCGGAAAGGCCGCGGAAATTATAAACAAAGTTAGTGACTTTTTTTTTCATACCCTATAATTATATTGCAAGTACAAAAAAATAATTGTAATTGTTGGAGCCACTGGGCATTAGTGTTTCATCATTAAAAATCCTAAAAGAAAAGGGTTTTAACAGCTTAAAAATGTGACATGAACAAAACTGTGATATGATTAAAAAAAAAAAAAACATTACGGACAATTATGTGGCCAAATTTCATACAGCACTTTTTATACTGTGGGAAAGGGCGCAAGTAATATAGTGACAATTGACACACTACTGTTCATAAGTTTGGCATCAGTAAAAAACTCAGAAAGAATTAAGAATTATTTCAGAATTAATACCTTCATTCAGCAAGGACGCACTTAATTGATTAATTTAGACGCAAAAGACATTTGTAATGTAATTAAACTTTCTATTCAATAAAGAAACCTGAAAAAATGTATCACAGTTTTCACAAAAATAATAAACTGTACAACTGTTTTCAGCAAATCATTATATTCGAATATATTAGAGGACTAGAGTAATGATGCTGAAAACTCAAATAAAACACAAAACATATAATTTCTTTACTGTTTTTACTGTATTCAGTGTAGCCTTTTGTGAGGATAAGTCTTTCAAAAATATTACAAAATCTTACTGACTCCAAACTTTTGAAGCCTAGTGTACACAGGATAATATGAATGATGTGAATCTTCACACCCTTTTTAAAAACTATTGCATACATTAATGTGTATTGCAGAAGCTTTAAGCCATGCTAAAAAATCGAACTGCCAGTTAGACCTGTGGCAATATTCACATTTATTTACTTATTTCTCATCATTCTGTCCGTTGCTTTTGCTGTTTAGTACATTTTACACAGGTTGTGTCATCTTGGCTTTTGAACAGTTGTGTGTTTTTATATTTTTATTTTTTATTTTTTATTTACAAATTGCTTGTATTTGATCTAACTAACTACTTTATGTAGTGTTGCACAATACCACTTAAAGGAATGAGTAGGGAACAAAGACAGGGACTGCTATTAACCTTAAAACATTGATATTAAATGTAAATAAACTACAGTTAGTTTTGACACAAATTTGGCTTAATCTCACAGATAGGCTTTTTTGTAAGTACGTGCTGACCAGTATCTTATTTACAATTGCTGCTATTTAACTCGTGTGTTTTGTACTTTCAACAACATTTTATGCTTATTTTTATTTTATTTTCCAGTACAGGACAGTGAGGGAATATTGAGGGTGTCATAATGCACTGTCCCAATAAATGTGAGCATCACCTGGAATTAATGAGGATAATATGATTTTTTTTGGTTACAAATATTGGTTACAATTTTTAATATTTCCATTGCGCTGGTGGCAGTCCAACATACTGACCTTTTGAATTTATCTCACGTGAAGGGAAAAAAATGGTCAAAGTCCTTCTAGAAGCATTTATATCAAAAGTAAAAAGCAATGACTTGGGAACTTGGGATTTACCAATAGATCTTGATTATTTTGATAATTCATTTATTACACATAATCACTCAGAATATTTTATTGGCTTTAAATAGATATGAAAACAGATATGATAACATAAATTATAGCTGATATTATATATCAGTATTTTTTGTTTTTTGTTCTAACATTACAATTTAAAATTGTTAATGCTTAAATGAAAACCCGGCATTGAGACATTAGAATGTGCAGAAACTTGGCATAGAAACAGTAGGATATTTTTTTGAATAGGAAGAAATTACCTACTTTTACCATCAGCTTAATGTCAATAAATACAAAATATGCATTCCTAGAAATCACTATTTACTGTAATTTTCATCTAGAATCCCAGTGAACTCAATTTCCCAAACCCTTGATGGAGATATGCCTTAAACCAACAGTCTGTCACGATGCTCTAACTTTATGTATATACAATGGACTCATCATTATAAATGCTTTATTTTTTAATAACTATGCTTAATATCAAGTATCCTCCTTATGTTTGATTTTAAAAACATTTATTGTCTGTTTGACTTGTGCACTAACTGTACAATGCTGTGCCATGACGTGTTTTATATGTATTTGTAAGATAAATAAAGACTTTTCACTACACAAACCATTAAAGAGAAATGAAACACCTCTAAAAAGACATTTGAAGCATGTTTTTCGATAAAATGGTTATTTTAGACATCCATTTTCGGCATGCACACAAAACCACCTCAAAAGTCAAATATAAACAGCAGAGCATGGTCTCTGGGCCCTAAGTTAGCAGAGCTCCACTGGATGCTAATTGTGTGTCCCTGAGTTCTCCCCCATGCAGGTTGGTAGTCTTTGCTCGGGCTTCCCCTCTCGCACCCCTAATACCTGGTCAACTTCCTGCCGGCTTCGCTTCGCGCCACTGCGCCAGCAGCCCGACGGCAAAAGGGGACCTCTCACCTCCACGCAGCGCCCTCCCCAGCAGACTACCAACCTGCATCGGGGACATGGGCAGCCTCCACTGAGGGTGAGTCCACCCTGCCCGATCGCTTGCTGACAGACAGGCCCAGAGCTTCAGCCCTCACCTCAGGGGCTTTAAAATGCACAATTTTTTCATCTTGATAGAATTCAATGGGGAGAAATAAGTGCACATGGCTGTTTCTCAGAGAAAATTACCATCATGCTGAAAGGCAATTGCAAGACATTTTTAGGATGCACAATCATCTTATCCGCATCGTACTCTGAGACCAATAATTATGCAATTTTAAGCAGGTGAATTTACTCCTAAAGAAAACACCTTAAAAGCATGATCACTTATTGCTGATTCCTGTTGTGTTTTTCTCTCTGCAGTATATTATCGTAAGAAGAATCACCTGCATGCGGTCAGAATTCGTCTGCAGTGCCCAGAGTACAAGCTTAGCAAAATTCGCTCATCCACCATAATGACTGACTACAACCCTAACTACTGCTTTGCTGGCAAGGCGGCCTCACTGAGTGAGCTTAAGGAGGTGCCACGTAAGAACATCACCCTTCTCAGGTATCTATTATGTGTTGATGTACTGAACCATTCAAATGTGTGGGGTTTTTTTTAATGTTTTTTTTTTTTTTTAATGTTTTTGGAAGAAGTCTCTTATGCTTACCAAGGCTGCATTTATTTGATTAAATATACAGTAAAAACGATAATATTTTGGAACATTATTACAAATTTAAAAACTCTTTTTATTTTATTTTAATATATTTTAAAATGCAACTTTTTCAGCATTTATTATTCTAGGTTATAATATAATTATAATTTAATATATATTTATATTAATCAGGGTTTCCACGGGGACTTTTAAAAAGCATTAAAAGTCATTTAATGGATTTTGCGAAAATTAAGGCCTTAAAAAGCATTACATTTCAATCCTACGGGCATTCAAATTGTAGATAGTTTAGAAGAATTGTATATTATCAATTTATTTGAATCTAGCATTCATAATAATTCATTTTTATTTGCTATTGCAAAATATGTACGTTAGTTTGATAAACACGCGGTTTGGTAATCGGTGATGCGGAGGTGACGCTGGCAATTTGAACAGCAGGAATAAAACTAGACCAAAAAAATGGGAAAGTGCAAATTCCAGCAAAAGTGAAGACCTTTTGACAGTTTAACGTATTAAAATATTTAACGCAGGCTCAGGCATGACGTGAAGAGGCTCAGACTCGGCAGGCATGACGTGAAGAGACTCAGGCTTGACGTGAAGAGACTCAGGCTTGGCAGGCATGACGTGAAGAGGTTCAGGCATGATGTGAAGAGGTTCAGGCATGATGTGAAGAGGTTCAGGCATGACGCGAAGAGGTTCAGGCATGACGTGAAGTGGCTCAGGCATGTCGTGAAGTGGTTCAGGCATGACGTGAAGAGGTTCAGGCATGACGTGAAGTGGCTCAGGCATGACGTGAAGAGGTTCAGGCATGACGTGAAGTGGCTCAGGCATGACGTGAAGAGGTTCAGGCATGACGTGAAGAGGTTCAGGCATGACGTGAAGAGGTTCAGGCATGACGTGAAGAGGTTCAGGCATGACGTGAAGTGGCTCAGGCATGACGTGAATTGGCTCAGGCATGACGTGAAGTGGCTCAGGCATGACATGAAGAGGTTCAGGCATGACGTGAAGAGACTCCGGCAGGTATTGTGGGGTTGCGGGGCTCCTCGTCCGCAAAACCCACAGTAAAAGTTGAGCCGCTTAACAAAAGAGCATAGTCAATATATTGCCCGAGGGAGGAATTAATTTTTCCCCCAGGCAGTCCAGAGTGCAAGGGTTCATCTAGTCCAAACCTAAAAATGTCCTTTAAAGCCACATCATTAAAATCTACCAGGTGACTGAGTCCACAAAATTTCTCCACATAGGTTTCCAGGGGACCATTCCCCTGGCTTAGATTCAGGAGGGCAATCACTGGGTTCATTGTAGGTCAAGTTTTATGTAAAAAAAGTCCACTGGAGGCAAGTTTAGATGAGAACCCAAGTGGACTTTATTTAGGATAACGTGAACAAACATAAAAAAAAGCATGATGTGGCATGAACATGAAGCTTACCAAACAGTGGTACAGTGAAAATGAAACATAACCAAATCGTGACAGGTACATGTGGAAGATAGCATTAAACTATTAATAAATGCTGTAAAAGTGTCATTAATGCCGTAAATGTATTATTTTTAGTTTATGATATTTAATGCATTAACTAATGTTATCAAGGTTAAGGTGATTAAAGCTCTTTGCGTTGAATTTAATTGAATTAATGAATTTAACCAAATTGTTGTGGCAAAACTTCTGTTAAACATCATCACTGCGTAAGAGACACTCAGAGTCAAATTAATAAAAAAGAAAAGTATTTATTCTTGCAAGAATAGGCCCAGTCGCCAACACAGCAGTTACCCTGTGAAGTGAGTGACGCCCACCAGGAAGACATGAGACAGCCTTTATACTCTTTTCAAGGTTCCTCCTCACAGCAGTTACCCTTCGGTTTGTATCCGGAAAATTGCTGCTTCAATTCCGATGCAAGCCATAAGTCACACACAATCCGCATGTGCAGAATTACATATAAATTCTGTGATTTCTGAAGAATTTGAATTGAAAGCCCTATACATTCACCTTTTTTAAAAAAAATTATTTTTTATAGTTTGGCTTACTTGTTTTATATTCAAACACCAAGAAGAATGCAGTGCTCTCAATTTACATTTGCATCCATGCTACAAAATTACAGAAATTCCATCCAGAATTTGGGATTTTTTTTTAAACATAACCTGATCGGTGGCTTAAAAAAAAGTTAAGAACAGTCTTAAAGAAAAAAATGAGATGACTAACTTGTAAGACTAGTCTTAGCAGCTTAAGTCAGTTACATAAAAACGTAGATTGACCAACTAAAAGTTAGCCAAGGTGGGTTCAAATTAGACCAGTCTAGTTAGTAAGAAACATCTTAGTTTAGTCTCGACAAAGTGGCTGTTTATGCAGCTTGCCACAGGTTGCACTGGTCCAGTTATTAGTTAACTTGTATTTAACCTAGAATATTATTTTGAGTTCTGTTGACCGCATATCTGACATGTATAACAGCAAAAAATAAATGTTGACTGACATGCATGACGGTTCTGCATTTACACTGGAAGTCTGCAGTAACAATCATATTCAACCTGGAATATTCCTTCAATATTCTGTGATGACATCTGAAAGTGCTGGAAATGAATTCCATATTTACACATGTGAGTAATGCGTATCTGTCTGGGGTCTTTGACTATAGGGCGTTGGGACATGGTGCCTTTGGGGAAGTGTATGAAGGACAGGTTTTGGGTATGAATGGAGAAAACACAGCCATGCAGGTTGCTATAAAGGTGAGTTTTCCCAGATCTGCCTTTGCCTTTGAAAGCAGTTTCTGGTTTCTCTTAATTGATTCTGTGTGTTTTCTCTCTCTCCATCCCTCTCACAGACTCTTCCAGAAATCTGTTCTGAGCAGGATGAGATGGATTTCCTAATGGAAGCTTTGATTATGAGGTATGCTTGGCTGTAACACACACACACACACACACACACACACACACACACACACACACACACACACACACACACACACACACACACACACACACACAGCATTGCAATGACCGCACATGTGTGTGACAGACATGAAATGGCATTGTCGTTTCAATCCTCTGCTCTGTCAGACTCACTTTAGGTTATAAAATCTTTTCTCTTTTTGTATTTATATCTGTTACGATTATCAGGTTCACATTTGTTTTTGTTTTTTTTGAGCATATGGCATCATCTTTAGTCAGGCAACAGATGTTTTCAGTGATTCATAGTTTTCTGAGCAAACTGTGCTGTAGTTAATTATCATATCCTTCATACTTCCATTGCATGGGCTAGATCAGTGATTGCCTACCAGAGAATATTTTGTTTTTCATTTGGCTTTGACTCACACATATGTTACCCTTTATTTCAAGGTGCTTTATAATAATAATACTACTAGTCTTCAAGGTGCTTAAATGTTATTTCTAAACCAATTTAAACTAAATATTTTACATTGCAATAACTGGCACACAATAAAATGTTCACAGACATGTAATTTCACATAATTTGAAATGACCTTATTTTGTAACTCTGGTACTATTTTGAAAAGCTGAACCGTTCTTCCATTCGATAGTACATTTGAGTTTATTTCTTCATCTTTTGTGTCTGCAGTAAGTTCAGCCATCAGAACATTGTGCGCTGTATCGGAGTCAGTCTGCAGATCCTGCCTCGCTTCATACTGCTGGAGCTCATGACCGGAGGAGACATGAAGAGCTTCTTGAGACTAAACCGACCCAGAACTGTGAGTGTTTGTGTGTATAGACATTATCCTCTGTTTATCAGTTAGCACATATTTCGCTTTTATGATGTGGGTTTGCCACATCTATGGAACATATTTGGCATTAGAAATGAAACCATATTAAACCATGTGCCATTTATTATTAAGAAATGTAAGTGTGTATATAAATATGTATGGATGTATATGGTTAGTTCAGAAACATTAGCATCTTGTCTTCCCACAGAATCAGACAACTTCTCTGAGTATGCTGGATCTTCTTCAGATGGCCAGAGACATTGCACTTGGCTGTCGCTACCTAGAAGAGAACCACTTCATTCACAGGTGATTTATCACTGCCAGACATGAGTAAACTTTGCCCTCAAGTAGCCTTCATTGTCAGAATAAGTGGAAATCGCTCTTCAGTGGATATGTAGACGTCATTAACTCGCTGCAGCCCTTGACCTTGATGTCTCGCACGCATATAATAAGTCAAGCATGTATGTCTGTTGTGTGTTTCAGGGACATTGCAGCACGAAACTGTCTTTTGACCTGTCCTGGTCCAGAGAGAGTGGCTAAAATAGGAGATTTTGGGATGGCTCGAGATATTTACAGGTGCTTTCACTTTCTCACTTTTATTTATTTATTTATGTAAAAAAATTGTATGTGTGGTTAAGTACCTGTTAAGTATAATAATGAACACAGGCATTGATTGAGTTTTAACAAAGGAGTATTTTTGCATTGCAGGGCGAGCTACTATAGGAAGGGTGGCCGTGCCATGTTGCCAGTGAAGTGGATGCCACCTGAAGCCTTCCTAGAAGGCATTTTTACATGCAAGACTGATACCTGGTAATACTAGTTTACTGAAAAAAAAACCTTCTTTTGTCAGCAATGGTTTAAAAGAATTTAGTTTTACTTAACAGTCCAAAGCACTAATCGATTATGTCCAAGATTCAGGTAAAACATATAGAAATACACACTGATTAAGAGTGAGTAATAATTTAATAAATATTATACATACACACTCTAATTTATTAACTATAATAGTTTGTGTGTGTGTGTGTGTGTGTGTGTGTGCTTTACTCTTGCATTGTCAATACAAGATATTGACCAAAAATAACATCACAACATTTATTTCCATCAAGAGGTGCATACATTTTTGGTCAAGATCTTGTATTGGCAATGCAAGAGTAAAGCACCCTGTAAAGTCTCCTCCAGCACATCTGAAAGACTTTCAATGGATTTAAGGTCTGGACTCAGAGGTGTCAATTCTTGTGTGAAAATGATTCTTCATGCTCCCTACCAACCATTCTTTCACAATTTGATCCATGATGTGTCTTCCTACATGGTTGTTTAAGAAATGAAAAGCTACACGCTCCATCAATTAGGGTTAGAAGAACTGTTGCCAAACATATAACATGCTACAAACAGTATAATCACTGCAATGATCCAATAGAATCTTGAGCATTTGCCCATTTAAATCCAAACAGCGACTTTTTTTTTGCCGGGACTCTGCTCCAGAGGCAAGAAATTGTAGTCATTAGTAATTCCATACAATTTGTCTCCATCTGTAGGTCTTTCGGGGTATTACTGTGGGAGATTTTCTCTCTTGGATACATGCCTTATCCCTGCAAGACCAATCAGGAAGTACTGGAGTTTGTAACAGGTGGAGGTCGTATGGATCCTCCTAAGAGCTGCCCAGGACCTGTGTAAGTAACAATAGCAGATTTGTTACTCAAATTGAAAATGGACCTCAGCCCTAACCTGAAAGGTACACTTTGTAACTTTTGACACTTTTGAAGAAGTGTTTTGGAAGATGGATTCATGATGTAGTCTTATTATATACATTTTGTCAATTTTTAACATAAGAAGTTACGTAGTGTACCTTTTAAATAAGCGTAAATGTAACAAAATGTAGCCTAAATGAAAAATGTACTGTTAGAAGCTGTATAAAATCAGTGCCTAATCTGCTTTAATAATTATAATCGACAGTGTTTTGGATTTTGTTCTCTTTTAGTTATCGGATCATGACGCAGTGTTGGCAACACTGCCCAGAACATCGACCAAACTTTACTACTATTTTAGAGAGGATCAACTACTGTACACAGGTAAAATAGAGTTGGAATTTAATAGATCTGGATTTCTGTAAAATATAAAGAAAGCTAGCCTATATATTGTGTATAAGGAAACTTTTACACTGTAATAACATGCTTGCTGTTTTTTCAAACAAACATGTTTCGAAATTAAAAATCCTTTTAAATTGTAAAACTGCTTGGAAACGATATTTCCTGTAAAAAGATTCAACACACTTTTTTTTAACAGAGAAAATTGTCTATATAATTATACATTTTAAATATAAACTGCCTTATAACCAGTGAGTGTTATTTTAGTATTATTTATATTCTATTATAGTATTTATTAACATTTTGTAAATTATATTAGCTTTTATTTGTTTTATTTATTTAGTTTTAGTAATTTTATAATGTTTTAGTTGTTTTCTATTTAGCTTTAATTTATTTTTCTTTTTGTTATTTTAGAACTTAAACGAACATTTGAAATGTTGATAACTAACTTAAGTTAAAATAAAAATCTAATTATTTGCTGAAAATAAAAACTTAAACTTTATTTCAGCTCTGTTTCAATGAATGAAAAATTATTTTTTTAAGTTTTAGTTAACTAACAACACTTAACAACACTGTAATAAAACACTTAAATATGCAGATTTGTTATTGTATTTCTTAATCTTGTAAACTTGAGATGTCAAGAGTAAAATAATCATGATTATTATATTAATAAATTAAAACCCCTGACTTAAATTAATAGTGTTGACCCTTTTTGACTTTTCTGGCACACCTTCGTCAGGACCCTGATGTCATTAACACCCCTCTTCCAGTGGAGTACGGTCCTGCTGTCGAAGAAGGTTGCACTGTGATCCATCCTGAAGGATCAGGCAGTATGACCCCTCTTCTAGTGGTCCACTCTATGTCCCAGGATGCTTCCACTCAACCGGGCATCACCGGTGCAGCCCCACAGGCTCTCAAACCCTGTTTGCAGCTACAAAGACCGCTCCATATTGCACAGGAGGTGGGCACGTACCGAGAAACATTGGAGCCGTGTTGGGCTGAGCCTGTTCCTGCTTCTGGAATCTGTCCAGGACAATGGCTTCAAGTCCCAGATCACCAGCCATGCTCGAGGAGCAGTTCATCGTCAGGCAGCCAGAAGCTAAAGAACAAGACTAAAAACCTTTGGAACCCCACCTACGGTTCTTGGGTCCTGGAGAGCTTTGGAAGAGGGAAGACGGCCCTGTGCCATACCCAGTCCATGCCTCTGTCTTGCAACCCCACATCCACGTCTGCCCCGTCCTCTACCTCAGAGCGCATGGACCCTGCAGTAGTGGTCAACGCAAATGTCTCAACGTCTCCACCTCCATCTGCCGTCTCCTCCCAGACCCCATCCAGTCCTACAGGGCCTCCCTCTCGGAAGGGTCCAACAGGGGCTACGGGTGGCTCGCTCACTGCTGTTATGGACTTGGCGAAACTCCAGAGCTTCCCATGTGGCAATGTAAACTATGCGTATGATGAGCAGAGCTACGAGACTGAGAGTTTGCCTCTAGTTGTGCCCAAATCAGTGGAACCCAGCACCAGCTCTGGGGCAACGTCTTCACTTGCTGCCCTTGGCCTGGCCACGACCCCTACCCACAAACCTCAGGTGAAGCGCCATGCTAGCGACGGACAAGAGGATGTAAGGAGATATTCCCAGTCTGAGAAGCCAACCAGAGACAGGGATTCTGGCTTTTCCTTGTCTGAAGACCTCAGTGTCACCCCGGTTTAGCACTGAAGAACGATTCAACAGAGAACTTTTATTTTATTTTTTGCATTTTAATGTGATAATGGCAGTGGATTAGCTAGAGACAGAATGGCAGGTTAAGGCTGGAATATACTGCACTGGAATACATAGTGTAGCGATGTATGATGAATCACGTATAGAAGTCTCTTTCAAACTAAGCATTTTTCTTTTGGTCAACAGCAAATCTGTGTGATCAGCTTGAATATGTTGTCAAATCTGCGTGGGGAAATCTTTCAGCCGCACTCAAAATTCTCTGTTGCTTGGATTTCTGTTGAAATGAGTGGATTTCGCCAACTATGTGGCCGCAGCTTGAGGACTTTCAAGTCATTCGGAACACAACAAACTCATACAGAAACCTGCTCCTACTAGGAAACTCATGACAAATTAAAACAATGAGTCCTAAAACAATGAGCTCAAAATATAAAACGTGTTCGATATCCTCAAACAGGATGGAAATATATGCTGCATCCTAATTCACCTACATAAGCTAACGTATTTACTACTAAAAGAAATGCATTTGAGTGTGTAATAGTGGGCTAGTAAGCTAGCTTTGGGACATAAGATGTGCATGTTGGTTCCGAAAGTATTTTTACCATTTATTTCTCCCATAGGGATTTCAAAAAAGTCTTCGTAAAGTGTTATTAGCCATAAACCAAGTCAACCAGCTACGAGGTGAATCATGACAGGTTAGACTACATTCTAAGCAATGTAGTTTTCACCACAAATTCCGATGTTAAACACGATTATTTTAAAACTAAGTTAAAATAATGGGGGCTGACGGCTTCAACAGAAGGAAATGCTATCGATTAATAACCTCTTAGCTCACAGTAAGGCTGTCTTTAAAGGCTTTTAAAGTTATCGTTTAAAATCAATTTCCCTATGGGGAAAATGAATGGAGCTTTTACTTCTGGAACCAGACAGTTGCACTCTCTGGGTTGTGGGCCTCTAATATTAGCCGTTAAAGTGTGCACATATCTGCACTTCAAATTCTTTCTGGAAATTCATCCAGGTATTTATGGGATACGTATTGGGACACACTAATTCCAATTTTGAATACTATTTAGGACAGATAGTATCTGAATTGGGAGCGCAGCAATAGTCTGAAGCTAAATATAGTCAGTATCCATTATACACGGATTTTTCTGTGAAATATGTTAAAATGTCTAAAAAGCAAAATTTGTGTAGTGTATTCCAGCCTTTAGTTACTGCCAGTAGATAAATGTTTGTGCGAGAGACTACATTATTGTAGCGTGGTGCAAAAAACACTAAGGACATGAAGAGTTGTAACTAATTTGTCATTAAGAGGTGGCTATCCAACAAATGGCTGATGGTTTCTATGGAAACTTCCACTTGGCTAATAGCAGCCCTTTTACACTGGATTCTCATCTTCTGTCAAAACTGTGAAAACACATGATGTTCACATGAAATTAACTAATTAGTCATAATTAGCAATGCATATATACGGAGGGTTGACATCCTAGATGAATTCCTATATTACACTCCTAAAGCCAGCTAAAAATGTGAAGAACCAACGCATGTTCAGACCTCACACTAACCAAATACTTTATGCCATATAACGATCAGTCACAAAATCTAGTAGAAATTAATTGGTTTGTTAAAAGAAATTGTTTGAATGACTTTAAAATAAACAAAAAAAAAGAGCTTGGTCTTAAAGGGATAGTTCACCTAAAAACGAAAATTGTCATTATTTACCCAACTTCTAGTTATTCTAAACTTGTATGACTTTTTTTTTCTTCAATATTTTAAAAGATGTCTCAGGCTGCATCTAGAATCACGTCCTGTCTGAGTAGGTACTATGTCTGAATTAGAATTTACTTTGCGACTGCTAAAAAAAATGTGCGCTATATATATATATATATATATATATATATATATATATATATATATATATATATATATATTAGTAGTATGAATATGGGTAGTATGAATGAAATTCTGACGTACTACATCCACCATGTTGTTACTGTCATGTGACCTACCAGCGTTAGTTGGTGCTTCACTTCCATTCATAAACCCTCTGGCCTCATGGGATAGTAAAGTGTTATACACTGTAAAAAAAAAAGTACAATCAACTTGGATGTTTAAGTCATTTCAACTTAAATGACATTAAACTGACTGAAAAATGAGTTGAAACTTGTATAACTCATAAAAACGTGAAAATTGCTTAACTTATGTTGATGAGTTAAAGCAATTTAAAAACTTGTTGTCATAACTTATTGAACTTATAGTGTATGCGCGCTTCAGTATATCTTTTCAGACTTTTCGCCTACAGTTTTTTGCCTACTATGTATTTGCACATACTACTCTATTGGTGTACTGTTTTCGCATACTATATAGTAGGGAAGTATTAGATTTCAAACGCAGCATCAGAGTTTTTTTTTTTTTTTTTTTATCTCAGACAGAGAAAATCAATATGGTCTAATGTGTTAATGCAATTGACTCTCATGTACAAAAACAATACACCCTTTTTACCGACTGTGATAACGCATTTCCACAGATTTTAACGCTGTAAATGTAGAAAAGATTTTATATTTTTAAAAACATTACACTTTGTGTTACGCGACCTTGGCATTAAATGACAAAAAAAAGTTAACACTGCTGCCTGGGTGTTTAATGGCTGAGGAAGTGATGTTAAATTTTGACATCTTTCTCTCTATTGACTAAAATTATTTTGTTATTGGAGCAAATGGGAATGCCAAAATCATATTTGCCTCGCCACTATTGAAATTGACCCTACTATGGCGAAGTTGGCTTCTGAGAACCTCTGAAATGTGAAAAGGGTCAATTAAATCAGGGCATCTTCTTTGTGTTCGTAAGTCAGTCATACACATTTGGAATGACACGAAGGTGAATAATTGTAATCTTTTGGGGTGAGCTGTCCCATTAAAGCTTTTTAAGGAGTATCACCAGTAACTCAGAGGTATACTTAAAAAATGTGACAGTGTGTTGCATTAGTAATAAAGAAATGCTGACAGAAAGCCCCTTTATCTTTAATTTCAGATCAGGTGGACTGTACAGGGTTTTTTTTAACTGGAAAGTAGCGTTCAGGACCATTATTTAGACTAGGTTTTTATTTTTTTATTTTTTTTATTTTTTTTGCTGCTGTTAGTTTTGAAAAACCAACACGTTTGCAAACCGTATGTTGCCTTTTTATTGAGGGTGTTTTGTGTGTGAAACACTGAGATAACTGATTTTTACAAAGGTGTTACACCTGAATGTGATAGAAGTAAATGAGGCATGTGACGCGGAGGACAATTGCTGTGGTGATTGTATTGATTTCCATGTCAATGCACTCTAGGAAGCTGTTAAAAGACAACCACTTTTGCCATCTATTTTCTTAGTACTTTTCCCTTAAAAATAAATAAGTAAATAGAAGTGCTTTTTATCTCCAAATGTCCTAATACTAGATGTTTAGCTACCCTGTGTTAGCTGTGACTTTGTATACATGCAGACAAATGATCACACAAACACAACACAAACCACATAACACCTCAGTGTGCATAATGTGATGCATGAGAAGTTTGATTTTTGAGATTATTCTTAGGTCTTATTCCTAATTATTCTCAAATGTTTTATTATATATTGTAGTTTGTAGGTGATTAATGTTTTAATGTGAAAAGATTTATTTGTGTTGTGTTTTTTTTAGTCAGGGACTGCTGAGAGGATCCTTATGCAGAGATGAGACTAAAGTGTATCAGCAGAACCTTAATTTTTGTTGTTGTCTTATTTAACCATTTAAAAGTTTCATAAGTTGACTGCAATTTAAGGATCTTAAAGTTCTACTTCTTTATTAGGATTATAACTGGATAGAAGGGTGTAAAAAAATATACATTAGCCAGGAAAATGAGTGCTGTATTCTTGAATTAATATTAATTTCACACTAAACTAACCCTTATATTATGTAGCTGTAATATTTAATCTGTTTTATTGGTGTTTTTTTATTATTATTTTTTTTTGTTGGATTATATTGAGGTTATCACTGCCAATCTTCTGCATTTTTCTTTGCAGTGGCTCATTTCTAACTAGACAGATTAGAAATGTACCATCATATGAAGAGAATTTTTAAAGTATATTTACTACCTGTATTTGTATTTTTTTCCAAATATGGACGTTGCTGCATAATTGCAAGCTTTAAATAAATTGTTTTTGTCTATAACACTGATATGAAGGACCATACTTAAATGAATTTCGGAAATACAGAATGATTTTTGAGCAGATGTTTTATTTGTCATAAACATACTGCACAGGGAACACTGTAATGAAACTCACCTGCCCCCTAAACAAAATAGTGTCACAACGTTAAGTTTGTCTGATAATGAAACACTTTCAGTGGTGTGCAGGTATAGAAAAACACAACCCAGGTTCTTATACATAAAACCAATACTATATATCCATGCAATCGTCAAAATAATCTATTACACCACCCTTGATTGATCACTGAAGTCAAAGCGATTAATATCATCATATTGTACTATAAATGCACTAGTGTTGTGCATTATTCACATTGTGTCACTGTATGCATTCCACGTATCTGTAAACTCTTTTGTTCCACTAATCTGTTCTACTGTACATGTTAGCTTGATGGTACTTTAAGAAAACAGTCAGTTGTTCAACGTCAGTTGTTTGACTAGTGTTTGTTGGGCCTAGACATGGAACAATGTTGCTAACAGCTAACCTTATATGATGTGTGAAGAAATTATTGATTTTGATAGATTCCAGCATGCAAACTACCAGCCGAAAAAATTTACTGAATTTGTCCCGTATGATCGAAAGGCTTATGCTTGTGTTTGAAATTAGTTTTGTAGACGAATATACATTGTACCTGTTCATGTGAATATATATATATATATTTTTTACCAACTACATTTGTAATTAAAATTTTATTTGTTTTGAACTTTTTTTTGGGGGGGGGGGGGGGGTATAGGGAAGAGTAATTGTGAGATGCGCAATGACAACAAACAAATTTGGGTTTTGGAAACCATGATCACGGCGAAATGCTATTTACTGCTTAATACTGTAAAGTAATGGACTTGCTCACTGGTAGTCTCCCCATAATGCACTGCAGAAGGTATATACGTGTCTATCAGCATGCCGTAGCTGTCACTCGGGCAGTAAGTGAAAAGTTCACAGTGAGAAGGTCACTCCCTGGCTAATAAGGAAAGGGTTTGCTGCAGGTTGTCAAGGCCCCATAAGTATCCGTCTTCTTGGTTGCCCTCCTCCCAGGGTCTGTAGTGATCCAGGTTCTGTCCTTCTGGGAGCGGGGTGGTTTTACCAAAATCAATGAGCCAGACCTCAGCTCTCTCTTTGTGATCATGAATGAAGAGAAGCGAACTGCCAATGACCTGAAAGACATACAACATCAACTGTTTACATGTGCACCAATAATTCGATTTTTAAAAATGTTTTTTTTTTTTTTACAATAATCAAAGTAAGGACTTGATCATAGTAAGATGTTTACATGACACAAGCAAAACTCTTCACTCCCGTTTACAAGCTATTTTCATTATTCTGATTATTCGCTACAAGTTTGGTTATTTTTACTGCCATTCTTCACATACCTCAATGCACAGCACAAATGAACAGTAGGTGTGTTACTGGCCACTGTTTTAATCCATTTACGTCAAACGCAAAACACATTTCTATGGACGTATTGGATATTGTTCGGTGGCGTGATGAACATCATTATGCCGCTGTAACTGGGGTTGCACACGCTGCTATAGCGTTTGTGGATTAAGATAAGGAGCAGAGGCTGCGCAGTTGTGTTGACTGAATTCAGCGATTTGGAGTGGGGGGAAAAACTTCAGAATAATGTCGCAAGAGTTTTTTTATTGAAGTTTTGTGAACAACACACATCATCCGTGTACGTCCGAGCACACGCGCACAATAAAAAAATAAAGTTTTTTTTTTAAAGTAAATAAACTGAAAAATAAAGCTGGATTTATTTGATACATTTTTTTTTGCGGAAGCCATCTTACTAATTCCAAAATTTTTGTAGTGTATACAATATTGCAGTACAGTATAGAACAATGTTAAATAAAAATAAAAATAAAGTGCATTATAAATAAAATAATAATATATTCTTGGACATTTATAGTTAGATATTAAATTGAAAATTATTAACTCCAAAAATCCCATATTAATTAGATATTAGTTGGAAGTGTACATATAGTGCTTAAATAATAATAACTATTAAAAATAACAATTTAAGCATTTTCCTTTACATTAATCAGTAAATACTTACATCGCACAACTTAAAAAAATAAGGCAAAACAAAAATGGTATTTTACCTCATGTTTCTTGAAGAACTCGGAGGCTTTCAGTGCCTGTTTAATATCTTCAAGCCTTGTAATATAGGAGTTCTATTAGGTAAGTGAAGGAGAAGATCACATCAATAATCAATAATTCAACTGGAATGATCCTAGAAGTGATTTTATTTTTCAGCATTCACTGGAGGCTCCAATTACTCAAGGACACCTTGTAAGTGCAGTTAATTTGTTTTCTTTTGAGACATTATATCTTCCTGTGCTTGCCTATTATAAAATATTATTTAAACATTGTTTTAAACCTTCCAGCGATATCTGCTAGTTCTAACTCAGTTCTAGTGTAAAACACTTAGTACATTTAAATGACATTATCACCAACTTCCCTTTTGTTCCTTTAAAGGGACAGTTAACCCAAATGAAGATTTTACTCACCCTCAGGCCATTAAAAATGTAGGTGACTTTTTTTTTCAGTTGAACAGTAAAGAAGATTTTTAGCTGCAACTGCTTAGCTGAAATTGTATAATGCAAGTCAGTTGCTACTGTCACTTTGAGAGTCAAAAAAACATATACAGGCAAAACAAAATGAATACCCGTGGCTCCTGATGATACAGTGAGGTCTTATTAACAAAACGATCGGTCTGTGCAAGACACTGAACATTATTACCTGTAATCCACAGCGTCTGCAAACGGCCCTGAGTGAATTCGTAACAGTCTGAAGCGCAAGCTTCCTGTCACGTAATGACAAATACGAATCACCAAGGACCACAATTTCAGCTAAAAAAGCAGCTTTCTTCTTTACTGTAAAAGTCACCTACATCTTGGATGGCCTGAGAGTAAGCAAATCTTTGGGCGAACTATCCCTTTAATGCACCTTACCTTTCAAGTGACATGTAGACCCCAAACTGAACAGATGAGCTTTTATAATTCTGTTTGAACTGCCGTGTTGGAGCATCACTGAGAGTAAACAATATCTGGCCTTTTTACACCACACATGTATATCCTGGATACCAAGTATTCAAGGTGTAGTGTTCATTAAGCTAAGTGCATTGTTCCACAGTAATGTAGGTGTGTGGGTATTATGTCAGAACAGGTTGATCTAGTTCTCAAGAACTCACGCACAATTATGTTTTTATTGCCCTCGACGAAATCCTTGAAGACCTGGATGACGTCTTCCTTTGACCGGGTCTTTTTAAAGTCTGTGTTGCAGGTTTCTCCTCTCTGAAATAAGAAAAAAATGTATTGTATTGAATGTAAAAGTCAGATAAAGAGTTTTTACAAATCAGCAGATTGAGGACCATATCTGAAATGAGGCGGCGCTTAAAGACATACACTCTTTGAAAGAGCCCGCATGTTCCAAGTTACCTGGTGGAAAGATGTATTTTTCTCGGATCCAATTCATTTCTCATGCTTTGTTACTAAGCAGATCCTCGTTTACTGTGGGGATTGCGGATGATACATCCCCTTAGTACCGAAGTATCCATCATGCCAAAGCCATGTTACGTTATGTTTTCCACGTCAGAATCACCTCTTATCATGACCACCAAACCAGAGTCTTATGTCAAGACCGTCAAGTCATGTCATGAATGCCAATTCAGAGCCTCTTCATGAAATGGCCACCACGGCAGTGTCAAGTCACGTCATGGTTGACACTACTTCTAGTGATAGCCACTGCTATTCTGTGTGTGGGCCTACATACACCTCTTCAGAAGGGGCAGCTACAGCTCCTCCCGAGGCGGCAGCGTCCACTACAACACCTACAGAGAATGCAGCAGTTGTCATAGACCATACTGAATCTTCTGAGAACCATGTCACAGTCAAGGATACCATCCATAAAAGGTTTATGGATCGAGCCACAACCACTGACCAAGTCCATGAACTTTTCTTGCCCTAAGTTACAACCACAGAGACCAGGAACCATGTCTGTCTCAAATCACGGTCACAGAGACCATTCATGAACCATTTTTGCTTTAATCAAATCAACGGAGGCTATTGATGAACTGTCCATGATTCATGTCACATTCAATGAGGTCGTCCATGCCAACTGTGTCACATCCAAGGAGTCAGTACATGCCGGCCATGCCATAGTCATGAATGATGTTCATGTTTCTGATCCACTATGGCCTCCTGTTTCTACTCCACGATACAGGCCTGCCCATGCTCTACAGTCATGCTATTTCATTGTTGCAGGACTTGAGGACTTGCAAGCCATGAATTATGCCTTGTAACAGACCGCTTCGTGGTCCTGGCCCGCCTTCCCTCACCCTTGTACGCCTCCGCTCCACCATCCTCTGGGACTTTTTTTTTTGTTTTTGGTTTGGGTGTCTAGATTAGACACCCATAAATGGGGGGATATGTAAGGCTGTTGTGGTTGGGCTCTTGTTTTCATGTTTTTTTGCTTTCTATTTCATGTAGTTGTGTTTTCCTTGTCATGTGATTTTCCTATGTACCCCATGTGATCATGCCATGTGCTTTTGTTTTCTATTGTGTCAAGTTCCCATTGGTCCATTGCATTCAGGTGCTTCTTCAGGTGTTATACTGTAACCTGCTGTCCTGAGTTTCACGTCCATGCCACACCATACCAAGTGAAGTTGATGTTTAAGTTATGTTCATTTTTTTAAGTCATCATTTTATTTTTGTACACTTTTGGAATAAACTGGGTTCAGAACTCCGACTTCAGTGGATCCGTTACAAATATATATATATAAATATATATATTTTTTCAAATCAATTTATTTAATATAACAATCTAGCCTTAGCACAAGTTTCAATGTCCTGGTTTTCTACTGAACTCAGATTCTGAACTCAAATTTGCTGTGATTTTTAGGCACTGTGGCTACCTTGATACCCTCAATGCGGAAGCCCAGAGTGTTAGTAGAGCTGAGACTTTCTCTCCACTGCATGTAGCGTGGTTTGGTTACTGCCTGCTGCTTCTTCTCCTCCTCTGTTGGAGCCTCACTGTCCACCTCCATCATCTTATTATACAGGTCCTCACGCAGCTTTGGCTTCACCCTTGCCCGCACTAGCTCCTCCTCTAGATATGTCCTGAAAGAAAGAAAGTTAGAATTGGATATTTAACTAAATTAAAATGTACTGGAAATGGTGGAACCTGATGGAAATGTCTATTAATCATGGTTGAAATGTTGATTCAATCATGTGCATGTGCATTTTTAATTTAATTTATTTTATTTTGTGCATGTGCATTTTGTTTTTATTGCAAGCTTGAACTTTACTTGACTTCCTGTGTGAGAAGAGGAAGTCACCTAGGGACTCCTTGCACAAAATGTCTCTCAGTGTGTAAAAAGAATGAGTGAAATGCGTGTGAGAAGGAAGCCCTCAGGGACGCCCTTTCTGCCTTGCTAAGCATGCATGTAAGTTTTGACTGCATTTGCACGGGAAGTGGTTATTATTGTGCGTGGTGAGAGGGCCTCTCTCTTCATGAGCCCCACCCACTGCCCTGACAGGATGCAGGCCAACAACCAGAACAGGTGTTTCAGCAGGAAGAGTAAACTCATCATGCACAATGTTAGCATGACTATGAAAAGGAGACAATTAAACATCAAAATAAGTAATACTTGCTGTGTTATATTGGTAATATTGTGTGTTATTTAATATTAAATTATAACATATAACATTATATATCAAAATAATTAATAGTATAAATTGAAATATTTGCACTACTTTTTCTATTTCAAATGAATGCTGTTCTTTTGAACTTTCTGTTAATCAAAAAAAAAAATCACGATTCCCACAACCTAATTAGACAACATTGATAATACAAAATGTTTCATGAGCACCAAATCAAATACAAAATGTTTCATGAGCACCAAATCAGCATGATAGAATGATTTCTGAAGGATTATGTGACAATGAAGACTGGAGTAATGGCTGCTGAAAATTCAGTTTTGCCATCACAGAAAAAAAAAAACATATATATATATATATATATATATATATATATATATATATATATTAATGGTGCTCACTTGAACAGCGTCAGAGATTGACATGGAAGAGAAGAAATTGTTGAATAAAGTCGTTATTTTTTGTGCACAAAAAGTATAATCGTCGATTCATAACATTAAGGTGTAACCACTGTAGTCACATGGACTATTTTAACGATGTCTTTACTATATTTCTGAGCCTTGAAAGTGGTGATTACGTTGCAGTCTATGTGGGGGTCAGAAAGCTCTCAGATTTCATCACAAATTTCTTAATTTATGTTCCAGAGATGAACGAAGGTCTTACGGATTTGGAATGACTTGAGGGTGAGAAATTAATGACAGAATTATCATATTTGGGTGAACTAACCCTTTAATAGGCTTTTTTATATACATTTTTTACAATTTTATAGTAATAATTTGAGTTTGTAAAACGTGTCCGTGTAATAAAAAAAAGAGCATTTGTTATCCAATCAATGTACCTCACTCCCATCTTGCAGTCCATGACGTTCGGCAAATCAAAATTGGCCAACAGGTCTTTCATTTTGAGAAAGAGCTCTCCGTCTCTCTCAACCACTCCATAATATCTGGGCACGAAGGAATGTAAAACATCCTCTTTCAGCCTCTCAAAACACAGCTTCTCATTCTCTGAGAACTTCTTCAGTATGGAGCCCTCATCCCCTGCTTTAAAGCTGCCTGGGCAGAAACACAAACACAAAGGAAGACTGGAGTCACTGGAGCACATATAATCAACACTGAGCCTCTGCCAGTCAACCAGATCTTAATCAGAATATGTGCCTTTATCATCTGTGACTATGAACGTTACATGATGAGAGTGCATAATGTTAAACATTTTTAGATATCGCATGTGTTTATTTGACATATTTGATATCTGCAGCTTAAGATGTGTAAATGAAAATAAGATCATACGTAAAATGTGTATTCTTTGACATGCGAGTCAAGCGTCATCACTCTGCTCATAACCACTTCCCTAAATATGGTATCAAATGACTGTACTTCCCCATGTATTTAAAAGCCCTGTTTACAAAAACACAGCCAGAACAAATCAGTGGTGTTTTCACAAAGGCAATCTGTCTGCAAATACATTTGAATAAGAGAATTACTGATTTTACAGAAATAAATAAGAATAAAGTTAAACGCTACAAAAAGCAAAGCTACACAAAATATGTTTTTTACACATGCAGTAAGAAATTACAATAATAGACTAAAAAGCATATTCAAGTTTGACTCGGTTTTGATAACATGTTAATAAAAAGTAACATATTAATAAATCATTAAATTACTGTTAGTAAATTGATAGTCCCAAGCACAAGGTGCAATGCTATTCCATATGCATTTAACCCGAAAACTGTGTAGATATGGAACTGAAACATGAATTTACATCAGACTGAATGTAATGTGCAGCATTTTTTGGGCATACCTTTATGGCCTGCTAACTGAACCCAGGACAGGCGTCTTCGTTGTGAGGCCACCAAAGGGCAATGGACAATAGTCTTCAGCTTCCACCAGGCATTGCTTTGCTGGAACACATTAAACATAATCATCCATGACTGTGATAGAAGTGCATTCAATATTTCAAACTCTCTGCTGTATTTATATAAAGCTCAACCCTTGATCACCCAACAATAAGTCTGAGATTGGATTCCAAAAAAGAAGAGTGACCAGTAACTGAAACCAACTGACAGTGTTTTTTTAAACACTGCACAATGTTCCTTGAGTGTGTAAGACTGACTCACACACACACATGGTCTCATTAGGAGCTGTGAAGCTCAGTAATCCAGCACTGCAGCCCATAACATAGACGTTTGTTTTGCTGCCCATTTCAAATAAGCATCCCAGAAACCATTTCTGTTCATTTGAGGAGTAACATTAAATGAAGCAAAGGCAAAGGTAGCTAAGACAGTGCAATGCAAATGTCAACATGTAGGATGGGAGATCGTTTTATCTATTTGATGCAATTTTATCCATGTCCTTCCTTAAATAATGTTGCTGGTCTTATTGTGAATTCTACATTGCATGTTATTCCAACAGAGCAAAGTGGGGTCAATTTTGATTTCATGCTGATTTTAAAGCCGTAGTGTAATGGTGGAGGTATGAAAATAGTGGAAATAAGATTTTTTTTCTTCACTGGAAGATTGATTTATGGCATTTCGATTAAAAATTCTGAAGTAAATAAATAAATGTTTAGAAAACCCATAGGGTGAATTTTAATTTTATAATACATTACTATTTCTAAAATATTTCATATATACATATATATATATATAAATTCTCGATATATCTAATATATTATATAAAGATTCTTCAGCATGAATTATCAGGTACAGTACCTTCCTGAGATAATCACCAATCACTGTAATTTTCTCAGTATTTTTGTGTTCCTTTGAAAAAAGATTTTTAAAAATAATAAAATAATGTGGTCTAGATACTGTGTCTAACATTTATATGGTAGAAATGCCTTATAAATGCCCTTAAATAATTTATTTTATCTTTTTTTTATTTTGTCGCAAATACAGACATTTTTCCCCCAAACTGTAAAAAATAAAAATAAAAAATCCCTTAGGAAATTATTTACTGCATGTGTTGAAAGAGTAAGGGTGTAACTGAAATGCAGTGTTTGTTCTTCCACTTGACATGGAAAGAAACACGTTTCTTACTTTCTACCTCTGCCGTGGAAGCAGAAGCAGGTGATTTGAATTTGCCAACATGTTAAATTGTCCCTCAGGCACAAGAGCTGATCTGGAAACCTTCTTTACAATGCAGCATGCAGCAATTATTGAGCCTTTAAATTGGACATAGTACATACAACTGCTTTTGAGGGTTGGACAAGATCCAGAGAGTACATCATATTTAAAGTCAAGCAGACTGTGTACGGCCCTGTATAAATACAGTGAAAAGCCATAAACCAAATGCTATGACCTGCACTTTGTGAAACTGTGCCTACACACATTTGTAACACGCCATAACTAAATATTGAACTGGACAGTCATGCAGACAATTCAAACATTATGGTGCCAACTCTCAAACAACTACCAATCATTATTTATAAAAGTGTGACATGTTTCTACAAAAAACATAAAAGCTTTATACCTTTAGTATAACAAAAAACAGTCAACACTCTATCTTCCTTTTACAAGCAAGTGAAAATTTGATATTAAAAAGGCATTTATGACATATATAAATTAAATACAAATCAAAGTGAAAATGTTACACTAAAAGCTGAGTGTATCTTTAGTATCTTTTGTTTGCTAGTTAGACAGATTGACAATTTTCAGAACTGTTCTTCCACTGTTATAGTGAAAATGTGCTTCTAAACTACAGAAATTACATATATTTACTGCAGAAAAGATCTCATTTCAAGAGTTTTCAAGAGTTTATAAAACTGACCTGAAGTTGGTCTATATTAAACTGCGGATGGAAACTTGTTTGTGACACTGTGGCTTCTGCCTAAATGTCAAGCGGCAATGACTTTGTTTTGATATAGACTGATAAAAAAAGCGTTCTGGAACAGGTCTGTGCAAACATTCAATTCAAAAGCTCTGAATGGCTTTTTACAATGTCATTGAGCTTGAACATCAACATTCAGTCTGTTCATTCAGTGCAAGATGTGTAACTTTCTGAAAAGGAAAGGGTAGATACTATGCAGACATGATGTCTAGATTACAGAGGGAAAGTGTTTAACGTACAGTGACAGCGAAGGCCTTCTATGGCACTGAATGAGCCTGAGGACCACAATACATAACACATCCATTCAAAATAATCCCAGACATGGCAGAAGTGCAACAAAATGTTAATGATCGCTTAGATTTATTTATCTAAGTTAAATGTATTATTTGTACATTTTTATCTGTGATTCTCTCATATTTTGGCAGATGCTTCTGAGACCAATTCAAAGTCCTTTTTATTAGGATGTTCCTTGGGAATTGAAGCCATAGCCTAATCTTTGGTTGCTACACTGATAAAAATTATTTTGTGGTGAAGTAAATACTACAGAAAAAAACAATGTAATTTCTACATGAAAAAAGATAGTTCAGGCAAGAATAAAAAAAACTAAGTACATTCTATATTAGTACTCAATTAAAGCATGTAGAAATTAAAGCGTAAACTGACCAAACTTTTCTGATACTGGTGTTCCCATCATGCACTGGGCCTTGAATACTTAATGAGGTTGATTTTTTTCACTGTTTTCCAGCTATATTTACAATGTTTTATCACTGCTTCTGTTGGTAGGATTAGTAACTTGCCATTTTGTGACATTTGGAGTTCATTTTCTACACAAAATGACACATTTAAACCCAAAAAAGTATTGAGGTCGCATGCGTTCATGTAATAATTAATTTCTGATATGTATCTATGGTGTCTCTCACAATAATTATTGTATTAATTACTTAAATGTTTAAATGTTATATTATTTGAGTGAAATGTATTACAAAGGAAACTTAAACTAAATAGATATTACTCAACATTTTACTAGTAGCCAAGTTAAAATGACTTATTTTCTTTGTTACTTTCATTTCAAGTAGAGTTTACTTAATTCCATGTGAAATTTACTTTAAAAATATGCGTGCAAAAACTTGCCAAAGAAAATCAAGTACATGTTACTTTTTCAGTGTTGCTAGCCGAGTAACAGAAATTGTATGGGCTAATTTATGCACTTTTTTCATCATCCAATTCTACACAAATTATTATTATTTTCAAATTAGTATTTAGAAATCATCTACATTGCTTGTCCCATCCACTAACAGGAATATTTTCTAAACATTTTGCAAAGGTCATCACTTCGAATTCACCCACTGTTACAGAAATTAACAACATGTGAGTAGGCATATGAAAAAAAAAGGGCCTTGGCACATAGCGGTTAAGCCTGTTGAGCGTGTTATTTTAACGCTCAAAGTGCTGCAAGGTTATTAAAGCTGCACGTCTGTGATATTTGCTCAACTCAATCTACATCGAAGGCGCTCAATGCAAACAAAAAATAAACAATTCCAATTAAAACGCTGAACAGCCTACTTTGTAAACAATGAGGGAGAAAACATATCAATCTGCTATGGATGAATGATGGATTTTTCTGTTATATTTTTAATTACCCACTACTGCAAATATTTCATCAGAAAGAACATACAAGAACCACCTGATACAGATCTACATAGCCGCTAATGTTGTGTTGTGTCACATATACAGTACTTTTGAATTGGCAACTGGTGAACAGACATGATTTCACAATTAGAAGCAAGTACAGACAAACAGACACCCACACACAAACATACCACAATGATGAACAAGCATCAGCTCAACAGCTAAAGATCGAACACACACCTGGCATTGTGTTAATGGTGGAAATATGTAGATTTCAATCAAAAGTATTCTAATGCCTCAGTTATGGGGTCAAATGAACATAGCAGGTTTCGAAAGCCTCATTGGCAACTCAAGAACAGATAATAAAGGATTTCATAACTTAACAACACAACAGTTCCTGATCATTATAGTCTCATGTTCTCATGACTTATGAATAGTCTTCTTTTATTTAGTTTAAGAAGAGATGTATAAAAATAAAGTCCAAAATTGTATTCACCCCTTGTCTTTCTAAAGGTCTATATTTACCATAACAAATGAATCACAATAAAAACTTAAGGATATTTCTATTTATCTTATATAGGCCTATCTTATATTGAAGACCGGGACTAGTCACATAGTGAAGTTGTCACAAAAGTGTCTCAGTTTTGAGTCAAACGGCCACTTATGTGTGTTGCCCTAGAAGTGGTTTTGTTATGTGGGTTTCAAACTCCTCTTTCAATTAGCTCAAAGTCCTAGTTTTAGTTTGAATTTTTTTATTTTATTAAAATGACATATAATTACCATATAATTACAAAAATTGTTTGACAATGCTTATATTTGTGTTATTGTTTTGTTGCATGAATTATCTTGTGTTCTTTATTTGTCAGATTCAAGTGTGAAAACTTGCCCCATGTCTGATAACATGATAACATAAGGCTGTCACAAAAGATCAGAATCTGCCTAAATAACTGTACCCCCCCCCCCCCCCCCCTCAATATTAGTGGAAAAGTGCAGCAAGAACCGTGTGACAACTATAAAACCTACTGTCAAATAACCTTGCTTCACTCTACATGCCTGAAGAACATTTCAGTGATCAGTTCTTTAAAAACAAAATCTAAAAAAAAACTTTTTACCACAACAAAGAATCGTTTATTCAATGGAAAGTTTCCATGTGTGTTAAAGGTTCTTTATGGAACCATAGGCTAGATGCCAATAAAGAAACTTTATTTTTGTAAGTGCCTCAGCACGTAAATCGCTAGGCTACATAACCTACCTCTCCTGAGTCTACCGAGTCCCCCAAATGTTCCAGAGTCACGATGCCTTTGCTTTTGGTCTCGTTGTCGCTGAGGATGTCATCCTCCGATTCGTCAAACCCCGTTGAGGAGCCGTTGGAAGAGATGGAGGAGTTGGAGAGTTTGCGGCGCAGCCGTCCGTTCACCTCCTCTTCCAGATCCTCCTCGGTGATCTCCCGTGAGCCCCCATCAGACGTGATGGTCACCTGCGGCACCATGCACCCTCTCCCCGGTTTACCGTCGCAGAGAAAGCCTGCTTGCCCACTGTACTGTTCCGCCATCTGTGTTTGATCATCACAAATCTCTGTGGATGAAAAGTTTCGTGCGCGTCCTCCTCCTCCTCCTCTCCCTGATCCGTCGCAAACAGGAGACGAAGGGGAGAACACCGCCTCTCTCAGCGACCTCCGCCTCTGTTTGGGCATCGATGTGACAGGAGGGTTCAGATTAACCCCCCTCTGTCCGAGGGGCCACACGCTGCTAGTGTTGGGGGCCCCCAAATATAAATCCTGCGTATCGCCGCGGAAAATATTCAGTCGGTTCAGTCCAGTCCAGATAAGCTACTTTATTTCCAGTAAATTATGTAACAAACGATCTCCATCCGGATAACTTTGTTTGGCTTAGTGTGAGTCTGAGGACGGGGCACTCACAGCCACGGATACCGTGTTTACAGCGCTCGAGCTCAGTGAACACATCTTCCGCATTTGAAACGTTTCAGCGCTCTTCCTGACTTTTAATTTGTTCGGCTTTTGCTTGATAGCTCATTTCCTCATTCATTGTAGTATTCTATAGCCTACTGCTGTTTATTGTAATGTATTGTATTGTAATGTATCACATCTATTACAGTGAACTAACAATATTATAAAGCATTGTTTATCCCAATACAAATTATTTTGATTATTTCTCAAATGTATGTTAAATTATAATAAAAAATGGAAAGTATGCAAATGTCAAAACAGACAAGTCGTTAAATATAAATAGACCTATAATATTACTATAGGCTAACAGACTATTAATATAGGCTACATTATATGTTATCATGTAGGATAATTCATACATAAAAAAGATTTGTGGTTGTCAAAACTTTACAGGTGAAACTAGCATTTGGATGACTGTATATTTTAAAAATGCCTACTGTATGTCAATGTATTATAGCCTATAGGTTAATGCAAACCTATTGGGGCTATTAAATCTTGTTGTTACTGTCACATAATGACTTAAAATTAAAATCAAAATTGACTTTTTAATTATGGTGTCATAACACAAAACACATATGACACTAAAATAATGAAATAAACATTAACTAAATCACATAAAACATTCAAATATACATAACTGATAACAGAAAAATAATCTTAATTTTTTAAAATAAAATCCAGACTAATGTGATGATTCACAAAATTCTGGAAATGGCCTTATCATCTTAAATTCTAATGCATGCCTACTTTTTACTTATGAAAACATAATAATCAAAAATATTTTATCCAACAACTAGGCTACGGTAAACGATTTGTTAAAATATAATATATTTTTTTCCCGCAAATTATGAAGGTAATTCATGCTTTTCACTTCTATAAAACATTTTAAAAATAAAATCACATGTAGGCGTCGGTTTTAAAAAAAAAATCATTTTTAGTCGTTTTTTACTGTAGGTAACTTACTGTTACCCGATGTACAGGTTTTACGGTGTTGTTTTTCTATCTAGTGTTTTGAGGTGGTTGTCATAGAGTCGGGCTGTAGTTTGTACTTCATCGCTGTAGGAGGCAGTACAGCTCTAGTGGCAGGTAGAGGTCACGTTACACAACAGAACAGAAGGAGAACACAATTCCTTACAGTGCATTTTAGGTAAGTTTAGGATTGCCCTCCTGCGCTTTTCACCTGTCCAACAGCAGTTTATCATTTCCCTTTTTTGTTCTGTCTTCATCCTGCAGTCACTACAAAATGTTTGCAGTCAGAAGAGCATTGCGTCTTTGTCAAAGAGTGGCCAATGTTAGTGTTTCGCGACGCGGTTGCGTTGGAGCTGTTCCAGTGGACGACATTGTGAACGGTCTGACCGAGGAGCAGATCCAGGTATCCCACACTCACCCCCCGCTACCCAAAGCTCGTGAAATGTCACTGTTTCTTGTTTACGTCTTGTTGGAATTTTTGTAGGAATGAGTCAGTTTGCCGTGCTAGCTAGCTCACATGATGACCTTTGACACAATTCTAGGAACTTAGAGATGTATTCGTTTAGTCGCCAGGCATTTAAATGGCATTATCATTATATCGCAATTATTCAACTTTGATTAGAGCATCATTCACACAGGTGTCGTGTTTCTGTCCTGACAAGAACACGAACAAAAAAATACAAACTACAGATCCAACATTGGAATTAAAATGTATACGGTTTCAACGGATGGTTTAAAAGTTACATATTTTTACGGTTTTACTTTTCATAATAACGTTACGTCAGTCTCCGTGCTGCTTGTGTCAAATGATCGTGCTCGTTCTCGTGCTGGTGGGTGTGAACGGTCTGCGCGTTTTGATTGGATAGGATCGTTTCAGATGCCCTTCGTTTTTACATCAGCCAACTTGAACTGTGGACATAACGCCACTTATGATAAAAATCTGTTATTGAACATATTGCAATTGCATATTGTTTGGATATGGTAGTCTCATTGTGAGGAAGTGGCAAATGTCCCTCTTAGTCTAAAATAAATTCATGATCCAGATCTATTTTATGTTTATAGGTTTTCAGGTTAAATGCATATTATGAAATAGAATTTTTCTTTACACTGCATTTTCACATTCTAAATGTCTGTACTGCATATCTGTGGAAGATGCAGTACAGACATTTAAAATGTGACAATAGTTTTTGTTTTAAATAAATGCTTTTCTTTTTTACTCTCTATTCATCGCAGAATCCTGCAAAAATACTAACCAGTGCAACTGTTTTCAACATTGATAACAAGACATTCATCCCAAGCACCAAATCAGAGGAGTGAACAGGAAGAAAATACATTTAACCCTCTGCTACTGTTTGCGTGTAGATCAAAATATAATAAATATAAATATAATAAATAAAATATATATATTTCAATGAAATTATTGTACTATATTTTAGTTTGATAATATTTCTTTATTTAATATTTTGTATTTTTACGAGATTTTATGGTACTAAATTATATTTATTTAAATCTATTTATTTACTCTTTGAGTTAAATCTCTAATGCTTTGGAGCACAGACTTAAGTTTGGTCTCTTTTTAAAGACACACTTGGTAGATCATAAAAACCTTTACTAAGTTGCATTCCATTCCAATGAAGTAAAGAATTCTAAAAAAAATTATATAAAAAAAAGTAACATTTTTCAGTCAAAAATGGCTGAACAGCAGAGGGTTAAAAAAACTTTCAATTATTTTATTTTATTATAGTGCTATATACATATAGTGTTTTATATATATATATATATATATATATATATATATATATATTATCATAATGTTTTTTTACATTATTAATTTATGTCTTTATTTATTAGTATTAACTGGTTTTGTCTTTTGTTCATTGTTATTAAAAATCACTTGATTCCTAAAGGCATGGGGGAGCTGTTGGACAGGATTACTTAAAAAAATAAATGTATACATTTGATCTTATATTTGTTTTGTTTTTGTGCTGTTAAAAACTGTCTTTTTTTTAAGGCAGGGTCTCCCGTGCCTTCTTTTACCCTGACATGGGTAAAACCATGGTTTGTTGGACTCTATAATGTCTTTGATAGTCTTTAAAGCACCATGAAATGTGTGCATTGGAATTGTTTTGTGGAGGTTTTTGGCAGCTCATGTTGTTTGTGGACAGACCCCCTTCACAAATGTTTCTTTTAAACACCAGCTCAGACAGACAATCCAGAGATTCTGCCAGGAGAAGCTCGCTCCACACGCTGATGAGATTGACAAGAAAAACGAATTTCCCCGCATGAGGGTGAGTTGAAGTTCCTGTACATGACAAGTATCTCAGGAGTCTCTGTGTAATAATCCAGAGTAATGAATCAGAACAAATATGATCTTTTATAAACTAGGAGTTTTGGAAGGAGATGGGTGATCTTGGACTGCTCGGAGTAACTGCTCCAGGTCGGACTATTTAAAGTCTGTCTTCAAAAAATATTGTTTATGAGAAAACTGTTGCTGAGACAGTATTGAGCATAGTCTGATGATTCAACGGTTTTGATTGTGTGCAGTGGAGGATGGTGGAACGGGATTGGGCTTCCTTGATCATGTGATTGTTATGGAGGAGATCTCCCGTGTGTCAGCAGCTATTGCTCTCAGCTATGGAGCTCACTCCAATTTGTGTGTAAATCAGATGGTTCGTCATGCAAACCAGAAACAGAAAGAGAAGTACATGCCCAAGGTGTGAGTCAAAACAAAACATTTATATTAATGTGTCTATTACATTTTCTAAGCTAGCTTTCTAAAATAGACCCATGACATAATGCATTAGGGAAAATTAATTTTCCACACTGTAAATGCAGGCTAATTAAGTAGTGTATTTAGGTTATTTATGGATTTTAGGGTTGTTGTTTTTTTTTCACAATGTTTGTGCTTCAGTTGATGACGGGGGAGCATGTGGGTGCCTTGGCCATGAGTGAGCCCAACGCTGGCTCTGATGTGGTGTCCATGAAACTGAAGGCGAAAAAACAAGGTGACTGGCCTTCTGTTATCACTCTATGTGCTGCTCTGTTAGTCACCACTGTCTGCTGCTATAATAAGCCTTGTTACATCAGTGCCATGGACATGTCATAACTGGTTAGGTTACAGTATATTTGTTAACTGATTTGTGTGATATATTGTCCTTTCATTTACACTACCATTCAAAAGTTTTGGGTCAAATAAGAACTTTTATTCTGCAATATGCATTTAATTTATCAGAAGTGACAGTAAAAACATTTATAATTTTACAAAGGATTTCTATTCCAAATAAATGCTCTTTTGAATTTTCTATTCATCATCAAGATTCCTGACAGAAAAAATCCACAAAACTATTAAACCGTGTTTTTAACATTGATAATAAGAAATGTTTCTTGAGCAGCAAATCAGCATATTAGAAGGGTTTCTGAAGGATCACGTGACACCGAAGACTGGAGTAATGATGCTGAAAACTCAGCTTTGTCATTGCAGAAATAATTACATTTTAAAATAGGTTCAAATACTTTAAAATAGTAAACATTATTATTTTAAATTGTAATAATGTTTCACAATATTACTGTTTTTACTGTATTTTTGATCAGCCTTGGTGATAATTTTACCGACCCAAAACTTTTGTATGTACTTATGTATGCTTGTATAAGCAATATATATATATATATATATTATGAGTGCACGAGTTCAAATTATTCCGTTAAGCCCATAATTATTTTAATGTTATGGACAACAACCAATAAATGGATAGTAAAATACTATACTGTCTAAATCAATTAAAAATGAACACTAAAATCAATAATTTTAGGATTCCCAATATTATAATGTACACTATGAGAAACACATTTTGGATTTGCAAAAGATTGCATTTAACTGTTATTAAATTATTACTATTTTTAACTAACATAAATATACACTTGTAAAGAGGTATGTTGATCAACGTTCAACAACTTTAATTTAAAATAAACACAAAACGAAAGTAAAAGCAGCCTCATGGACAACTGCCGCACACACATAACCAAAACATAACATAATTGTCCAGGCCTGGTCCGCTCTCGTCCTTCACTGTGTCGTCGCTCCTCCTTTTATGCTTCCGAAGCTCCTCCATGAGAGATACGAGACCGGCACAGGTGACGCTCAGTAGCAGTCACGCTACTGGCCTCGCGCTATTCTCTCACGGCTCTCGGCCTCGTCCTGCTCGCCACAACAATATTGGCAGATATTGGTTGATTTCCAGTGTCTCCAATAACATTAATTTAAAAAATCAGTATATTAAAATGTTATCAATATATTGTGCATTCTTTTTATTAGTGTTTGTATTTTATGTTTGTTATGCTTATATATACCATTGCATGCTTTGAAAGGGCCTTTTAAAGAAATTTGTGACTGGCAAAACATCTACTATAATTTAATGATATATTAGTGATTTATGTTGCTTGCAAGAATAATTTAATCATAATACATAACTGCTTTTGAATGGCTATCTAAAGAAAAAAAGATGCATCTTGCCCCTATAATGTGACAACACATGTTTGGCTGTCTTCTTTTCCTTTTGATCTGTCATCTTTAAGGGGATCATTACGTGTTGAACGGTAATAAATTCTGGATTACGAACGGACCAGATGCAGATGTTCTGATTGTGTATGCTAAGACAAACCCAGAGGCAGAAGCCCGTGGCATCACCGCTTTCATCATAGAGAAGGTTAGAGAAGACGAACCACTTTCTCTTGGATGATTGATTATGGTGTACCGTTCACACTGCATTACACCTAGCATTCAGATTTTGATTGAATGTTTCATTTTTAATCTGTTGTTCCATAAGGCTACAACTTCAAATGTGATCATGTCATAGGCATTGTGCTTGTGTTCTTGAAGGGCATGGCGGGTTTCAGCACAGCGCAGAAGCTGGATAAACTGGGAATGAGAGGATCTAACACCTGTGAACTCATCTTTGAAGACTGCAAGGTCCCTGGTGTGTGAATGTACACGAGTTTATTATTATGCATATTAGTGAGTCTGATGTGTTGGAGGTCCAAACAACATTTGAATTTTCTTTTGTGGTTTCAGAGGAAAACATATTGGGCCCGTTAAATAAAGGAGTATATGTTATGATGAGTGGGTTGGACCTAGAGAGACTTGTCCTGGCTTCTGGACCTGTTGGGTAATTGTTACTGTTTATTTCCAGTAGCATGCTTAGAAATGTAAACTGACAAAGACTGTTGAATAGTTATTTTTGTCCTTTTTATACATTCCCTCAGCATCATGCAAGCTGTGCTTGACCATGCAATTCCTTATCTTCATATTCGTGAAGCCTTTGGACAGAAAATTGGCCACTTCCAGGTATGCTTTTCACTGAAATATGCAAGGATTTGTGTGTTCGTCATGTTTTGTGTTTATCTAGTCAAGTCATCTTCTACAGATTGTTTCAAGGCAGTTTTACAGTTATAACAGGAAATGAATGCAACAAAGATTGTTTTGGTTGTACATTAGCTCTAGAAGGAAGTCATTGTCTCATTTAAGTAAGTTCAGCATTGATTCATTTCTGTTGTAAAAATCATTAGTTACGGTATGCATTTCATTTAGGCGGCGTTTACACAACACTGTTTTCAACTGAAAACAGAAAACTTTTTATGCGCTATGGCCGTTCATTTACACGACAATGGCGTTTCAGTGGCCTTAGAATGCAAATTTGAAATAGGTTTCAAAGTGCAAGTTTTTTAAAAATTTTGACCAGGGCCAAATTGTGATGGCTAGACGACTGGGTCAGAGCATCTCCAAAACTGCAGCTCTTGTGGGGTGTTCCCAGTCTGCAGTGGTCAGTATCTATCAAAAGTGGCCCAAGGAAGGAACAATGGTGAATCGGCGACAGGGTCATGGGCGTCCAAGGCTCATTGATGCACGTGGGAAGCGAAGGATGGCCTGTGTGGTCTGATCCAACAGCTGAGCTACTGTAGCTCAAATTGCTTAAGAAGTTAATGCTGGTTCTGATAGAAAGGTGTCAGAATATACAGTGCATCGCAGTTTGTTGCAGACCAGTCAGGGTGCGCATGCTGACCCCTGTCCACTGCAGAAAGAGACAACGGTGGGAACGTGAGCATCAGAACCGGACAACGGAGCAATGGAAGAAGGTGGCCTAGTCTGATGAATCACGTTTTCTTTTACATCATGTGGATGGCCGGGTGCATGTGCGTCGCTTACCTGGGGAACACATGGCACCAGGATGCACTATGGGAAGAAGGCGGAGGCAGTGTGGTGAGCACAATAATGAGTTTGAGGTGTTGACTTGGCCTCCAAAGTCCCCAGATCTCAATCCAATCGAGCATCTGTGGGATGTGCTGAACAAACAAGTCCGATCCATGAAGGCCCAACCTCGTAACTTACAGGACTTAAAGGATCTGCTGCTAACATCTTGGTGCCAGATACCACAGCACTCCTTCAGGGGTCTAGTGGAGTCCATGCCTCGACAGGTCAGGGCTGTTTTGGCAGCAAAAGGGGGACAAACACAATATTAGGAAGGTGGTCATAATGTTATGCCTGATCGCTGTATATATATATATATATATATATATATATATATATACAGTGAGGAAAACAAGTATTTGAAAACCGTGCTATTTTGCAAGTTCTCCCACTTAGAAATCATGGAGGGGTCTGAAATTGTCATCGTAGGTGCATGTCCACTGTGAGAGACATAATCTAAAAAAAAAGAAATCACAATGTATGATTTTTTAACTATTTATTTGTATGATACAGCTGCAAATAAGTATTTGAACACCTGAGAAAATCAATGTTAATATTTGGTACAGTAGCCTTTGTTTGCAATTACAGAGGTCAAACGTTTCCTGTAGTTTTTCACCAGGTTTGCACACACTGCAGGAGGGATTTTGGGCCACTCCTCCACACAGATCTTCTTCCACACAGAACTTAAACACAGAGTTTGAGCTCCCTCCAAAGATTCTCTATTGGGTTTTGGTCTGGAGACTGGCTAGGCCACGCCAGAACCTTGATATGCTTCTTACAGAGCCACTCCTTGGTTATCCTGGCTGTGTGCTTCGGGTCATTGTCATGTTGGAAGACCCAGCCGCGACCCATTTTCAATGCTCTAACTGAGGGAAGGAGGTTGTTCCCCAAAATCTCGCAATACATGGCCCCGGTCATCCTCTACTTAATACAGTGCAGTCGCCCTGTCCCATGTGCAGAAAAACACCCCCGAAGCATGATGCTACCGCCCCCATGCTTCACAGTAGGGATGGTGTTCTTGGGATGGTACTCATCATTCTTCTTCCTCCAAACACAGCGAGTGGAATTATGACCAAAAAGTTCTATTTTGGTCTCATCTGACCACATGACTTTCTCCCATGACTCCTCTGGATCATCCAAATGGTCATTGGCAAACTTAAGACGGGACTTGACATGTGCTGGTTTAAGCAGGGGAACCTTCCGTGCCATGTATGATTTCAAACCATGACGTCTTAGTGTATTACCAACAGTAACCTTGGAAACGGTGGTCCCAGCTCTTTTCAGGTCATTGACCAGCTCCTCCCGTGTAGTTCTGGGCTGATTTCTCACCTTTCTTAGGATCACTGAGACCCCACGAGGTGAGATCTTGCATGGAGCCCCAGTCCGAGGGAGATTGACAGTCACGTTTAGCTTCTTCCATTTTCTAATGATTGCTCCAACAGTGGACCTTTTTTCACCAAACTGCTTGGCAATTTCCCCGTAGCCCTTTCCAGCCTTGTGGAGGTGTACAATTTTGTCTCTAGTGTCTTTGGACAGCTCTTTGGTCTTGGCCATGTTAGTAGTTGGATTCTTACTGATTGTATGGGGTGGAGAGGTGTCTTTATGCAGCTAACGACCTCAAACAGGTGCATCTAATTTAGGATAATAAATGGAGTGGAGGTGGACATTTTAAAGGCAGACTAACAGGTCTTTGAGGGTCAGAATTCTTGCTGATAGACAGGTGTTCAAATACTTATTTGCAGCTTTATCATACAAATAAATAGTTAAAAATCATATATTGTGATTTCTGGATATTTTTTTTAGATTATGTATCTCACAGTGGACATGCACCTACGATGACAATTTCAGACCCCTCCATGATTTCTAAGTGGGAGAACTTGCAAAATAACAGGGTGTTCAAATACTTATTTTCCTCACTGTATATATACACACATATACATACATACATACAGTATATACACATACACACGTAATTATTTTGAGGTTTCTCATGCTTTAGAAGTGTGGCACTATATGTGCACTCAACCTGTTACATAAATACTTAATACATTTGAAACTGGTTTTGACAAGAACTCAAAAACTAATTCAGAAGAAGAAGAGGAAGAGTGAATTGTACAGGCTCGTCTACAAGTCAATGTATCAGAATGGTAATGCACTTTATTTATTGCTCTCTACAACGTCGGACACATAACTGTAATTGATGTGATTAGACCTTGGCTTGACTACGTTATCAAACATGTGTCTATAACAACATGTTTATAATGTTTTACAAACCAGTTCGTCATCTCAGTTAGACAGCTGCCTTCTAAAAACCAGCAACCATAGACTGCTTTGAACTTCATAGAAAGTCAGTGTAGAAAAGCTCTGCCCCATTGTAGCTAAAGATTTGTTTTAAATAAATGCAAACCAACACTTTTGAATGTATGCATGTAAAGTTATGAAAATATATTTAACAACTATGTTCCCTTGGCAATAAAATGAACAATTTCTTCCCATTAACTAGCTAATGCAAGGAAAAATGGCTGATATGTACACGCGGCTTAGTTCATGTCGTCAGTATTTATACAACGTTGCCCGTGCTTGTGACAAAGGCCATTTCAGTGCTAAGGTAAGAGCTCTTTATACAGTTTTTGTTATTTGACTGCTGTATTTTGTAATGTTACATATCAGCCTGGAAATGATGCATACAGTCTTTCCAGAGTGTGTAGTAGCAGTATTGATTTGTGATGTTATTGTAGGACTGTGCTGGGGTAATCCTTTATTGTGCTGAGAATGCGACTCAGGTTGCCTTGGATGGAATTCAATGCCTTGGTGAGTGCCTAATAGTTAGCACAGCAAAAAAAAACAAAAAAACAGAACAAGCTCTCAATGTACCTTAGACAGATATCACGGCCAAACCCTTCTGTCTTCATTCTTAACAATTACTGGGTGGATGAACAGCAAACAAGTCAAACTTGTACCTGTTGCCGTAGATGAATTGTTCCTTGAATGTATAGGCAAATTTGGTTTGCATATACATTTTGATCATTAAAGGTGCAGTAAGCGTTTTCTGAGAAACACTGTTGAAAGTGGATCGGACTGAGCACCACAACACAATAACCAATCAGCAGTAAGGGCGTACTCATTAGGGGGAGGTGCATGTGTTGAATTGGGGGTGAGGCTATAAAAGTAGGGGCGAGATCCTTTTGGGTAAGGACTTGCTTGTTTTGGATTTTGGATTTTATTTCTCATAAATCACTTACTGCATCTTTAACCATTCATTTGTTGATTGAATGTAAATGGGACATATATTGATCCAACAATTTGGACAGCCAATGTTAGACTAGTCCTTTTGACAATTCAGGATTTTGGGTGCGTCTCAATCAGCACCCTAGTTCAGTAATCCTAGCACCGATCAAGGATTCGGGACTACCAGTACACTGACACGTTCGCTCCCTAAAACATCCCACATTCCACTGTGAAAACCAGGGAGCATTGATGCTCACTATGTTACCGTAACGGAAGTTCTGAAGGGCAAAACATAAATCATGTGAGCCAGCTCACTACACATAATGACACGTGATAGATGTTTTTAAAATACAAACCATTATTTCATTATATTTCTACATAAACGCGTCGCTAGACAGGTAACGAACATAATCTAGCCAACATTTATTATTTACAACCAAAATGTTGCACGTATATGTAACAACCAAAGTAAAAGTTATAATAATATAAATTACTTTAAAACATAATTTCAGAAAGATATACATTTTGCTGTAGTAATGTTGTACAATGAGGAAGTTTTAGTGTGTAGTGTGCCAGGGTGCTTACTGTCCTTACCAGGGCCGAATTCATGTACACGATATACTGATTCACGACATAAGGAGCTGATTGAGACGCACCCAACGTCAGTGAATGAAATCCTGTTAATTCAGTAAGCCTAGGTCTTATGACTCAAGTCCTCGTTGACTCACTTTTGCATCTATTCACAGGTGGAAACGGTTACATTAATGACTACCCAATGGGCCGCTTCTTAAGAGATGCCAAACTTTATGAGATTGGAGCTGGTACCAGTGAGGTCAGAAGGATGATCATTGGCAGAGCCTTCAATGCCATGTTTAAATAAGAGCAGCACTTAGGGGATGCGAATCTGATCCTATATGAACCGTGTTGCTTTTATTTAAGACAAAACAGTCATCTGGTATCATAATCTTAACACTTCTTTTCATGTGAAGCGTACTTGCTAATCGGTTTCAAGAGCAGTGATTCAAATCCACAATATGTATTTTGGATGTCTAAAGCTGTTTATATGTTCTGTTACAATACATCAAGTGGTCTCGCATACAAGAACACAAGCAGTATAGAAGAGATGTACCTCAAAGACCCCAAGTCATTTTGAAAGGACAGACTAAGAATTCATCTTAACTAACTAATTGCACAGTTAACAGCAAGGAAAATAAACACTTGAGGTAAACCACCAAAACAATGATTTGGTCACAGTAGACTTTGTCATGTGACTCGGGTGTTTCTGTAGCACATAGTACATGTAATTGACTTCTTTTTTGGCCAGTCTGTGTAAGCTGGTTTGCATATCATCATTTTCTTATGTGAATAAAATAAAGATGTCTTTATAGAGTATATTTATTGAAGTCAGTGTAATACAAACATTTTTTCCCATTCTTTTTGCATTCTCATTATGCATTTCCCACTTCATTTGTATAATCTTAAGATTCAAAAGAAGTTGCACTTTTTTTTATCGTACCTACCCATCAAACCTCTGGGTTTTCAGAATTCTGCCTTACTGAATAATCACTTGATGTTTTTTAAGTAAACTTACTGGTTGTATAATGATTGTTTAGAATAAACATAGGCCTAATCCTCTTTCCATCTATATCTTTTGAATTTCTGTTTTATAAAAAAGCATTGCATACTCTTTATATTTGTGGTGTTATTTCAGATTTTATTGTTATTTTTTATAACTGTCTTAATTTACCAGTGTTATTTTAGTAGGATTTATATTATTTATTAATATTTTAAGCTATTTGATATTTTTCTTTTTAATATTTTAGTTTCAGTTTTAGTAGTTTTGTGATGTGCTTGTCATTTTTATTACTTTTAAAGAAACGTATTGTTGTTTGGCTTTAATTTAATTTATTTTAATTTACTTTAATTTTAGTTAGTTGTCAAGGAAACATTTTCAATCATGTTGTTTGTTCAACAAATATTCATATTTTATTTCATGTAATGTAAACTATTTTTAATAGTTTTAGTTTATAAAAACAACAATGTAGTTTACAGTCTGTTATTTTCTACTTGAAATGGAAAAATGTGCCTCAAAGCTGTTCACTGTTTCTACTATCCGCACATTTCTTTAATGGTTGAAATGGAAAATAGTTAAGAACATTTACACAAATAGTGATATTTAAATAACCTATATGTTAACCATCTGGTAGATTTGAGCAGGTGTTGTGGAAAATCACTGAACAATGACTCTTCATTGCAAATAGAATTATTTTTACTAAATATGTATTTCATATAATCTATTCAGTATATAGCCTACTTCATCAATGTAAACTTAATAATCTGTATACTTGATTGTAAGAGTTAATTAAATGATAATGAGAACATAGATTAGTTGTGAAGTTTTGTAGAAGCAGTTCATTGAACATGCTTTGATATTTTGTGACAACATTCCCTGATTGCTTAAAAAAAACAATTTGGTTCCTTTATATCAAAAAGCAGTTACAAAAAGGTCAATACTGGAATTGTTGTATGAAGGGATTGTTAAAATAAAGTATTCTGACACGTTCTGCTTGTCAGATCTAAAATAGTCCATGTGTTGTAGTAAATGTGATAAACTACAACTTGAGGGGTACTGACTTCATAAATCTACTAAAATGATTATAAAGTCACTTTTAAAATTGTCTCAGAAAAGTACCATCATTTACTTGCAGATTTCACTTTTCACTTGTGCCAATAGCCCTTTAAGAAACTCCATGTTGTCCCAGCATGCCATACGTCAACACACTGGCCGTATTACAAAACCTAGTGAGCTGCCTACCTAGACAGCATAATGGACATAGTGGGCGCATTCCTCACCCACTATTTTTGAGCATTATAGGTGCGTGCAGCATGTTTAGAGACCCAGAGGCGTGTTGTGTGTCAGTTCAATTGATTGTGATGCCTAAAAATGCAGTCTAGGCAGGCAGATCACTATGGTTTGGTACACGGCCATTAACAGCGGATGGTGGTGTTACGTAAACTCCATGGCAAATGTGTTTGTGTCAGTTCTGCATGAGTCTGCTCTATTCCAGGTGTTCTCCTCAGGATGACAGTACTATGAGCTTCCCATCTATCCAAGAGATCAAGACCAAGAGAGAAACAAAGCGGACCAGCAGTGTGTTACCAGTAAAAGTATGTCATTTAAATCCACGACACCACTAAAGGTAAGAGAATCTCTACGTTTGAAAGAATACGGGAAGTTTGTAGGCATAAGTCGATTATCTTTTTTGGCGTGCTGTCCTCCTATATTACATTTCAAGCCCGTCACTCTGAAGTAATTAAGAGTGCTTTTTGGAAATAAGTAAGCTTAATCCATCATTTAGTTTCGTTATTCATAATGACAAGAATGTCATCCATCTACATTCCTACGCGACGCGTCAAAACTAGAATGCTCTCAATATAATCAAGTAATTTGTCCGAGAATTCTCGCGCTTGCTAGATTATAAAGGGAGCGCCCTAGATTGTCGCTCGCAGTGAGTAAAGGCAAAGACTAGACTATGGTGTAGGTGATAAGTTGTTTGTCTTATCTTTTGTTTGTTAGTAACGCAATCACGGGTTGTAGTCTTTGCACTGGCTGTTCCCTATGGTTGTTCCCTTCCGAAAACACTGGAACATCAACTTGAAACTGACATTTTTGCTCTGTTCACATTGTCTGACTTTTAATCGAGTATAAAAGTCAATGGCCCGATAAAAAAAATAAGTTTAGAACATTTTGTTATTGTACTGACGGACATTGAAACTTGTCCATTGACATTTGCTTCTTGGCATTTTATTGATTCTTTAATTAGGCAAATTAATTTTTGAATGTCACCCACCAAAAAGCAATTTGGCCTTTTTATACTTGCACGAATTTAGACTTTATACTAGGAGAGTTGTAGTTAATACTTTTATATTAAGATTATGAATAGGCTATGTTGTTAGGGATGAAGAATAGGACATTTAAAGGGTTAGTTCCCCCAAAAATGAAAATGCTGTTATTAATCACTCACCTGATATTGTTCCAAACCCGCAAGACTTTCGTTCTTTTTCGGTACACAAATGAAAGATATTTTAGATGAAATCTGATAGCTTTTTGTACTCTCCACTGACAGCTACGCAACTACCAATTTGACGCTTCAAAAAGTTCATAAAACTAGTTGAGCGATTTAATCCACATTTTCTGAAGAGACACGATCACTTTATATGATGAACTCAGATTACATTTATGCTTTTTTTCACATGTAAACATTCATCAACGCACACATCAGGTATGGTAAACAGAAGCTCAATCATTTTTGCTTGACGTGCAAGAATCAGTGAGGTTCATTCTCATGTGTTAGGCAGCACGTTTGAGCTTCCGCAAGAACCAATGAGGTTCATTCTCATGTGTTAGGCAGCACGTTTGAGCTTCCGCAAGAACCAATTAGGTTCATTCTCGTGTGTTACGCAGCACATTTGAGCTTCCGCAAGAACCAATTAGGTTCATTCTCGTGTGTTACGCAGCACGTTTGACCTTCCGCAAGAACCAATGAGGTTCATTCTCGTGTGTTACGCAGCATGTTTGACCTTCCGCATGAACCAATGAGGTTCATTCTCGTGTGTTACGCAGCACATTTGAGCTTCTGCAAGAACCAATGAGGTTCATTCTCGTGTGTTACGCAGCACGTTTGAGCTTCCGCATGAACCAATGAGGTTCATTCTCGTGTGTTACGCAGCACATTTGAGCTTCCGCAAGAACCAATGAGGTTCATTCTCGTGTGTTACGCAGCACATTTGAGCTTCCGCATGAACCAATGAGGTTCATTCTCGTGTGTTACGCAGCACGTTTGAGCTTCTCCAGGAACCAATGAGGTTCATTCTCGTGTGTTTCGCAGCACTTCCGCAAGAGGTTTGTTCTTTGGAGTTGACCTTCTATTTATGTTCGCTGATCAATGTGGGTTTTTTTTTTTTTTCAGTTATTAGTTGGGCTGGTGAGCTAGCTTTCCAGTTTTATGCCATTATTATCCAGAACCTCCTTGCCATGTTTGAGGAGCAAGCGTTCTGTTGTCCTATTTTATGATCCAATTATAGGATTTTTGAATGTTGGGTTGTGTAGTCTGCTGTTCAATGTGGCTTAATTCACATTCCTTTAGGCTTCCCTTTTAAGTGCCTGAATTCTATGTAAAAATGATTCTGTTATGGTTGTTTTGTTTTTACTTTTTTTTTTTTTTTGACCTAAATGCCTTCATAAAAGGTAAAAATATTCTGTAAGTTGAAAATACACTTACAAGGCAATGTGCTCCAAAACAGTCAGCTAAAGGTGAAATGTTTTGACTAAACCGACAAGGTAAAATATAACCTAAGGTCTAAAGGCTATTATCAGAAGAGGATATAAGTAGTGGTCGGGTCTGCTGAATATAAAGTGACAGTAATTATGGTATTACTTAGTTGAAAGCTTGAAGCTGAAACTTAAGGAAAAGAAAAAGCAGTATGGACAAAAAATGTAAAAGAGTTGTATTCCCTGTTTAGGGGTTCAGGGTGTATGTAGTGTGCACCTTCCTTGTAAATATTAGGAATGGAAGAGGAAGCAATGAGAGGCCTTAAAACTCTCAAAAAGTTGAAAAAAACTGCAGGTTTTTTACTGCTAGCATTTTTTATCAGTATTTTAATGTGTAGGGAACTTGATTTTTCATATTTGTAAATAAAACAGATTATTGGAGTAAGTTTATAACATTACAGTCTTTCAATCTTTAAAATATACTAGCAATTTCTGAGCGAAATTCTTTTTGACTTTTTTCAAAAGTAAAACACCTTTTTTCACTGGTTACAGGTCAGTTTTATACATATAGAAAATGTACATAAAATGTAATGTTTACTCTGGTAATTTCATAAATAATTATTAGTGATGTACTGATATTGAAATTCTGCCTACTTATAATACTGATACATGGCAGATGATAAAATTCAATACAGTATTTATACATCAGTCATTTTAAAGGCACAATATGTAATTTTCGCTGCTAGAGGTCGATTATTCAAAACAAAGGCATAGCTTGGTGATGCCTTGATTTCGCGGGAGCATAGGATGTTGTCTTCACCTCTACAGCCGGTGAAAAAGAATCCGACGGTACTCCGGTAGAAATCATATTCATGGATGAGCTAATGCATTAAAGATTTATTGACATTATTGTAGTATTAAGCAGGGTGGGGCTGAAAGCCACTGGAGCGATTGCTAATGAAAGACAAGCGCGACACATGGCTGGAGAGCAGTGGAGCTTTTATTACGCCGTAAACGGCCGCTTCTACTACTTTCCATCATGTGTATGTGGGGTAACGCAGCTCTGTTTTATCATATTAGATACATTTGAGTGTGTTGAAAGTTATGTTATAATGCTACTCTGTGCATTCGCTACTATGCGGCATGGACACGGTCCGTCTCCTGGTTAAAATTGCTTACATTTTTACAAAATTTAAACATTCTTGGAAATATTTGAGAAAATGTAGTACACAAGTCAAAAAAAAATATAACATTGTTCTTGTGGTTTTTAGATATATTAATCCAAAAATCGTGCATATTGTGCCTTTAAATTCTACGAGTGAAATTAGGCGTCACAACATTATAAGTTACTGTATGAAAATGTATATTCATGTTAGTTTGTTAAAAATTACGTTTGACAGTATATTAAATTATTAGTGATTTAAAGATGAATTTGTTGGCATTAAAGGGATAGTTCACCCAAAAATGAAAATTCTGTCAGTATTTACTCACCCTCATGTTGTTCCAACCCCGTAAGACCTTCGTTCATCTTTGGAACACGAATTAAGATATTTTTGATGAAATCTGAGAGCTGGATCACCTCTCCATACTAGTCCATAGGCTTCTTCAAGGATTGAAACTTGCCAGCCTCAAAGTTATTAAAAACATTGTTAAAATAGTCCAAGTGACTACAGTGGCTCAATCTTTAGTTTATCAAGTGAGGCGAATACTTTTTGTGCGCAAAAACAAACAAAAATAACGACTTTATTTCAACTATTCATTTCCTTCTCGTGGGCCTCTAGTCAGTAAAACTAGTATGTTTGCGTAGAGCTACGTCACACGTAGGCTCACTATTGGCCGACGCTGGTCATGTGTGTGATGCATGTGACGTACAACAACAAAAGCTTACGCTGTAACACTAGTTTAACTGACTCAGAAGGAAATGAATAGTTGAAATAAAGTCGTTATTTTTGTTGTTTTTTTGCGCACAAAAAGTATTCTCGTCGCTTGATAAACTTAAGATTGAGCCGCTGTAATCACTTGGACTATTTTAACAATGTTTTTAATAACTTTTCGAGGCTGGTAAGTTTCAATTCCTGAAGAAGCCTATGGACTTGTATGGAGGAGTGATCCAGCTCTCAGATTTCATCAAAAATATCTTAATTCGTGTTCCCAAGATGAACGAAGGTGTTACAGGGTTGGAACAACATGAGTGTGAGTAAATGCTGACAGAATTTTCATTTTTTGGTGAACTATCCCTTTAAATTAATCTAATCTAAATATATATGTATCAGACATAGACAGTACTGATAGGTACAGATATGTCATGATTAAATGTCAAACAATTTTGAGATGTAGAAATAGTTTCCTTTTTCACTCATCCTAGTTTCATTGTCAAGTGCACTTAGTTCAGATCAGTATCTCACTGAATCAATTCGACTCATGTTTAACATGAATTATCACCTCTTGGGAAAAAGAAATCCATCAAATATAAGTATGCTTGATTAGGATTTTTCACTCCCAACAGATCATCAGTGATATCCCATTACAGACGGCAGCCTATGTGCAGCAAATTGACTTTTAGATTAATGGTCCATAACCCCTTTTACCGAATTTGTACAACATAGAGTATAACAGGGCCGCCTCATCTCCACTCGTTGCACATCAAATCTAAAAATTTGACATGGAGAATTGGATATAAAAAAACAGTTGTAATGATTACACAATGGCTTCACTTTATTGATATGCATTTCAAGTGGAGATACAGAGTGTACACTAGTTTATCATTAAAGCATTGATTATTTTGCTGATACAAACAAGATATAAAATAATATCCTCTATTGATTTGATGAAGTCATTTTGCTGCTGATCTGCCAAAGCTAATATAAACGCATTCTAGTGGGACTCTGGGACAAAGTCACTTACAGAATTAGAACCAAGCAGATTTTGTGATGCACAGGTCCATTTTCTTTGGCATATGTGTAGAAGCAAGTTCCATTGTCCATCCATTAGGGATGCACTCTATATATTGGTGCCATATCAGTTCTTAAATTATATTAGAGATTTAATTATTATAATTTTGATATTATATAATTGTACAGGCACATTTCCCCTATTTTTACATTTAGATTATCTTTGCCATCATTTAATGCTCACCTAAAGCTAATCTTTAAAAAAAAAACGAATTATTTATTAACACTGCTAAATGTTATGTATAACATTTAATAACACTGTTATAATATTGTGAAGTGTAAATTCACGTGTAGCATTTAAAATGTATGATCTTAAAGGGGTCATGAGTCTCATGACATTTTTCAAACGTTGATCTTTTAACATAAGAGGTCTTTGTACCATTTAAACATCCTGCAAGTTTAATTTTAAAGTCCCATCCTCAGTATGCTTCAAAGGGTAAAATAAAGACTTTGTTTATAATATCTCACTGGTGTGATTAGAACTTTCATACGTCACGAAACATAACAAAATTTATTTCCATCAAAAGGTGCATACATTTTTGGTCAAGATCTTGTATTGCAAGTCAAGTGCTCTGTAAAGACAACAACAACAAGCACGTCTTATGTCACTTCAGAGTTCCTACTGGCGGTGTGAATGCAACCAGGAAAATTGCCCTCGGGCAATATTCGTTTTCAGGGAACCACCCTGGTGGCTAGTTCCTGGAACTAAGTTCCTATAACTTCCTGGTGCAAAAGGGGCTAATCAACTGCTCTTGATTAAATAACTTTAGTAGCTTTAATAAGAATACATTTCTTACTTGAATGCTGCTGTTAAATGTTCTGACGAGGAGATAAATATGGTGGTCTGTGTACAGCTCACTCAGGGCGGGGTCTATGCTAGTAGGGCAGAGTCTGTCATCAGTCGTGGGCGTGGCCTGTGCAATGCAATGTCATATTGCATAGAAACTGCAAACGGCTTATTCTGAGACATGCTTATGATTTATGGGGATTAAAAAAAATCCACCATTGTAGGTTGGTTGTGTACACACACTGCCGACACACATTAATGTTCAAACACCATGTAAAAGTAAATTTTGTATAATAGGTCCCCTTTAAGGTCTGGACTCAGAGGTGCCGATTCATGTGTGAAAATAATTATTCATGCTGCTCCTAATCATTCTTAGACAATTTTAGCCTGATGAATCTTGACATTGTCATCCTGGAATATGGATACGTCTTCATTGTTTAAGAAATTATAAGTTACACACTCCATCAATTAGGGTTAGAAGAACTGTTGCCAAACATATAACATGCTACAAACATAATCACTGCAATAATGATCCAATCATAGACTCTTAAGCATCTGCCTATTTAAATCCAAACAGCTAATTTTTTTTGTCCGGACAGCTTATGTTTTTTTGCACAAAAAAACGTATTAACATTATAAGTGAGCCTCAAGGAACAATAAAATAATAAAAAAAACAAAATCCATGTCACAACCCCTTTAAATTGTAGTTTATTTTTTTTTTAGACAAACAACTGCTGAACTGGTCCATTCATTAGTTCTCGCCATAACATTAGATAACCATCGTCCTATCATATCAGCCAGAATTTAGTATCAGTACATCACTACCTACAATGTAGCTTGAATGTTGCGCAGTTTGACCATGAGAAAGTCAAGACTTGTTTATAGTCTTCCTTCCGTTTCCAAAAACTGTTAAACCTGTTTAACTGATTGGAAAGTTTAATTTTGCACTGAAAAAATATAATCTGACCAGATAAACCAGCTCTTCATGCTTTGTTTAATGTTTGAATCATCTTCCTCCTCATGCTAATTTAAGAATTAATTTGCAAACAGTTCTTTGAACAGTACTAAAATGTGTACAAAATGTCAGCTGACTAATCATTGATGACTAATTGTTGTTTTCCCTTGAGGGCAATGTACTGAACGCTGTTCATGGAAACCTATAGAGACGCAGTATCTCACTACTGACACTATATGAAACAAATGTATCGTATTTATTTGGATAATTTAGGGTGAGATTGGAGTTATGTCAGTCACAGACTCACAAAGACTCAAATGTCCCTTCTCATCCCAGAATGAAATCCCCAAAGGCAAGACATTCTTCAGACTGCATCAAAAGTACTTTCATTACAGTATTTTATTTGAATGAAGACACTGTGGAATGTTCTTCATTACCTTCAGGACATGTGTCCCATAGATTTCCAGCTCACATATGCTTGACGGGGAAGAGTCGTTTCATGTGGCTAATCTTAAACCCATCAGACACGACCTGGTCCTGTGCCAGAGCCACAGCTGTGAAATTTACTGGTCTGTTCGAGGAGAGAACTGGGGGTAAAAGTGGCCACTGAAACCAGATTCAGCTGTTTGAGGGTTTGCAGCTGTGGTCGACATGAAGTGGTTGAAGCTCTGGTCTATTATCACTGCTATAATGTTTGTTAAAAGGATGATAAAGCCTGTTCATGAGCCATGCTAAAATCTTCCAAGCCAGACCTCAGGCTTCCCCTGAAGCTTGTAGAGCACATGGTCTTCAAAATCACAGATGGCAACACCCATCGTGCGAGAACACAAGATTGAGCCTCTATTGTTTGTGCTGGTTGTTACTACACAGCTGGAAATCCAGTCAAACTATTGTTAATTTTTTTTTCTCTCTATCTCTCTCTCTCAGAAAGCATCTAACGGTGTTGATTCTTCACTGTAATCTTAACAAGATTTGTCATAAGAGTGTATTCCGAAAAAAAAAAAATCCCTTGCACTTTCCTGGGCACTTTGCCCTGTGTCTTTCATGCTTTTGAAGACAGACACTTTAACAACTAACAAGAGTTTGACTTCCTGTGTTCTGTCAGTTCAGTGGCAACAAACTGTCATCTGAGAGTCTGAACTAACACGAGCAAACAAATTAACATGCTGTGTACATAAAGTCTCTTTATGGTTTCTTTAGATGGACTGAAATATCTTTTATGCTCTTTTCATGGCAATAGTGTATAGCTAAACAAAACCACTTTGTTACGCTTGAAAACAACGTTAGCCTACATCAAATGAACTTTCATTGATTGTGGAAATGGGGTTATCTTAGCCTGGGAAAACCCACACGAACTTTCGGCAAATTTGTGACCCTGGCTGTGAAAACTCAGCTAAAGTCATTTTTTTTGTGATTCACTGTTTTCTACATAAAATCTTCCTACACAATGTAAAGAACATTCTGTGAAAATATAACCTTGATATCTTTAATATTGATTAAGGCTATGTCAAAGATTTGCTGAATTTCAGACTCAGAAAATCATATTTTTTAGAAATTCCAATAAAAATAAAGCTTACTTGCAGAACTGGAACACATTTGATCCTGCATATGTGATTCTCCCATTTTCAGTGATTTACTGTATGTATGAGAAAATTCTTAAAGTTTTGTAAAACAGGGCTATTTATTATGATGCGCATGTCCAAAAAGCTAAAAGCACATTAAAACGAATGGGGGTGCCACAAGTGCTTGATTGTAGCAACAATTACCAAGTCAATTCAGTGGAATGATTTGTATAACTTTATTTGTAAAATGAAATATCACTGAAAAAAATGTCAATAATACATCAATTATTTAGCATATAACATTTCGGTATAAAATTTCATTCTCTTACTGGGCCACTGTGTAACATAAAAAAAAATTTCAAGGGATAGTTCACCCAAAAATTACACTTGTCATCATTTACTCACCCTCATGTTGTTCCATTTCTTCTGTTTAACTCAAAATAAGATATTTTAAAGAATGTTAGTAACCAGACAGTTGACGTCATTTTTGACGGAATCCATACCAGGAAAAAATACTTTTGTCTAGATGCAAAATATTTGATAATCTCATGGATTCTGTTCAGAAAAGTATTTAATTTTGGCATTTAAAAGTCAAGTCAAGCCACCTTCATTTATTCATCACACTTTTAACAGTATAGATTGTTTCAAAGCAGCTTTACAGTGATAATAGGAAATTTCCATTCATCCTAGGGGGTCACATCATTCTGCAAATAATGCTGGACCAATGCAGCTAGGTGATCCTTGAACACAGCATGCATATACATAAGTGTCACAACAGATTTTCTGTCCTTCATAATAGTAATCTAGGCGATGACGTTTATGCACAGTCTGTGATCCTTTATTTGATCTGTTTCTTCCCCACAGTGCAATCGACTTGACGTATTTGAGCTAAAACTACCATGTCTAGTACAGTATTGTCCATCTCCAAATGACTCATCGTGAGTGACAGCAACTCTCCCTCCTTGAAAAATGAAGAACACGTTTCCCCATTGAAATACTTGCAGTTGCAAGAGAAACCTATTTTCAGTTCCACATCTTGACTTCCAGCATTAGAAGCTTCTTGTTGGTGTTCCCTCTTCAGATTCGCCAGACTAGCTTGGGGTTCAATCACCAAAACTGGCACTTGAGAAAGCAAGGAGAAATTTTTCAATTCAAAGCAAGAGACCTACAAACATGATTGTGTAATGTGCAAAAATGGGGTCGGGGGCTAATTCCACATTTAAAGTGGATAATAAAGGATTTTATTTGAAAATAGTTTTTCAGTTTAGTCAGACTGGATCTGATTAATTGAAGGGAAGGCTATGAGTGGTAAGACCTCAGTTCAGTGTGTAATCAAACAAATAAACATGTCATAAACGTAATTAATTTAAATTGACCCAATCCCAATAACCAAATCTGTAATAAACATTTAAATCCACTATTTTTGCATCACAGGATTAATTCTGTGTTCGCATTACATTAGATGAACACTGACAGCATTTACAGTAGCTATACATTCGTTTAGCATAAAAAATAATAATGACAAAAACTTCAAATTCAGTCAAATGACAGTCAAATTCCTCGTCAGTTTCGTTCACGAATGTGTCCTGTTCATCATCATCATCCTCCAGAAAATAATCAGCTATAAAACCGGTTATATCATAATTCCACCGAGATTAATATCAAACAAGCGGTTTAAGCAATCAACTATTTTCCGTTCCTGCTCATGCTTCGGCGCTGCCATGTCAGATAGTTCATCAAAACGACGCTTCACCATCAAGCAAAATAATTATATTGACACGTAGCAGGCCTAAAATGTCCTTAAAATAAGATTATTATATTGGCAGAATATTGAGCTACAAAACAAATAAGCTATTCTTAAAATATTGGCGATGACACGAAACAATCTACACAGACATCTGAACCCGGCTCAAGTCGCTTTTTTTTGTGTGCCTAAACTAGTGTTGAAGTGATTGCCGCTCGTGTGGATTGATATTAAGGTCTGTTTACTCTTTCTTATGGTAGAAAAGAAGTTTGTGAACCGAATGGTGTAAGAATCAGCTGGTTTTGTTGCGCCGAAATAAACCGAGACGATTGAAATCAATGTTTAGGAAGCCCACGTCCAGGGTTTTTTTTTCTCGCAGAAGTATAACGTAGTGTCAATAAAATCATTCATTTCTGTATTTATCATGTTATAAATGAAAATTTGAGTATTGAATCTCAAATACTGTACTTCAGTATAATCTATCATTTACAGCAATAAACACACATGACCTATTTTGTCATTTTTATGGCTATGACTACTTTGACGCTCTTTTACTCACAATTAGATTCTACGACTTTAGCCGGGGTTTCACAGGCAGGGTCACATTTGAGATTTGCTCTGCAAGTCAGTCTGGCCAAGAGCCCATTCGAGCCCATTTCCAATTTTTCCAAATCGAGGCACCAATCACAAACGTTGAGGTGGGCTTTACACGAGGATGATTGCTCTGATTGGTTTTAGGTCTATCCAATTGCGCAGTAGCAAACCACAACCATCCAATTAATTGGATTGATTGATCCAATCAATCTACATCCAAACATTATCTTTTATGTAGACAAAATCAAGTCCCACACTACATTTTTTTTTTCTTTATACAGGTTTATCGACTAAAATAACTAGCTTCCGGCAGACGGACGCACGCATCGTTTTACAGCGAAAGAGTAACCTTTGACCTGACGCATTGACGAATGCGGAAGTGCAGAGGAAAAACAAAACAGCATTCACGAATTGGAAGTATAAAACGAAAAATTTTATGTCGGAGGAGGAGCTTAAGTTTAAGGTTAAGTTTGAGTGTGTTGCCCAGCCCTGTTTGTTTGAACCGAGAGAGCATCAAAGCTTACGCTACTCCTACTCCAACATCCTACATCGCTTCAATTGTTACTCTTTTGGCGCAAGTCGACTTGCATAGGCCGTCTGTCAGAAGCTAGTTATTTTAGTTGATTAAGTTTAAAATGTGGATATTTTTCTTACACTTCTGAAGTGAAGCAATGCGTTTATTAACCCCACAGAGCCATGTGGAGCACTTTAATTATGGATGGAGGTACTTTATGGAATTCAAAACAGAAACCGGCCATTCACTGGCATTATAAAGCTTTGAAGAGCCAGGACATTTTTTAATATTACTCCAATTGTATTCGTTTGAAAGGAGAATGTCATACACCTAGGATGGCTTGAGGGTGAGTAAATCATGGGTACATTTTCATTTTTAGGGTGAACTATCCCTTTAATATATGAATCTACTTGATTATCAAAATTAGCCTTTTACCTTAAAATGTATATTAATAACCATTATAATTCAGGGGGTACAGAAGAAACCACATTAGGAATCTAGTAGCCTGTCCAAAAAACAGGGCCAATACTCGTACAGAAATGGTGCACAGGGTCATCAAAACGGCATCAGGGTAACATACATGCAATAAACATTAACTAACAGAGGATGAACACAAAACACCCTAATTTACATTACTGATAACTAGGGGTGTGATCAGACTCTTATCTCATGAGACGAGACGAGACACGAGATATAGGTTCACGAAAACAAGACGAGATGAAATTTTTCCACAATATTTGATAGAAATCCTCAATTACGCCTGCGTGGCACTCGTGGCAATTCATGTTTTTGTTTTCAAAAACTACATTTGACAGTATTTTACAGTAAAATTATATATAATGTTAACCCATTTATATTTTTTCATCATATATTGTAAGGTAACTTGCAGTTAACCTATTAACAGGTTGTTTTTTTTCCCAGGGTTTTTTTCTTTCAGTGGGACCAAATATTCAACCCGATCTCACGGGAATTCGTACGAATTCTACGAGGTGGCTAATTCGTACGAATTCATACGACCTTACTCGTACGAATTAGTACGATTTGGGCTAAAACGTACATATTTGACGTTTTGGCCAATTCGTATGAATTCGTACGAATGACCTATCCCTGACCCCGCCCCTAAACCTACCCATCACGTGGGTTTAGACAAATCGTACGAATTCGTACGAATTAGCCACTTTTTAATCACTCGTACGAATTCGTACGAATTGGTCGTGAGATAGCGTTGAAATATTTGCAAATCTGGTTACAGTACATGCTCTTAATTAAGAGAGCCAAATGATTAGAGGCACTGATAATAAAACATGTGTATTTCTCACATCAGTAGAGGGCTAGATGCCATCTTTTTTATTAGGACCCTTCTTCAGCTTTTCTCATTTGAGTCTGATTATATATTTATAAGAGAATTTGATTTTATAATATTGGACTTTACATCAAGCCATCACCCTGTGAAACCCTTGGATTTATGTTCCCTTTGTTCAGTTTTCCTTTATGATATTCATACACAGATGTCATAAAAGTATTGCAAAACGTGTGTTGCTCCATTGTTTTATTGGTTTGTTGATTAAACATCATTTTAAATCTGCAGTAATGAACAGTGATAATGGCAATTTTGTTTAGTTTAATCAATTAATCTAAAAGTGGCTTTTTCTCTACAATAATTGTTGTTAGTAGCAGAACTGGTTTTGGCTTTTTGTCAATGCCTAATAACCTGGTAACCTCTTCTGAATTTTGATGACCAAAGATTTCACTTAATTGCGCATGTCTTAGTAAATAAAAATGTATTTTAAAAGGCCTGCCTAAAAAGTAAAATAGGCCTATAATTCTTTCATAAAATCACTAACATGCAAATAAATGTCTTCTGCCACTTTTGTCCTGGAAAGAGCGCTGCTACGTACATCTGGAAGTTCATGACAGTTCAATTTCTTCTGTGAATGAATGCCACCAGTATACTTTAAAAATCTTGCATTAATGGGGAAATTGACAGAGAGGAGCAGCTGAGGCAAATCTAGGAAGCAATTTCTCCGAAAGCTTCACTTTAGAGCTTTGAAATGGAGTAAGCTCTGAGTGGCTAAACTGGCAGAAGGTCACGCAGTGGACAGTGAACTCTTGGACAATGTGTTAGTGTCAGTATCAGACTGTGCCTCTGCACTCTTGGTGTGATGACGCAGTGGGTTAACATTAACGCCTTTTCAGCCTCTTTTCAGTGAATTTTCTGCTTTTCAAATGCCATTTGAGCTGATAGAGCTTCATTTTCAGGGGTTCTTTCGAGCCTTTTTGTATTTCTCACAACAGCTGATGTGTAACTCCTATCATTTAAATTTGAAAAACAGGGTTAATAATGTATTTGGATTTACAGGGGCAAAAGGTACAATAGTCTACTCAAGTAAACCCCAAAAATACTCAGGTAGAACTTAGAACTCTGCATTTTCAAGGATACTAATACTTTAGTTTACTTTTTTGTGTTTGAATTTTGTTTACCAATTTCTATACTAATATGCAGCACTTTATTGATCTTCATAGGGAAATTCAAAAGAGTAATTTCCTCTTGTTGGCATCAATGACATACGGACGACCAAGCTTTAATGCTTTACCATCTGATCTATCAAAGGCAGTGAGCATCTGTTAAATGAGGCTGAATTATGTGAGTTAAATAGCCTATTTGAAATGTTTTTTTCTCTCTCGTTAAATCAACATGAAAACGTATTTCAAGTAGCGTAGGATAATCACCTTCATTAGAAGGCCAAGCTGAAGGCTGATCTGCTGGAGAAACATCTTTACTTTGAGGTTTATGCTATGAGCTTGTGTCAGTGTAAAACAAGCTTTGCTTGCAGTGTTGATTGTTACCGCTGGTCAGTTGTTTTTAGTTAGAGTTTTCTGTTTTAAAAGACAGATGGAAATTTGATATGACACAGACAATTGCTTTATCATAAAGCAGCAAATGACTGTTTCACTTTCTAAAGCTTTTTCCACTCAAGATACTAATGGGCTTGGTCTAAGAAGGGTCTAATATTTCCTCCCACTTTTTATTTCTAAGATTTATGTCATAGCTTCGGCTGTGTTTGCCATCCTGCCACATGCAGTGTATTTTAAAGGCTCCCTGATTAATACGGCATAATCATAACCAGACATTTTAGGGACCGTTCATTTAACATCTCTATTTGATACCCTATCTTATCTGAGACATTACAGCCTCGTAGGAAGATTCTTTGAACATAAGATTCTAGTTGATGTTTCATTGTGTGTGTTAAGATCTGGCCTCGAGCAAGTTTTGTGAAGATTTGTATAGTGCTTATCTATTTGATCTGTTGAGCTTATTAGTCTAAGTATGCAAATTCCGTTCATTTTTAAATTCAGTGAAATTTAGTGAAATTCATCACTAAATTAAACCTATTTCTGAATGGTATTAAACACATCAATTTATATGTAAAAAATGAAGCTTTTGAGTGTTTTTTTGTAGCGTTTCTCTCAGATTAGCCTTTGTAGGACCTTGAAGCTTTTGTCCTCATGTCTGTAGAGATTCTATCTATACATGATTACCATTATGGATTGTTCAAAGAGCTCTCAAACATATCAACTTTGTATGTAGCTTCATATACCCACACCCAAGTGTATTCTTAATACTCTGTGTATATTTATCTACAACCATTTCTTTTAGTCATATCTTCATTACAGTCAACACTTTTCTGAAGTTTTCAAGCTTAAATCATTTAGTGTTTATGTAACTTAAAGCTTAGTGTAAATATCGTCCTTATGTGTTAGTTATCTTAGAAAAAGAGTGTTTTGTTCAGGCTGCAGCTGTAAAATTTCAGCTATACTTCCCCATCAATTTACAGTGTGGTCTTCACACTCTACTGCCCCATTTTCCTTCATCCTTTGTCTCTAATTTGGATACTGTCTGCTTTCAAGAGAAAGCAAATGTACACAATCTATTGTATTAGTATTTCTTTAGCAACAACAGCATCCAGATATTATACACTTGTCAAGACATTTATACACAAAACATTGACTTTTAAGGCATTAAGACCATGACTCAATTTAATTGTCAATTTTTGCGAATTCGGTTCATATACAGAAACAAGTTGGTGAAGGAAAAGTACACCTATAAGAAAAAAATCTCTAGAAAAACAGATAATGTCCAGGCAAAAGACTGGTACTTTTTCCATCAAGTTTACGGACATTTCCTTTGACCATAAAACAGTTTAATACAGTAATTTCAAATTCAGGTAAAACACCTGTTAAAACAACAGTACAAGGAAGTTCTGTGCATGGACTTTTCTTAGTGTATGTTGGAGATTTGGATTAGATTTGTATTAATGTCTAACACACTATTCAATAATATATTGGTTTAATAACAAAACATTATTTGTGAACTTGTTTTTAGTAATTATGTGGAAGTAGTAGTAGTATTGAACAAACTAAACAGACAGCGACGCTTTTTTCTCACACTGAAATCCATAAATCTCACTGTATATGGAAATGAAAGGCAGTTAGGTGCATTCTTAAACTCTCACACTCACTGATGTATGTTTTAAGTAACATTTCTCTATGGGGACGCTAAAGGGTCAAATCAACAAAACTTTGGAAACTTCCCCAGCTCAAATTTTTATTTTGTTCAAATTTTTTTCTGTATAAAGACAAACAGTGATGAAAGACAAAATATTAAATGTCATGGATGTATTTACTGAGTAATACATTGTTTTGAGGGGGTCAAAATGACAGTTTTTACATGAGATTTGGAGCCAAATTACAGGGGGGTAAAAATGACTTTAGAAAGATGGCAGCATCATTTTATTTTTTTCATAGAGATTGCTAGGTCTATCAGTAAAATCTGTTCACTTTAGCAATATTGGTTGTTATATGCCAAAGGTGACAGTTAAAAAATGGGAAAAAGCACTTGGTTTTTTTGCCTCAAGTTTGAATATCTGTCATTTAAGAAGAATTAAAGGTAGGCCTATCTCAATATCCTTCTGCTCTGCTTCTTAACACACTTTCCTTTTAATATCTTCATTTTCAAGGCCCTCAATGGTTCAAACTTTGGTTGATTTGACACGGAATGACCCTAAATCATTATTCAGTTGAAATTGTGTTCTATAAAATAGGATTAGTGATTGTATGCTATGTCTTTTACAGTGTAATTTGTTTATATTAGCCTGAGTACTTGTTTTTACAAGCATCTCACATAAAAGAGGTGATGATCTAAGCTTGACAAACATTCTGTAATGGTCAAAAACCAACGAGTTTGAATTAGATTTGAATATGGAAGTAGGGCTTGTTCCTGGAAGTAGGAGTAAAACCATTTAAGTCATCACATGTGAGCAATCATTACGAAGTTGTGCCTAGACAGCTCTGATAACCTCATGCAAACTTTTTTCCCCTTTGGCAATTATTTCATTATCTAGTTTCTGAGTATTGCTGATGATGAGAGATAGTCCAAGGCTGTCCATTATGTAATAGCTGTTGATCCAAGGGACTTGCTCACTGCGTGAGACCAAGCACTGACCAACAGTGAGTTTTACGGAGTGATGGGGTCTAATTCTCAGCCGATGCCTGTCATTTATGCATTTTTCATCACTCAACTACCTGAGTGATGCCAACGAGACCTCGTCCCAGCGCAGCAGCGGCTCTCACGAATGCAGCGCATGAATATTATCTCGAGCAGCACGCTACTTCGGAAGTAGGTCACCGATTAAACGTGTCTTGTCAGCTGTGTGTGCTCCCCTCGTTTTATTTCACTGTTGAACATCGATATTGTTGTAATAGTCCAACAACAGGAGCCTCGTTGCTCGCGGAATGTGATTATTTGATCCGGAATACAGCGGAGTGAGTGGATGACGAGGTAAATGAAGGATTACTAATCTGTTTTATCTTGGTTATGCGCTTTTCTCTCGCGCTCGCTCTCTCCTCTAGTGGGGAAATAGCTTGAAATATGACATGATTCGTAATCATTGCTGTATGAATTCGGTTCGAGAGACGCTTTTTAGTTAGACTTGCGAAAACTGTTCTTTTATCGTTCTCTGGATACCATCGCGAAGCTCGGAAATTTCGGCAGGGACCTACCGAGCGCTACCCGCTTCGGCGTTTGATTCTCACGGACGGTTGGCCGTTTAGTGTCATTTTCAGCACTGGCATTAATTGCTGGGTTTCGAGTTGACCGTGCTGGTTCGGTTTCGCAGTAGGGAGGTATGCGGTGGCAGAAATCGTATGATGTGAGGCGAACAGCGCTGTTTTTTAGTGTGTGTGTGATACGCCCTATGAGCCGCGCAAGCTCCTCTCATCATCATACACCTCCAGCACGCGCTTGCCGCCTTTATCCCGGATTACTTTAATCGCGCTGTACATTTAACTCTGTTTCCTCTTTTTTTCAGTTTTGCCCCCAATCCACACCTTTCCCTTCTCTGTATCTGCAATGTAGGAGGAAAAAAGAACAACATCTATAATAGTGTACAGTGAGTGAGGGGTGAATTTCAAATCTCACGAAGGAAAAAGCAACTTCTTTCGTCTCTACACGTCAGATATCACGTTAAACCGCATTAACCCACCTATTAAGGCGCAGACTGGATACATTTTCTATTTAACGTTTACGTTTTACGCCCGAAACGCCAGATGGCTATCCGGATTTGCCAGAAAGTCGGGCTGATACCTCAACCCGAAAAAAAGAAAAACACCCGGAATGGTGGTAAATTATGGGCAACAGTCCATTTCCCTTCACCCCTCCTGAAACTAGAAAGGGAACTTCTAATTTTCCACAATATCATGGCAACAATTCATTCTCCAGCTACCTTCCACTGGAGAGTTTGTGTTGTGTCACTCAATTGGACATGACCAGCACTTAGTCTATTATTTTATGAGCCACACTTCCCTCCAGATCAATAACTTGTGACATTCCCAGAATTACAGACTGTTGATTTAGTTTTTAGTGGCACTTAGAAATTTTATTTAAAGCTTTTCACATTTGTGAACACACACTGTAGGATTTAATTGTGGTCATTTTTAAATGACTTTATAAAGCAAGAGAAGAGAAGTAATATGCTTTCAACCTATAGGCCTACATTTTTTTTCTGGGTTAATGCTGATTCTTTTTTAATGCATTCTTTTTTTTAATGCAACAACAAAACTCAATAAACCCAATTCAAATTTTAATAACAGTAATTATACATAAAATCATAAAGATAATTATTGATCACTACTGTAAATGTGTATGTTTGGTTATTTTACTTTTAGTATAACCTGTTTGGTTAAATATTTAAAGTACTCTTATGGTTGGTAGTACTACAGAATTATTCCCCTCTTTATCTGGCACATGGGTGGATGATTTTAAATGGTAGAGCAGTAGGAGTGAAGAGGATTGTTGCTGAAATGAGAGAATGCTACAGTTGTCAATTATGGTAGATGCCTTTTTGTGTCCATATTTTACAGTTTGGTTTTGGAAATGTGAAACACAAAAATGTTTCTTTCGCTGGTGCTGAACTTGGTCTGTGCATTGTAAAGGAGAGCACTGTTTGCGTCTGAGGTTGACTGATGTTTATGATGACCTCTTTTATTTGACAGATGGAGATTCAAATACAGCAGCTGTCAAACTTAATAACTGAGCACATGAATAAATGGATCTATTCACACAATCCAAGCAAGCCTGTAGCATTCATACTTTTTCAAAGCTCTTCTGTCTTTCATGGTGGAGCACAGTGATACTAATAATAACATAAACTCAAAATCATATTTAAAACTAAAGCGATGCATCAAACATTAAAAGATGTCTTTGGCTAATAATAGCTTGGTCTAACTTCAGAGTCAGCTGGAAAGCCTCAAGGACTTCTGTTCCTTTTAAAGAAAGAGGAACTTGTCAATAGGTCAAAGCAGTTAGTGTTTTGTGTCAGTTAGTGTTAAGTTTCACATGGAGCCCAATTACTGTCATATGTCTCCGTGTGTGTTTGACCCCTGACTTGCCTTTCAGTTTATCAATAGGTCTCGGGGAAACATGTTGGACATGTTAAATCTCCCGAATGTCATCAGAAATATTTCTAGCATTAATTTCTCATCTGACATTTGAGGTTACAAGTATTCAACCTTGTGTACCATAAAATTGCAAATCAAATAGTTTTTTATTTGGAAAGCAACAGTTTAATGGGCACTTAAGAAACTATCAGAAGCACCCTGTCAGATCAGTTGTTTCTGTATCTTTTAAAGGAGCATCCTGTCATTATTTACCCGCTATCATGTTGTTTCAAAGCCGTTGAAAGGTCCTGTCATTGAGCTTACATGGAAAAGAGCATCTTAAACATGTTTTTGTAATTTCAAGAAGAAAGAAAGCAAAATGATTTATTTTGAAACAACACAAGTGTGAATGAATGATGACAGAATGTTCATTTTTGGGATAAATGTTTAAATGATGCAAGATGTAAATAGGAGTAGCTGACCTAAGTTTCAATCATAACACACAATGTCATAATATTGTGTTTTGCGGTCTCTGTATGTTTTAGCAACTACATCATCATTCATTTAAATAACGGACATAGGCTAATTTTGTCTGTGTGCCAATTCTATTAGAGTCGAATGTAATCAGTTCTGTAGCCTGTGACGCCATTATATGTTAAAGGAATGATGTAAAATCTCAAAGTTAAAATATCAGAAGTGTTACTAGCCTGCTAAGATAAAATATTAAAATAATGTTATTTATGCATTGCGTGAATTCACGTAGAAAGATGTTTGTTAGAAAAGGCCTAAACGACATATGCTAAAAATTGTTTATTGCACCTACACAGTTTAGTAACCATGTTTGTTCCTTACAAATTAAAATTCTTTAAACTCTTGCCAAACCAGGAGCCTGATTAAGGTGGCACATAAGGCCACATTTGTGCTGATTTTTCAGCTTTAGTTTATATAGTCGGTTGCATTAATATTAATTAGTAAAGGTTATGAAATTCTTAATGGTTCCTGTACACATTTTTTTATATTTAATCATAGCAGTTACAGCTTCGAAATTAATAATTAAAAAATGTTTTATATTTATTTTTATAGGTTTTGTATGACAGAGTGTGATGACCCATGCACGGCAGAGGAACTCTTTATGTGGATATAAGAGTGAATCTGCGGACCAAGTGAGCTGTCAGACAACTATGGACAGAACTTGGCCAGAAAAGAAGGCTAAAACATGCTCTACCCAAAGAAGAAAAGGTAAGGAAATAAAAGGGAATACCACTGAGAGAGACCGGAAGCTGTACCCCCTCAGGGGACGACATGGATTGGGTGAAGTTAGCGCACTTAACTGCTGTGTCGTACTGACGCGCTTGGACGAGAGTGAAACGTGTAGGAACAGCATGAAGGCCAAGGTGAAGGAAATGCAGGGGAAGGCGAAAATCTGCAAGTGTTGCAAGAAAGCCTGTAAGATTTGCCGGTCAGCGCCTGAACCAAAAAGCAAAGTGAAACCAGATAAATCTGCCTTATACACAGAATTCATCCCCGAACCTCGCCAGAGACGGCTAGCCTCTCTGAATGCAGAGGCCGTTAACAGTCTGCTGTTGGACAGAGAGGACCCCCTAAAGACATCAAAATTCTCAAAGAAGCAGCAACAGACAAAAGGAGACACTTCTCTTTGTAAAGACACAGCGAAAGATAATGATTGTTCTAGAAAAGCCCAAGATAACCGAAAACGCACGTGTATCGGAGAGACCGAACAATGTCGAAACCCCAAAAAAGCGAAGGCGGAAGCCGACGCTATTGATCTCCAGACTCTAAACAGTCCTGCTCCCAAGCGCCTGGCTGGTTTAAATGCGGCCGCCCTGCTCAAGTTGACCAGCACGTCCTCTGGAGTGAAGCGCAGAGGTAAAACAGATGGCAAACCGAGCGGTGGAGGGGTGCGAGGGAAACAGCTACAGTCTAAATCGCGTAAACAGCAGCACAACTTGACCTGTCAGTCCAAGTTAAAAGTAGCGCAGCAATGCTGCAGCCTCTGTGAGAAGCAAGCCCTCCACACAGAGGCATTGTGGGACGGGAGCACAGGAAGCCATGGCTTTATTAGCCCCGGATATCAGTGCAGATCCATGCTCGGCTTTCCCCTGAAGCCTGTGAAGGAAGAGAAAACAGAGACTGATGTGAAATCATATTACTGCTGTTCCCAGGAGAGATCAGTGGAGTACTGCCATAGACTAGCCTTGTTCCTCGGCCAGAAAACCTACCCGGAAACCGATGAACATTCTCTGAAGGGATTTCTTCCTTCTCCTCACACCCTGACGCATCCAGCAATGCCTATTGGTGCCCATTCCTATCCATGTTACCCTGGGTACTATGTCCACATTGCCCATCACGGGACTCCGGCGCATCCTGTAAGCTCAAATCCAGGAAGCCACACGCCCTCGTCAGTACCCCAGCTGGCGATGTGCGCTAGTGGGGTCCAGAGACCAAAATTGCTACCCTCTTCAGTTTCCCATACCACAGGGATCCCTCATCCGGCGTACTGTAACTCTGTGGGCACCTGCTACGGAGAAGCCTGCAGGCTCAACAGCTATGCCTACAGACCCACGCAACCCATCGCTAGCAGGGGCTGCTCCTACAACGCAGGATGCTCCAGCTGCATGCACAAAATGGAAAAAGGTAGGATGGGTAATGGAATGAAAGATAAAAATGTCTCTCGCTTTTGTCTGACTAGCTCCATGACTCTAACTTTACAAGGATGTTTGAGCATTTGAACTTGAAACAGATTTCCTGCTGTTCTTGTGATTGAAGTATGGAGGAGAGAGTGAGTGAGAGTTGGTAAACTGTGCCACATTTTATGTTTAAGTAGGGCTGCATTTAGTAAAGAACTGCAAGCTTGCAAGACACTGTTAAACTTTAAGTACTTCATAAAGAAAATATGCACATATGCGCGTCAAACAGACAATGCTGTTGCATTGGAAGTTGGGGTTGAACAACTTCAGATTTTTTTAAAGTCAGCATTCATGTGATTAAAGTCGAGTCGGCGTTGACTAATCGCTAATGACATCATTAATGAACGAATAAGACTGAACCTCTAGCTGAGACTCGAACGCGGGTTGCATTGTGCACAGCTATGGCATATGACACAGCTCTGCCCACAAGGCTATTTATTGCTCCTACATAACAGCTTATTTTTATCAGTTAATTTGTCTTTGGGTCGTTATATTCATCACAGATTTCTGCTCGTTGTAAATCATAGACAAATAAAGTAGCACAGTAAATATTACATTTATATGAATGCATTAGGGAGAGAGCGATTGCTTATAAATTAATTCTACCTGGCAGCGTCTCTCTAATAATAGTGCAACTGTGTTTTTTTTTTTTTTTTACTAAGAAATATATGCTAGAACATTTCAGTTTCTAAGCTATTTTATTGATAAATCACAACAGTGTTGACAATACACTTCTGCGCTTCTGAATTCTCTGTACGCGCATCTATAAGCCATGATCAGCGACTAGTCGACACATCAAGCTGAAAGTGTCATGGCAGAGCTTTAAAGTCGACTGTGCAACCCCTAATAGGAATTGCATTAAAGTTGACAAAAATATTTTGTTGTAGTATTAATTACATGATTTTGGTTTAAATTTGATTATGCTTATTCCTATATGTAAGAAGTAATGATTTGTTTAAGAACAGTAACCATAAAAAAAGCAATAGGATCAAGGATCTAGTAAATTTATCAAAGTGACATTTATCAGAGATTTATGTTACAAAAAAGATAAAATAATACTATTCTTTTGAACTTTCTATTAATTGTTGTGTTAAATTTAGGGCAAGTTAATGTGACAGTGCAGAATATACATTAACAGTAAAAAAAAAAAAAAAAGAAAGAAAAAAAGCGATGTTAAAGCAGGCTCTATTTGACCCTATGAATCACCCGTAGTTCAAGCCAGGGTTGCCAGATCTGTTTTTCCCCACATCAAACATGGGCCCCATCCAATAATCGCAAAGAGCTTTGCGCTTTGTTTTAAGTCTTAGCTTTCAAATTCTGTCCATTTTATTACAAAATTCAAACAATAAATAACGTTTTGACACTCTTAAATGTGACGTGACAGATCGCTGTAGCGCCTCCGTTCAAGCAGCAGCGTGGAGACCTCTTCCACTTTAATACAAGTTACAACACAAAAAATAAATTATGTAACCGAAATGAATTGTCTCATGTAATCGCCCAATCAGCTTTAGCAGTTCGTTTGTTATCTATAAAAAACACTAGAGAGCAGCTTATTTACTGTTAATTATGTACAAAACTGCCTTATGTGCAACCGAGTTGCATACATTTCAGTTTTTATTTGAGTGTGATTATTATATATGAAGATAAATACCAGTTGAATATAATAGCTCTGTTGTAACCTCTAATATTATAGTAATGTACCAAATAAGAGGGTTCCTTGTTTCATTTGCAGCACTATTTGGGAGAGATTAAAAAAAATCAAACTATCGGTATTCATCATTCTATGCCATGTTTGTATTCTCAGTCTTGACCCAGTCTCAGCAGTAGACGTCTTTATGAATGAGCTCACAGTCTCTAAAGTGATTGATTTAAAGGTGTACACAAGAAATACAGTGGCATTAAAAGATGTCAAGAGAAACCCTGTCAAGGTTGCATCAAGGACTTGTGGGGGAAAAAAGTAACTGCTTGAATAGGAGACAAATGAAATGAAATTCCCTTCCACCGCCTCGTCATTGTGGCTGCATGTTCCCTGCAGTCTGTTCGCTTCTGGTTTGCATTTGAGTAATTGCCACAGGTGGGGAAGGGTGCTGGTTATTTTTGTTGGCAGGAGACTTGAACTGTCTGTTCATTGTGAGGTGGCAGCTGTGGTCTCGCAGACGCATGTGAACCTCGGTACAGGCAGAGACCTCCGCAGAGATGCTCCCTTGTTGGTTTTTAACCACACGGCTCCGTTATACGATGTAATTTTTCACTCACCGTAATATCCGTTAATGAGACAGTAATCTGACTCTCTGTGGGTTTCTCTTTAGGCACAGAATGACTTTCACCGTGACAAGACAAACAAGCAAAGCAGAGGCATTTTAGTATTAATTTGAAGATGGTATATTTGGTTTGCTATTAAATGTATGTGGAAATTGTGTAATTTTTAGAAAGTGCAAAGCTTTACACTTAAATTCTGTATTGAACCTTTCAATACTGTGCAAGCTAAAACGGAGTGTAAATTTATTAAAACTGTCTGTATACTGCAGGGGGAAGTGAAGTTTTCCTCCAATAACGCAACACTTTCATGCTTGAGTGAATGTACAATGATTGTGTTTTTCCTTACATGCTTACCTAGACTTGATCCACAGAGACCAAGCGCTGTAAACTGGGTTATCTTAAGTATTATCTATTTTTTGTGTAGACCGAGTGTGATTACCACTCCAACGGCATGTCATTGTGCACACTTAGTTTAAGGGCTGTTTGATTTGGTCAGATTTGGTGTTCAATTTACGCTTGTTGCTTCTATTAGATTTGGAGTCTAGATTGTAATAAAATGTCTGCATTTGTTATTTATTGATGTCAAACCTCAGGGGATGGGTAGGGTGAGACTGCTGATTAGGGTTGCCAACTTCAGAAAAGAAAAATACGGGACAATCATGGTTCTTTACAGGAAAATAAGGGACACTCAAAATATTTGTACTGTATCACACAGTATATGTCATTTCAGGTTCATATGTGTTCAAAAGGTTCTCTGTACATAAATAGGTTAAGCAAAACAAATGCGTTTGTCTATTTAATCTAAAACTAATTTGAAGGTCATAGAATAAAAAGTCACATTACACACAAACCATAGTTCCAAATAATAGCTTTTATCTGAAATGGAAAGCTTTCGTAACATTATACACTACATTTGAAAGAAATTAAAGAAAGTAATAGCCTACTTTTAATCAGCAAGGACGCATTAAATGTATCAAAAGTGACTGTAAAGACATTTATAATGTTACAAAAGCTTTTTTTATTTCAGATAAATCCCCAATGTATTCAGATAAATAAACGTTCTATTCATTAAAGAATCTTGACTCTTTTTTTTTTAAAACATTAATAATAATCAGAAATGTTTCTTGAGCAGCAAATCACATCAGTATATTATTCCCTCAGGTAGATTTAGTGTTTTCTTGCGTGGCTGGATGTTGGACTCATGAACAATAATCACGTTGTTTGAATTCGTTTGAATTAAACATTGTTTGATTTGCTGATATCAAAACCCGGACAGTGAAAGGGATTTGCCGATAGCGTGAGTCCGGATCGAACCAGGAGCGACCAGACAGCAGAGGATTCTGTTCGCAAATCAATCAATGATTTGTCCCAAAAAAAAAACACCAACTTGTTAATCCGCTATGAAAGAGTCATAAGAGATAATTAATTTCAGACAAGTCTTCATGCCTTCACTCTCTGACCCTGATTTGACAATGCAGATAGACTAAACTGCATTTAAATGACTGAAAATTAAACTCATCAGTCTCACAAGATTTCCAATTTAATTTAAAATAGAAGACTTATGATTTAATTTAGAAAATATCTCTATAAAATAATATTTTAAAGAATATTAGATAGTTTAAGACCCTGGCTGCAAAAAAGTGAGGGACAAGTTTAGTTTAATCAGTATGTCGATGTTTTTAATATGTTTAATAAGTACATTTATGTGTTCTTTGTTAAGTTTAAAGGTCAATTTTTGAAATATAAAACTTTCCTCTTAATTTGACAGTTCCCAACTATGCACTTTTGATTTCTGGTTGTTCTTTTCCATACAAAACCAAATCATTAGGAATGATTAGTGTATAAAACATACTGTATCTTTGTTTTTGGCTAGATTTTGTAACGAGCCTGGTCACATTGAACTTATCATTGTATGGGAAAACGAAAGATCAAGATGTGAAGAAAAAAAATCACCTTTTGCTCCATAGATAAAAATCAGGATACAGTACAGCTTTGAAACAAATCATGACAGAATTTAATTTCTGGGGTCAAGATGAACCCTAATAATGCACATTTCTTGTCTCTTTATGCATTACCAGAAGAATGCATCACATGTACTTGCTCACTTCAAATTTCCTCATCACTATGGGAACCACATAGGCAATTGACAGGTTTCCCAAGATTGGCTCATCCACTCTGAAATTTTTTTGTATTTTTTCAACTGCCCACACAACCTTATGACACCCTTGGATCACAGCAATTGGATGTTATTGAAATGATAATGCACCGTCATTGTTTTGTTTGAGTTCAATTATGAATTAATAATCAAGTGCTTCACTGTTTCCACATTTCTAAATTGATATGTAGTTCCTGTCATAAAATCCAATCCCCTCAATGTTGTATATAATTGTGGTTACAGCTCTTAGCTTTGCATCTGACCACGCAGCATCTGGCACACTGACTCATTTATGACTGCATTAGTCTGCTGTGTTGTATTACATGCAATATGGTGTTTGTTTATGATCATAAATGCATGTAGAGCATTTTATGAACCAATGATTCTTGCTTTCTCCGCTCTGTAGAAGACTACTCTTACCCTCTGGATGACCACAGCTCATCCATCACGATGCCTTCTGCCCTGCCTCTGTCCATCTGCCCCATCTCCAGTGTGCCTCCATCCACCCAGTCAGTGCCCCACCTGCAGAAGCCTCTTCCCGATGCCAGTCGACCCCAGGTGCAGATTAGAGTGGGACGGGAATGCCCTCAGAGGGCCAAGCCACCCAGTGGCTCTCGTTCTGGGGTGCGGGACTCTGCTGTTTGCCCCCATATTAAGGATGGCCAGCTGGGAGCCGGCCATGGCAGCAGCTCTGCCAAGCAGCCTAAGATCAGTCGTCGCCGGGCAACAAACGGCTGGATGCCTGTTGGTGTGGCAACAGAAAAGGAAGTATTCATCGTGGTACGTACTCGAGTTGCCCTGTCCGGGGATGGTGTCAACACAGACTGGCGTATTGAAAGTTTCCTAAAAAGATATTTAGGAGGTGTCCGGAGCAAGACTAAAAGGGATAGTTCACCCAAAAATGAAAATTCTTTCATTGATTACTCAGCCTTGTGTCGTTCCAAACCGGTAAGACTGTCGTTCATCTTCGGAACACTCAAATCTGAGTTATTTCTGTCCCTCCATTGACGTCTAGCAAATACCACTTTGACGCTTCAAAAAGTTCATAAAGAGATAGTAAAACTAATCCATATGAATTGAGTGCTTTAGTCCAAAATTTTCTGAAGAGACATCATCAGACATCAGCTTTATATGATGAGCAGATTGAATTTAGGCTTTTATGCACATGTAAATATTCATCAACTCACATATGGTATGGTAAATGGAAACTCAAGCATGATTGCTTGATGTGCGAGAACCAAGGTTCATTCTTGTGTTTTGCAGTACGTGTGAGCTTCAGCGAGAGGTTTGTTCTCACGAGTCACGCATCAAGCAGGTTCGGTTGAGTTTGTTCGCTGATCAATGTTTATAAGTGAATAAAAGACTAAATTCTATCTTGTCATCATATAAAGCAATTGTGTCTCTTCAGAAAATTTGGACTAAACCACTCATATGGATTAGTATGGATACATATGGATTAGTTTTACGATTTCTTTATGAACCTTTTGAAGCATCAAAGTGTTAATTGCATAGCTGTCAAAGGAGGAACAGAAAACACTCCGATTTCATCAAAATGATCTTCATTTGTGTTCAGATGTTGAACCAAAGTCAAATAGGTTTGGAACGACATGAGGGTGAGTAATTAATGACAGAATTTCCATTCATTCATCCTTTAAAGCAGCGATTCATTGAAGGATATTGCATTTATTATATTATTATTATTATTCCTGGTAAATTACAAAATAATGCCCCAGGCAAATTTCTTTTGAACAGCTGTTGCAAAATGTCAGTACATTGTACACTTTGTATTGTGTTCATTGGAAAGGTCATGATTATTAAATTCCTGTGAGGTGCTTTTAAACAATTAGCCAACAGGCAAACCTCAGACAATGAGCGGTTGTGTTTAAAAACGTGCTTGTGCTTAAAAATATTAAGAAATGAATATTTTTATATACCAAGGTTGCATTAAGTTGATCAAAAGTGACAGTCAAGACATTTATAATGTTACTTATTTGTTACTTACAAATAATTCCTGTCTTTTGAACTTTCATTACAGAATCCTGAAAAAAAGTATCACGGTTTCCACAAAAACCATAACTGTCTTCTACATTGATAATAAGAAATTCACCTATGAATGATTAATGTAGGATCACATGACAAAGAAAATTAGAGTAATGACTGCTGAAAATACCACAGGAATACAAAACTGAATACAGATCACAGGAATAAATTTCACATTAAAATAAACATTTTAAATTGTTATAATATTTCACAATATTACTGTTTTTACTGTATTTTTGATTAAATAAATGCAGCCTTGATGAGAATAAGAGACTTATAATAGAAAACATTCTATTAATCCCAAACTTGAATTGTAGTGTAGATATATTTCAGCATTAAATCCATAGGTCACACTTTATTTAAGGTCCAACTATTAACTAACTATTAACAACGACTTTTGCCTCATTAAACTCTTAATTACTGCTTATTAAAAGTTAGAAAGATAAGAGTTGTTAAGTTTAGGTATTGGGTTAAGTGGATTAAAGGATTAGTTCACTTTTTTAAAAAAACTTTTGGTGATAATTTACTCACCCCCATGTCATCCAAGATGTCCATGTCTTTCTTTCTTCAGTCGAAAAGAAATTAAGGTTTTTGATGAAAACATTCCAGGATTTTTCTCCATAAAATGGACTTCAATGAGACCCAAACGGTTCAAGGTTCAAATGACAGTTTCAGTGCAGCTTCAAAGGGCTTTAAACAATACCCTAAGATGAACAAGGGTCTTATCTAGCGAAACGATCTGTCATTTAAAAAATAAATAAAGTTTAAGCGTTTGTGCGCGTTTGTGACGTCACGTAATACGCAATTATGTTGAAAAGGTCTCACAGAACAGTCATCACAGAGTAAGCCGAGCATTTGTGATTATAAAACTTTTTTTTAATTTATTTTTTAAATGACCGATCGGTTCGCTAGATAAGACCCTTATTCATTGTCTGGTATCGTTTAAAGCCCTTTGAAGCTGCACTGAAACTGTCATTTGGACCTTGAACCGTTTGGGTCCCATTGAAGTCCATTATATAAAATCCTGGAATGTTTTCATCAAAAACCTTAATTTCTTTTCGACTGAAGAAAGAAAGACATGGACATCTTGGATGACATGGGGGTGAGTAAATTATCAGCAAAAGTTTTTTGAAAAGTGAACTAATCCTTTAAGGCATGTAGAATATGGTCATGCAGAAAAGGGCATTCATATGTGCTTTATAAGTACTTATAAACAGCCAATGTCCTTGTAATATGCATGGTAATAAGCAACTAGTTAATAGTGAGAATTGGACCCTAAACTAAAGTGTTACCAATCCATGTATTCGTTTTTATATTTTTAGCGGTATTGCTCTCAATTAGCATGTTAACATCATGCTGTGCTTTAGCTGACCTATTTAAAGGGTCCTTTTTTTAATTTATCTCCTTTCGCTTCTGCAGTCATGCATTTAAATAGCTTTAAACATCTTTTATCATTGCGTCATAATTCATCGTTTTTTCTTTTGCTTTTTTTTTTTTTTAGCTCCCCACATGTTGCATTTGAAAGGCAGTGTGTCAAGTTAAAATTAGTGCAATTTTTGAAATGCATTTTGAGACTAATAATTCAGACAACCCACCCACTTCTTGATTAATCTATATCAAGTAAAGCTTTAAATAATTCAGCTGGCTTCAAGTTGACTCCTCAAGTTGTGTAGCTTTTTTTTTTGTACATGTCTAACGTGATACAAAAGTGTATAATGAGATAAAATGTGTAACTTTATATTTTTCATTGCATTGAAGGGTGAGGAATCAACATCCCTGCGCAGGTGCTATGAAGGAGTGCAGAGAGATGGAGAGGTGATCAGGGTCAGAGACGCCGTGCTACTGCGCTCAGGTCCCAGGAAGAAGTCCTTGCCTTATGTGGCCAAAGTCTCCGCCTTCTGGGAAGACCCTGAGTCTGGTAAGGCTTCCTCTAAACGCTGTTTTCTCTAATACATCAATGAAAGTCACAGAAGAGCTTACAATACTTGAATCCTACTTTTAGGGGAGCTGATGATGAGCTTGTTTTGGTACTACCGCCCAGAACACACTCAGGGGGGTCGCATTCCCAGCATGCACTGTGAGGTGAGTCTAGAATTGCTCATGGCACAGCCGTGTGGTCCTCCGGGGACTTGCAATGTCAACATTTGACTTCCTTTGATTATGAGTTTCATTTAGGACGTAGGCAGCACAAGTTTCCTGTGTTCAGTACACCACTGGAATGGGGACACTGGACAAACAAATGACTCCCAGCACTCTCAAACATGTTATGAATATTTTAACATGCCTGTATCTTCTGACTTCCATGCATTTGATTCAATATGTATCTGCATTTTCATTTCACATTGTATTTGTTGCAATATTTATTTAGTACACTTACAGCATGGTTTCCCTTAAGTTGAATATCAAATATTAAAGCTGTGTGAATTTTTCCAGAATGAGATTTTCGCGTCTCGGCATCAGGATGAAAATAGTGTGGCATGTATCGAGGATAAGTGCTATGTGTTGACATTAGCACAGTACTGTAGGTAAGCGATCATATTTATCGCCAAGTGTCAAATGTATCATCACCTGCTATCCTTTGTACAAATTTGATCTGATCTTTATTGTTTCAGATTTTGTGCCTTGGTGAAGTGTCATGAGGAGGGCTTACCCAGACGTAGCCCCCTGGTCCCTCCCTCCGACTATGTAATTCCAGCTCATCGTTGCGTGCCCAACGACATCGATCCTGACCTGGTGTTCGTCTGTCGCCACGTTTACGACTACCGCTACGGCCGTCTGCTGAAAAACCTGCAGTAGGTCTCAATGGAGCCATACACTGAAACCAGAATCCAAAACGTTATGACACAATCAAAGTCCTATCAGCTGGACGGCCACAAGTTTTTAGGGAGTTGTTATTGTTTTCCACTTTTTTCCTTTAGGATAAATGCTCTCGGCGTAGCACTCCTGAAAAAAAATAAGTTTCAACTATTATCCCTTGTGACTTTATATAACGCCATTCTGAGCACAACTACCTTGAGTTCAAAGGTACAGATCGCCAAAATGTGATTTTTTCACTCCATGAATTTGAGTATTTATTTTTGCAGTTATCTTTTATATTTGCTGAATGAGTGTAAAAACAACAAAAAATTAATGCAGGTACATTAACAATGACCTTGAATTATGTAATAGAGCTCTAATATTCTCTTTTTGGTTGTAAACGCACCCTTATTGAACTAATTATCTGTAGATGGAAGGTTAAAAATATTTATTTTTTGATAAATTGAACACAAGCTCTGTGTTTTAGGAGGCACCAATCCGTTTGATCCTTAACGCACTGGCCAATCATTCATTTAGTCGTCATAACAGGGTGTGGGGGATCATAGATTTATTGTGGCGGACCAAATATTCCAGAATGCATTTGGTTAACTTACCATTCTGTTGACTGACCAATTTGTAATGAGCTTTCGTCCTCCCGTCGCCCATCATGACTTGCCTTATATCCTACACCTAGTTTCCCCGTTTTCTGCCTTCCCAGCAAACCAAAGGTTATCACGCCACTCCTTAACATCCACCTTCGCAACTTCATTAGTTTGCACTAAAATGTATCATTCACCAAGTCAGCAGTCTGACTCAGTTCAAAATGTCACCTGCTACTGATCTCCAATGCAGGAAAATACTGTGTATTTGTTGTACGTGTACAAAGATACGAGAGAACTCGCAAACTGTCAGTTACAAATGTGAATGGACAAACTTTATCTCGCGTGCACAGGCCTGCTTTCAACATGTGCCCTTTGCTTCTCGTCCTACATGGTAGTTTTGTTACAAGATTGCTAATTATGAAATGAGAAAGCTGTTTTTTATGGTCTGTTTGTGCCTTTAAATAGTTAAGTCTGCTATGTGAAGAAATACTGGTTGATTGGTTTTGTTTTTCCTCAAGCCTCTTTGCGTTTTTAGCCGGCTTGTTTTTCACCGCATTTTTATCTATGCTAAAAAGCATAGATAAGATTGTCTGATCGCACTATGCTGACCTTTACACTTCTCTGTTTTGGACTTTTTTCAAAAATCAAGAGGACTTTACATAAGAGTTACAAAGTGATATTGTACTCACAGGGACTCCCAAAAAGGTCAACCTCTGATGAATGAGGAGACCTGTTGTTTTGTTTTTTGTTTTTACATAAATACTATTTGACTTAGGTTAACAACCTTTTTATAAGTTCAGATGTGATTTGTTGAGGTATTTTTGAATCCATTCCTTTCACATTATTGAGATCTAATGTTAATCAATCGGAAGTAATTATGTCATTGTGATGAAGTTGAGATATGACTTCTGTCGTTTAGTAGTTATACACCCTTTGCATATATATATATATATATATATATATATATATATACCAAACTATACAAAAACAGAAGTGAAATAATCTCGTCCTGATCTTCCGTTCTGTTTTTTTTTTCTCAGTTAATGTTATCTCCCAGCGTCAGATATGCCAGTTTAGACGTGTTAATGCCATAGCGGTTTCGTGGAACATTTAAGCAGAGCTTTTGCTTGGGTTGACAGTGTGGTTGAGTAGACTCCTTGATGGTTGCTATTTATGTCAAAATTATGTATTTTTGAAATGTATACTTCTCTAGCAGAATGTTCTGGATGGCAAATACAACATATTGTGTACCAAAATGAGGTGAGGGAGAGAGGATTACGTTCATTTCTCTGTATACAAAACTGACCATGAATTCCAAGCTCTTTGCTCCTTTGATGAATGGCTGTTTGTGTGTATGCGGGCGAGCGTGTCTATACAAATATATATATATTTCAGTGCAGCATGGAAGTACTGGGCATTCTTTGAAATAATAGATCTAGCACAGCGCATTTGTATTATTTAAGATAGAAATGTATATTATAAGAGGAAAATATTTAAAAGGAATAAATAATATATGAGCATCAAATCCTTTGTCTTGTTTGTTTTACTAATACCGAATTGAGTTCCTTGATGTATTGATATGGATCCAAATAAACCATAAAGCGCATCATTTCATATTTAACACTGGTTGTGAGATGTTAACAGCTACTCAAAGCCCATCCTGAGGCATCTGTCAAAAAAATCCATATTACATAATGAAGTTTTCCTCATATGTGTGTGTATTTTTCCTGTAGGCTCTGTGTATTGCTGTAACTTCAATTAAATCAATGTTTAATTAATATTACATTGTGTATTAAAAAAACGTATTACTGAAATTATTCGACAAATTTTTCAAATAAAAACATGAAGAATATACATAACATAAGCTGTTATTCAATGCATAATTTTAATTTATATTTGAATATATTTCAGTGAACACAAGCTGCACTGGTGCAGAGTTGCCACAGGGTGTCATGCTGAACCTACTGTTCCTGGACCCTCTTTTGCCCAACAACACGGTCTTTTTAGAGAAATGAAGCACTGCTAGCAGTTGGTTCCAACAATGGTTCCAACATTGTCACGTCGCCTTATAATGCAAATCAACAAAAAGATTTTGTTGCATCATATGTATCTTCCATGCATTTTCATTTCTATTAATTGCTTATATAATGCATTTACATTACATGCATATTGCCTCTTAAGCGTCATCTCAGGAGCCTACTGAAGCTGTCCAGTGAAATGAATTTTCCTCCTTGGCATTCTCAAATTCTCTGTGTACTACAAGTACAATCCACTTGTAGATTTATCTTGCTGCCTGGATGCTTCAATCCTCATGAAGACCAGTTGGAAAGTACTTGCAATCAGATTGAAAAATCTGCTAGCTGTTTTATGTTTCTTTATATAGGTTTGAAGTCAGAAAGGCATTTGCTCTTCGTGTTTTATGTTTTACTGGTGCTGCTTATATGATGCCCAGCAAATGTTTTACTAAATCAAATGACCATGCTGCTGACATTACAGAAATATGGATTTGCAACAGCCATGTACGGCAGGTCTTATTTGGCATTTGATTCGTGTACAAATATGTGTCCATTTGGTGAATTCTGAAAGCTTCAGCAGAGGGCTTGAATGAAGCTCACACGGAGCTAATTAGATTTTTCTGCAATCTTTTGTTTTTGCATTATTAATGATCTGTGCGAAAAATGATGTTAATGTCTTGGAAGCAATAATGATATTTTTAGTTCTTCAAATTGTGCTTATCCTACAACATTAGCATAACTGATGTTGCCATCTGTTCAATAAACAAGTGCTTTCATTGGCTCATGCCTACATTTACAGAATACTTGCTGTTTACCCTAAAGAACAAACTGTTGCTTGCCATTTTAATCATTTTACTTTACTTTTTTCTTTCTAGATTATTTGAAATCATATAGACATGTCAAAGTTATATTTGGGTCGGGAGATGCAGGAAAATATTTAATACGTTTTAACAATAAAACGCTCTTAGGCGAATGCAAATTTGTGTGTAGGTAAATGTACCTAGACTGACTTACGAATGTATAAATTCTATTCATAGCAGGAAAAAAATCATTATAAAATGCAGATGATGTTTATAATGCAGAACCAACACAGATGTATTGTTTATTCTCAGTCCAACATATAAACAAATTTCAAAACAATTTCAGAGCTGTAATCAAATCTTAGATTATGAAAGAAAGCTAAATCAAATTTTGCAACTCATCCCTTATCAACCAAATGCACACCGCTAGAGATTCAAAATGTTTCCATGGCATTTAAATCTGTAAATTAATTGAGCAGGTAAGCAGCATTATACATTTTCATGAGGCATCTGATTTATTCACATATCAGTCCTTGTATTCCATCTCACTTATCTCTGTGAGAGACTTGGAAGGTGCCCCTTTTCCTCAGTCCTCCCAAGTGAGATAAGTGAGGCTTTGTATATGAAAAGAGAAAAATTTACCATTGCTCACAGGGAGAGGAAATTATTGTTTATGTACAACAGTTAAATAAGAAGTTAGTATAGTGAGTAAATGATGTTTTGCACAATATCGTCAATAATTTTCCATCTATTTTTGCTACATCAACAGTGTCAAAGAATAATCAACCATTTTGCACCTCTGAGCAATCTGTTTTGAGAGAATCAGGTGAATTAATTTATTAAATTATTCTTTTGTAAAGGCAGTTAAATTTCATTCCTGCATGAATCAGTGTTGACTGAATTGTTTGAATGAATTATTCAATGACTCAATCATACGGGCATTTACCCCCCATTTTTGCCATATTATAATATCCAAAGTCAATAGTTGAATCCCCTCTGGCTATTAAAGAAAACTTCAGGATGACCATGGCACTCTTTCGAATTAAAGCGCCTTTATTATCAGATGGCTACATACAAAAAAATCTAAAAACTCCCCAACGTGTTTCGGCCCAGGCCTTCCTCAGGGAGAGCAACACAACAAACTCAACAACAGTTGTCAACATCACTTTGCAGCATAAAACATTCACCAATACATTTCCAAACTCAAAAAACACCACTTCATAAATCAATGAAAAAGAATCAATGCCGTTGCTGTATATAAACTTTTTAAGAATCAAAAACAATGGTTAACCCACCTGATATTCATCACCAAATAGTTTTGAACAGTGATTTTTAAGATGAGTCTATGGTGAGTAGTTTACACATTTTATGAATTGAAAAATTCACAAAGAAAAAAAAAAAGCCTAAAAAAAATCATAGAAATTTTTGGTTTTGGTATGATTTGAATTAGAAGTAGAAAATCTTTCATGCTTACTATAAACTAAACGTGGAGGAACAGTGTGATGTATATATAAGTGGGGGAAATCGGTATGCGTCTGATAGCTTGAGAGTGTCTCGATATGATGGATGTTCTTGCCAGGAGGAAATGACTTGCAGCTGTTTTACTCTAGATATACTGCACTTGTCTTAGTTTTGAAGCAAGACACATGAAAGACATACCGATGACTATTAGTAAGGTAAAACTGAATGTGGCCAACTGTTCCTCTGAACACATGTAACACAAAATGATGTACAAAATACAAAATATGATAATAAATACTAGATATACACATAAAAGTAGTATTAGTCAATTTAGTAGTTATGTTTGTTATTAAGTCAGGTATTGTCTCTCACAATCCATTTTACTTCCACACTGTGATGAGAAATATAAGATATTAAACAAGAAAAATTGTGAGATACCTTTTTTTTTGCTAAAGAGAACCACATTTACAAGCATAGACTAAATAATAATTAAATATTCTAAGAGGGTTACAATACATGTAATTCTGAAATACCATAATACAAGCAATTGAATTTTAGGGTTATTTAGTATTCACATTTATATCAACAACTTTCTTGAAAATAAAAAAAAGCTACAAAAAAATGCTTCAGAAAAAAGTGGCAGTTTGAGAATGGAGACAAGTGTGCCAAAACAATCCCTAAAAAGATATTTGGCTTTTGGTTAACATTAAGCACAGTTAGGTGTCTTTTGTGGAATACTTGATTGTAATTGTTCAATGTCAGAAAAACAAGCAATGTAAACTGGTTCAGTGTCAGATATTTCCTAATATATGGACATAATAACCTCCGCTACTTTCATGTCTCTCGTATTAAGGTGACGTCACATTGGCAACATTTTAGCGAACTTCTGCAGGCAAAAAAGGTCCATAGTCAATGGTGTAGTCACCTAGAAGTCGCTGTCAAACCAAGTAGCTTTTTCTTTTTCTGATTGCGCAGATTCTTATTGAAATGACTACATTTCACCTAGTTTCAAGTGTAATGCTGTTTTCTCATATATTTCATTGGTCATTTTCAATGAAAGAGATACTACTCTGGACTCTTTTTTTTTTCTCTGAAAAATATTTTGAAAGCATTTACCCCTGCTGTCTACTTCTTACCTCATCCTATTTGTAAACCAGACACTGTTCTCTGATGCAGCATGAAAATGAGATCTCCGTCCAGTAGCAATTCTACCTTGAACACTAATGCTGGAGGTCACTGAACTCTTCTGAGTCATGCATTTGCATAGTAATGAAAAAATACTAACAGACCTTTTCATTTTACCTTACCTACCTCTTGATCAAAAAGAGGGGACAATACCTTTGTATCCATCAATGCTCTCAATACTACTTAACAACCGCTGTGTCATAAATACCTGGTTGTTGAGCTCCATTTGAGCATTTAAAAGAAAATTCCTGTTAAGGCTGGTATAATAGCCTTACATTCTCTATCATGATTTATGTTTGCTTTATACTTATATGTTCACAACAAGCATGATAACTGTAAAGATACAAATAAAGATTTAGTTTAAAAAAAATTAAAAATTGTAATGAATTTTGACGTCTACACCACAACTATTATGATAATGACAGAGGAACAATATCAGGGGAATCATTTTAGGAAAGATCTGTTCCCCGGCGATTAATGATAAAAACATTGACAGCCAATCAGAATCCATCTGACTTTAAAGGCCCCCTGAAATCTCAAATTTGTTTTTTAGCTGGTCTGTTCCAAAACAATGACAAAATTTGCATTTAGGAGATAATCATTCAAAACTTACAGTCTCTGCTTCTGCTAAAATGGATATTATTAAGAGTGACCACAGTCAATCTGACTGCAGTAGATGTGAAAGATATTAATAAAAATGATGTTAAAATGATGCTTAGTTACCAATGATCGCACGCGAACTCGACAATTGATTACTGTGGACTTCGAACGAAAACAGGAAGTAAATACAGGTATGTGAGCTGGCTGAATTAACATCATTTTTATTAATATCTTTCACATCTACTGCAGTCAGATTGACTGTGGTCACTCTTAATAACACCACTCACATGGCTGTGCACTCGTAATGACAAATCAAGGATGTTAAGAGGCTAAAAGCAGGTTTAGAACTTGCCCCATTGAAGTCAACAGGGTGCGGATTTTAAAAAGAGGATAACACGGTGTGGGCAACACCAATTTTTGTCGTTTTTGTCTGTACTGACAGCACTCCAAATGTACAAAAAAATGAGCTCAATGTTAAAATTGACCAGAGTTCTCCTTTAAGAATGAAATGGCTAGAATTTATTCACACCTCTACTATTAAATCCAACGTATCATCAGCGCTTGGATTCTGTGAGGTAAACTAAACGCTTTTGGCTATTTAAAAAGGGGGAGGAGACATTCAATATGTCCGCCTAGCTTCCTGTTTTAGTGGAAACTACATCAACGCATCATACAAAGCTACACGTTTCAAGTTATTTCAGTGGGCCTTTAAAGAGCTTGAACATTTAAAGCAGCAGACGTGTACGTTGGTGTGGACGCTATCTTTATACTTATGGTGTCAACAGGCCCTACATTTTTCATTCCTGTTCTGTTCTAAAAAGGTTAAAGGATTTGTTGTGGAGTGAGAGGAACTCAAATAAATGGTTATATTGTTTAAAATGTGTAAAGGTTTTGTGTCATTTAGGGCTATTGATATTTTGTTAAAACTTGACTTATACTCTGCTGTGACTTACCTGTCTTTTCTTTCTTAACAATGCAATTTTAACCCGGTGAAATTTATAGTCGTGTGACACATTTTCCGAAAAGCACGGTAGAGCTCAGTGGCATTGCATGCTTGCGAGTGATTAATTCACATAAGTGTTGATTGATAAGCATTGCCTCCTGCCTTTGGTCAGCCTCTCCTTCTCCAGGTAACTGTGCTACTCATTACAGCTGCCTCCAGCCGCCACAGATAACAAGTCGCCATAAATGGGTTAGCCACTGGAGCTCGGGCACTCATTGCTTTTCCCAGAGATCAGGTCTTAACCTGAAGCCATTATGGAGACCTTTTCTTAAATCTGAGGGACTGACTGCCAAGCAGAGACGGTGTAATTGCTATGAGAAGAGATTCATCAAGACTAAAGCAGGAACGGAACATGTTGAGAAAAGCTGCTTCACTCTGCAGACAAAATGGGGCCGATCAGAAATGGAAGTTAAATGCCTTCAGAAGCACACTGAACACCTAATTTGCATATGGGGATTTGCAGGGAGTCTCCTCTCAAGTGGACAGTGAATTTGGTGGATGGAGCAAAAAAGACAGTGATGCATTTAGTCTAGCAGAGTGTAACATGTAGTTGACATGAGAATGGACTGAAACTCTTCAATTAAATGTGTTTACATTGCTGTGCACTGATTGTATGAAGGGCAGGAGGGTAAATCTTTTGAACTTTTTAAAATATAATATATATGTTTGTGTTGTAATTTTAGAGACTATACAACACTCTTAAAATTAAAGGTTCTTTATTGTTTTTTTTTAACTGTTCTTTGAGGAACCTTTCAGTGTTTGGAAATGTATCTGTATTTGATGGAATATTTTATTCTAAAGATAATTCTTTGGAATTTAACGACTGATAGTACTGTTAATTATTATACTGGGATAATTATATAGACAAGAAAAATTAGTTCTTGTTAAACTGATTATCTTAAATTTAAATAATGACTTTGAATCCTATTTAAACTCTTTGTAGATTTAACAAAAACCCCCAAATAGTATAGTTATAAAGGAAATGTAATTTTTTTCTGGCTTTGTAATGATGTTATTATTGTTACAATGTACACATAACAAAATAACAACTGATTTTACTTAATAGTGAACATTAAAAAAATGTGCTTAAAATAAATATTGTTTCCATCTTTATAATAAGAAATGAAAGGAAGAACCCCCAAGAAAAACACTTAAATTTAGCACCATCATCTCTAAGGGCAATTATCTGTGAGAGCGGAGGAAGTTCCCTGTGTATTATGTTCAGTGTCTGCAAGTAAGTTTGTTACTCTTGTTTCCTCATATGAGGAAGTCATATTAAGCAGATTGGAAATAGAAAATGAATAAACCATTTAAAAAAAGAATAATCCATTGCGGTGATTTAGTCTTTTTTTCTCTATTTCTGCATGGACAAGCAAGCAAACAGTTGTTTCAGCTTGCACTGATTAAGGCAAAGTCTGCGCCCATGCATATTTGATTGCATGTCCATCCATGTGGAAATGAACATGAATGTACTGCAATTACTGGTTATTCATCCAATTATCCACATTTTTACTCAGTTCTGTTAAATCTAACAGGGGGGGGGGGGGGGGGGTATGTGAAATATATACTTTAAGTCCGTGGTTCGGCAGATTAGGAGATCTGCTCCTTGTGCAGTTCAAACTATTGTTAAAACTCATGCAGACAGCTATATAATCACAATTTTGACACTATCAATCTAACAGGAAAATATGGTATTAATGTGTAGAACAAGCTCCAGATGCATGATGCAGGATAGTGGCAGATGGGAAACTTCGAGGTGAAGGGAGAGAGAGCACTTTAAATGGACCATAATTGATGCCCTTTTGCTGGTGACCATCTCTGTTGAGAGGCTTGTTCCTCACTTTTGTCAGATGCCTATTTACTTTTCATCTTTTAAACTAGCAGGCTCTACAAAAAGCCCACAAGGACCTCCTCTGTTTTCTTGTAATTAGCTTTGAATCAATTCCCCCCCACACTCAATATTCAGCCCACACTCCCTTTGAATATTCATCCATAAACGTGCCATTCTGGTGAGTCTGTGTCTCATGTGAAGCTCCTGATTAAACAAGAGATTTCAAATGTGCCATTATTTACTCACCCTCATATCGTCTCAAAACTCCATGGTTTTCTTTCTTTTACTGAAACACTGAAAGAGATGTTTAGAAGGATGTTCGGATACTCTTTTCTACACTCTTAGAAGGAAAGGTTTTAGAACCTTTTAATGTTCCGTCAGGAGCTTCATATATAGAACCTTTTCTGGTTCCCATCACGGGATCATGTTATGGATTTAGTTGTGATCAATTTTATTTTAATAAATTTTTGATTTTGTTTAAATGTTATGAATTAAACGTCTCATAAACATACTTTATCACTGGAAACAATGCAAAAACTTGTTAAACATGAAAGTATTATGCAGTCATTTAAGACATTTCTCCTATGGAACTGTTTTGGCATTGAGAGTTCCTAAAGTTGAGTCAAGAACCCCAGTGTTCTATGTTGAACCCCATTAAACCTTTTTTTTAAGAGATAGATAGATAGACAGACAAACAGATAGACAGACAGACAGACAGACAGACAGACAGACAGACAGACAGGTAGATAGATAGATAGATAGATAGATAGATAGACAGACAGACAGACAGACAGACAGACAGACAGACAGACAGACAGACAGGTAGATAGACAGACAGACAGAAGGACAAAGAGTCTGAAACATCCTTTATCATACTGTAAATCTGAGAAATCTCTTTCTTACCTTGCACCAAGAGACATTATTTATTTAATCCCAAGGAAGTATATTTGTATAAGGTAAATATTTAATAGCTTGGTGCCCATGAGTTATCAGCGACAGTGGCTGTTTTTACACCTATATACTAATGCTGTGTACTGACATTATTTATTTTACTTTTTTATTTTACTTTCTAGCGCTTCTGGATTGAATTATTCAGTGTGCTGAGTCGGAGACTGACCTGTAGCAGAACATTTACCAGTGTAGACATTTATGTGGAGTGCTTCACAGTGCATTTTCAAATATGTAAATGTATACTACAAACATTTGATTGGTTTCATGGTACATTTATGAAATTCAGAGTTGTTTAAGACAAATGCAAATTTTTGAGACTGTATTTTTGTGTTAATAGAGAACGAATGCAATGAATATGTTATGAAACACCTGGCTGATAGCGATTTAATTCCCTCTTAATTACTGTCTGATTTTGGCAAATCTCGAGCATGTACTTGGCAGAAGGGCTTTGCAATAATCTCTCATCTTGTTAATGTGTGCTATATTTGATCTCTTATACTCCTGTAGTTTTCTTGACCAAATGCATCATTTTATAAGTCTAGGATCCTGAATAAGAGACACTCAGGAAGTTTGAGAAAAGTATAAAAGTGTGTAATTGCACCATTTAGACCAATACTGTACACACAAATTAAACTATGCATACTATTTTCCACATCCTGCTGATTTCAGTGCAATATTAATAAATGTACTTCTGAGGGCACAGACGACTTAAAGAAAAACTAAAAATAAAGCACTAAAAGGTCTTCCGACATGGTCTAACACTTATGCTTCATCTGTTTTCTGATGGATAACAATATGAAAGCAGCCAAGTGAACAAAACCAAAAGGGGGGAAGAATGAACAGAAGGTGCAGCAGATTAAAGTACTTTCATAATACAGTGGTAGAGAGTCCATGGCCTTTTATGCAGCCTGACAGTGTTTTGTGCATTTTCTTTTGAAGATGGTGAGCCGTAATACCTCAATACTGTGCAGTGTACAAAACACATTCAAGATCCTTGGGCGTACACTAGTATCCTCTTGCACCATAATAAATCTGAAGTAGATTACAATATTAGATGCATTCACTAGCTTTTTGTTTAAAGTATAACAAGCATAATTGCATTGATTAGAAATTACTGAAATGTAATCGGCTATGATTTATGTGAGGTCATGAAAGTGTGGTGTATGATTTTTCATGCTTTTACAGAAATGTGCTCCATAATCATTTTAAATGCAGGATGTTTATTAGGTCATGTGCATTTGGCTCATTTACCATCTGCTGAACTAAAGCCACATGAATATATCATATTCATATGCAAGAAATGGACACATATTATTTATTTATTCTTTGATTAATCATATCAAGATCAAAATCTATAAATATATCTATAAAATGTTTTAAATCTATTTAAAATGTATGTAATGCAATATCACACAAGCAAGCTCATGCTGCAGGAAATCATAGAGGAAGCCCAGTTGCCAGTGTTATATAGACAGTTTTATACAACAGTTCAATAAAGAAAAAATAATAATGTTGAGAAAACTAAAATTTTGTGGGATATGAGACAATATTGCCAATTATTTTGTCTGTTTTTGCTCTGCCCAAGTAAATTATTCCAAACAAAGCCACCACAGAGACTTGCAAGTAACAGTGTTTTGTTTCGTGAAATAGAGCATCAGTGCTTTTGAATGAATAGGTTGAATAAATAATAAGACTCACTCATAAAATTCATGTTTCATTAATAAATGCTTTAGGAGTACTTTTTAATGTTAGTTCATGTTAACTAATGTAGTTAACTAATACAAATGGAACCTTATTAATGTGTTACCAATATTTTATGTGTAAACATTACGTTATCAAAGAATATACTGAGAATCCATACTGTGCTTGCTACACCTTTATTGTGTTGAATTTATTATTTGATGTATTACATTGAATTGTATTAGAGAGGGGTTTTTGTTTTAAGTAAACCTCTAATGGACACTTAAGTGCAGTGCTTCACATTAAACAAATGGACATACATAATTAATACATTGCCTTACAATGTCACTAAATGAATACAGTAGCACAATGAGTTTTTTCTTTCTTTTTTTCCTTTGATACCACCTGTGTGTATTTGTAGTTGGAATAATGTAGGATTAACTTAAGACATCGAAATATTGCTAAACAGTAAGAAACAAATGTAAACTGTTTAAACATGCTCCGATTTTCATGACCTCATGCTGACAAAAAGCTATTGAATTCATGTACGAAGCGCACAAACGAATTAGACGAAGAGCAGGCCAAAATGGACGTGAGGCTATATCTCTACGAAGCTTTAGCATATTCACACACAACTTGGTACAAGTCATCACAAGCATGACCTGAGGGTTCACGAGTAGCTTCGGCACAGCGCCATCTACTGGTCAAGAGATATGAAAAATTGGTTCACATGTTTAACATTTCTCGCAGATACATACATATCTACAATTATGTATCTACGTTGTACATACATACAACCCCTCAGGGCTCAATGAAGATTTTCATATATAGCTTTAAGAAAAGAGTCATTGGTTTAACAGAACAGTTGTGATGGTACAGAATTTGCCTTCAGGCTGTTCAGTTCTACAACCTAAAGAAGCAACAACTGTGTAGTGAAGATTCAGTCTTGTGAGATCTTACTAGTGGCCATGGGAATGTCAGCTAGAGTACTAGAAGTATTCATGCGGATCATTCTGCTGGAGGTTGTGAGGCTGCTCTGAGTACGATGAGGTTTTCTTCTTTGAAATATGTTCTGGCATAGATATGACAGGAACTTCTTGTGAAGAGAAGCATAAATGAAGGGGTTGTAGCAAGCCGAGCTCATGGCTAACAAGTGGCACGTCACCTGTATCACATTGACGTGATTCTTGCTCAGGATGGCGAAGTCGGTGTCCAGGTCGCGAATGAGGTTGACTACCTGCAAGGGGAGCCAGGAGAACGCGAATGACAGCACGGAGACCAGGAGGAGACGAAAAGTCTTGCGCCTCTTGCGCCCCCACTTTTCCTGGTTGGAAGGTGTAGCGGCCATGAGCCGAGTAGCTCTGTGCTGCAGGTGGCAGGAGATTGCACAGTAGGAAATGGAAACTGCTGCTAGAGGAACAAAATAGGAAAGAAGCAGGAAGAAACATGAATATATTAGACGACCAAGCTCCTGCCCATGCCAGAACTCCTCACAAACTGCCATTTCGTGGCCAGTTGCACTCAGATCCAGGTACACCGTGTGCAAAGCAGTGGGGGTGGACATTGCCAAAGCACAGAGCCATACGCTGACCACCAACCAGATGCAGAAGGAACGACCTCCTCGCCGCCGAATAGGGTAGGCGACCACCACATATCGGTCCACCGCAATGGCGGTTAATGATAGGACTGCCGCAAACGCAGTCGCAGTCTGCATCAGGGTAACAAAATGACACATGAACTGGCCGAAAACCCATCCGCGCTCATCAAAGGCGTAAAACGCGGTCAGGGGAACACAGAAAAGGCACATAACCAGGTCAACCAGGGCCAGGTTTCCGATGAGGAAGTTTGTTGTGCTGTGAAGTTTCTTGTTCAGTCCGATGTGGATGAGGAGGAGAAGATTTCCAGAGCACGCTACCAGGACTAGCACTGCATAAAGAGGGATGAAGAGCGGCTTCAGGTCCATCAGGAGCCGGAGTCCACTGAACGATGACGCAGATGCATCTAAAGACATGTTTATCCACGATTCGTTATGGAGATACTCCATGTCCGTCATGGTGTGATGACAGCAAACAGACACCTGTTTGAAATAAATTGAATAGAAATGTAAACAATGTATATATAAAATTAGATTTTATATACTTTACACTCATTCGGAATTTTTAGGTACGCTATTTTTTTAAGAAATAGTTTTATTCAGCACGGATATATATCAAAAAGTGTCGGTGAAGACAAATGTTTCAAATAAATGCTGTTCTTCTGAACTTTCTATTAATCAAAGAATCTAGAAAAAAACTATTTTCAACATTGATAATAATCAAATCACCATATTAGAATAAGGATCTGAGGATCATGTGACATTGAAGACTAAAGTAATCATTTGCCATCACAGAAATAAATTATGATGTACTATGATGTATGAAATATAATGTATTACCCAGACAAACCGATGTACAACATGATTACAATTATTATTATTGATATTCATAATTTTGGGTATTGCTTTTAGGCTAATTAAATAAGTTTAACAATTTTATATTCTAAATATCTATTCTTGAATTTCAATGTTTTCATGCTGTTGGCAGCTAATAATTCCACCACACAAAACACGCTGTGGTCAGCTACATGTAAACTCACATGTAATTTAGTCAGGGTTGTGTTTTCTTTAACCTTGCAGATCTGCGACCCATTTTGAGAACCAATGCTGAAGAATTTTGGTCTGAAACAAATTCAGTGTTCTGTTAAATTCTTTAGATCTAAATGCCCTTTGTGAAATCAGCACAGATCACTACACTACACCAGACCGGATTAGATGGATTATTTGTGTGTAATTTAAAGTGGATCGGTCACGTACTCTATGTCTCTAGAACAAAACCAATCTTTTAAATAAAGGAAAGACTTGCATGGGAAAGTTATCTACAACTATACTGATTAAATGAACAGACCATTATGTATTGCAGAAACCCTAGCAAGTAAATCTTCTCTTTGATCGGTTCTCTGACCTCACATAAGTGACAAGATGTACAAATATCATCTTGACGTGATTCGTGACTCTGCTCTATTATTTTTGACTTCAATCATTGCAAGATTCTACACAAGAGATAGCAAAACGTTTAAGTCTTTCATCATTTTCTGAAATCTGCCGTGCATTAGGTGTACCGAGGAGCAACCACTTTTATCTCTTAGAAATAAAACTCGCTGAACAGCCATTTGAACGTACTTGTAAGAAGTCACTTTAAAATTGGCTAAGACTTAATAACTTCAGCAGGCATTTTGGCTTCTATCTGTTAGAGGACTCTTACAAGATGTTAAATGCTCAGACTTACAAGTGTTCACTGTAGAGGATAAATGGATCAGAAGAAATAATTGAACAAGAAAACACACACATCAGAGCCTGCTTATTATTTCAGCTAATTTAATAGATGGCTTTACTGTTTGCATTTTGCTGAAAAGCCATTAACAGTTGAAATAACATCATTTTCCATTGAGTGTTCACTCTGAACATGAACAGGACATTGCGAGACTGGCAATTAATGTCCTGCATGTTGCATTCAGTTAGAATACAGTGATTGTGATCTGTTCTGTTGGATCATCACAGAATGATGATGCTTCCCACCAAAAAATCACACTTACACCTCTAGTCTAAATGAAGAAGACAGCAGTTACATTTAAGATCCTTCTCTCAGCACTGGAGAGGCAATTTAACAGTTGTAATGGTTGAGTCATTGCCCACAAACCTAAAAGTCAGATTCAATTCAATAGGCTATGTAACTCAAGAGTGTGAGAAAGCAACGAGCCTAACTTCACATATTTTCCTCTGATGATAAATGAGGAGTTTAGTGGACGAAACACTCGGATGAATGAAATTATAACGATTGATGAGCAATTATTTCATCTAACATTCATCAAATGCATGTTTTCAAGTTCAAAATATTCTTACAATAAAGATAGGCAACGACTGAAATTATGCAAAGGTTATTTGCATTTACAGACACTTATTGATTTACTGAATAATAAATTAAAAATACTTGCAACATTATCTGATTGTTTAGTATGACTATATTTAGCTTTCTAATTGAAACATTATTGCGATACACACACAGCATTATTTCAATAAGGATGAATTGCCCACCTTTGTCCTCTTGATCACTTCTTCAGTGGATGAAGCATGATCCAAAAGCACTTAGGCTACTCTAAAAGGATACAGGTAAGACTTCTTCACAGACTGAGTAAATCACTACGTTGTCTATTAAATGAGACCCCGAGTAAATTTCCGGCTTGAAAGCTTCACAACTTGTGTAGGCTATACATTCGGCGCGAAGATCGCCTCCAGACACGCGCATCCTTCTACACGTCAATGCGCGCAAGTGTGAAGAACCTACCTAACGACCAGCCTGCTTACATAATCTTAAGATGAACTATTACATTGTTCCAACACGATTTCAGACCTCATCTGCTAAATGAATAAATGTAACCAATTAATTGAATAAATAAAACGAATTAAAATCGACAGAAATAAGAAAATGTTTTTTTAATTAAACGAATTTAATTAAATTACAATTTGTATATATTTTTATATCTAATGAGCTGCCTGCCGAGACACTTTTTGGACCTCATAGCTGCGTTTTAACGAATCGAGCATTTCTAATGTCCAAGCTGCTTTCTTAGCGCAGAAACTCGCGAGGTTTTGCGACACAACCATAACGTTTTCGTATTAGTAGGCTAATGAAAGTACTACCCTTACAAATAAATAAATAAATAAATGAGACACTGAAAACGGACGTCAAAAGAGACGTTGACCAATGTTGGATTTTCTACCCCACCTTCATTAATGTATCGAGGAAGGCTTTCAAAATATTGTAAACTAACTCAACTTATGATGTTGAGGAAAAAACTGGAAGCAGAAAACATACATTTTAATAATAAATATACCACTCATGCAATAAAGAATTAATTTTACACACACAATATGAATAACATTTTATAATTAAAGAGGTCAGCTGATGCCCTAAAGTGGTGACTCATCCATATTCAACAATAGTGACATCTATTGGTTTTTGCTGGGCAAACATATCAGTATGCATCACTACAAAGGTCACAAACGAATCTCATTATGGCTCCTTCATAGTTTTTATTATCCTTTTAGAATAAAGCCAACAGTTACTAACATGTTTAGAAACACTTAACATTCTCTACTCACGTTTAATTTAGTCCACTAACCTACATTTAAATTCAGGAGAATGTTCACCTACCAGAAATAAGATTATCAATTCATACAAATGTGTAAATGAAATAATGTAATGAAATTTTTTTATGTTTGGATTATCCAAGTTTCAATACTACAGGAAAGAAGTAAATAGCAAAAAATTCACAAGTAAATAATAAAATTCATTTTATGATACATAAATGGAATGATTCATGATAACGTAGTGAAGTTCTTCTAGCTGTTTCTTTTTCTTTGTTCAGAATATACATGTACTTCTGAAATGTCTCCAAGATAGAGATGTTATTTTTTTAATCACTCGTGTATTTTTCAATATGAGGATACAGTAATGTACCTTGAATTAAAAACTGGATTGAGGGAGACAAACAACCTAAGACACCTTCATTTATCTAAGTGAAACAAATGATCCCATTAAATGGATCATAATTTAGTTGCTTTCCACAACAAGAGCCCATACACTCTTAATTCCCCTAATACTGCTGGTCAGGTTATCGCTGGAATGAGATTATTTCTCTGGGCTTGGGCACTCTTCCTCCTCACATGGCCTGTCAGTTTGGGTTGAGCTAGCAAGAGCCTCACTGTTCTGTGTGGGCAAAAGAAGTAACTCCAGCTCCTCTGCATTGATGGCCACCCTTTCAGGAGACATCCAGCGCTTGAACTGCTCCAAAGCACTGCATGAAAGACAACACTGAATAATTACATGCACACTAAAATCATTTGACCATTGAAATAAATGGTATTTGTTCAACATAATCAGAATTAATGGCTCCTAAAATATTGCCAAGTCATAATTATTAATAAAACAGGCTCTTAAAACAAACATGGGAGTTATATGTGGGCATCTTCTCTGGCTAAGTAGCAAAACATATTTTGCACTTGTTATAGGCGATGTTGATTCACAGACTCAATCCAAGAGTAAGTCAACAACAGAATGGTTCAAGCAGAATAAATTCAGTTTTTTAGATTGGCCAAGTCAGAGTCCTGACCTTCCCCTGACATTTTACAGTGTAATCTAAAGTAGACCATTCCAGTAAGAAATTCAAGAAATGATATATTCTGAAACAGTCTGGTATGGAGGAATGGCCCTAGGTTATAGTCAACATCACACAATTATTCCATTAATGTATGCCTTTTCTCAGTAAAAGGCAATGTTACATGCATGATTGTATATATTACACTGTTCCGTTCAAAAGTTTGGGGTTGCTAAGATTTTAGAAAGAAGTCTCTTATGCTCACCAAGGCTTTTTTGAAAAATACAGTAAAAAAAAAACATTGCGAAATATTATTACAATTTTAAAATATATTTAAAAATAAAGCTGAATTTTCAGCAGCCATTAAAAGACGCAAGTGTTGTCACATTACCAAAATTATGACTTTGATACGATACCCATCTACAATATATTGATTTGATACCAATATTTAACACAGCAAAAAAAAAAATTGAATTAATAGATGACAGAACTTAAAATTCTTTGTTTTATTTATTAATTTAAGCAACACTACTTGCAATTTAACCTCTTAACTGTCACTGTAACTTGGGACTTTTTTATTGCCTTTTTCCTATCACATCTTATTAATCATCATAAATTATGTATTATTAGAAAGCTTACTCCCTCCGTATTCATCCTGTGAAAACCATTTTGAAATAAGGCAGTGCGTTACCATTGAAACAGTAATTAAATTCCTTTTAGCAGGCTCCTCCCCTCTAGTGGGCAGTGTCATGTTTCGTATTACAAAATTTACTGCACTATTTTATAATCAAAGCTTTTTCTAATCTTGACAAAACTCTCACGGGAACTTCAATTTCTGTGATATCAACTTCAAATTTGGAACACAACCTGGTTAGATATATGGCTTTTTAATAACAGTTTTAGAAAAATATGAAATGTTTTGTAAAATATATATTTTGTATAAAACATAAAATGTTTAGAACGGTGTGTCTGCTTTATAGTAAACTTCTATAACTTGTTTTACATCTTTCATTTTACTCTTTAGCAATAATCTTCTGAGTGTCTTTAAAAAGAGACCAACCTTAGGTCAGTATTCTAAAGCATTCATGAATTACAACCATTTAAGTTTGGATAGTTCATTTTCAAGTCTATGCTCAAAAAAGGGGGTGACAAGTAAAGTGTTATAAGTGTGAATGCTGCGTTTGCAAATTGAGATGTTTGCAACATTGATAAGTTAGCTAAAAGGATTTGAGTTCGAAAATGTGTAGTGCTGTTGTGCCTCCACGAACAGGGTTGGAAAACACTGCTCTAGTATTATCCAGACCCGAATTTAGTTATCCAGAACCACAGCGCCATATGTGAAAGCGGTTTTAGGCCAGCAGTTAGTAACAAATACTACAGAAATTATCAAATGTAAAAATATAACACTGCATAGCCCACTGTATGAATTAACATACACTGATATTTATTAAAGCTACAAACTGATTTTCTTTTGTTGTTTGTTTAACATTAATGAAATAGACAGCAGACAGTGTATTAGGCTGCTGTCACTTTAAGCCAATGCATGGGGCCAATATATCAAATACTTTGAATATACTGATGCACATGTGATTTTTTCCCCCAGCTTCTTAGCTTCACTTTACACTGAATACTTGCCAAGACTGGCATTTATTCTGTGTTTTTAACTGTTATCACAATATTGCCCTTTATAGCTCTTTTTTAACATCAAGCACATCCTGTCCTTTATTTTCTCATTCATTCATGTTTCTTTATTGCTCTAACCTCTCAGTAACTTAAGTAGTAATACACTGCATGGATATAGTATTTACATACCAGTTCTATAAGAGGGGAAAAAAAGGTAGTGGAAGCAGAGATTCTGCACACAACATGGCTCTTATTAAAACACTGTCATTATCAAAGGATCGGTCCAAATATAATGAGGAATAGTACCATTATTAACAGCAGGAACTCATCCTAATATGTTGATTCGGTGCTCAAGAAACATTTTTTTTTATATTACTATGTTGAAAACAGCTGTGCTGCTTAATATTTTATAGAAACCATGATGCATTTTTCCCCAAAATTCTTTGATTCTGTTTCATTAAATTGAAATAGATATATTTTGTAACATTATAAATGGATTTGTCACTTTTGATTAACTTAATCCATCCTTGCTGAATGAAGTATAATAATGTTATTATACTTCAAAAAATTTTTTATTTCTAATTGTAATTAACAAAGAGATGTTATTCAAATTGGTTGTAATCTACAATTAGGGTGAGCTGAATGATATAAGTTGAATTTTTACAATACTTGTAGACAATGATCCTATAAGCGCGTGTGAATAGTTCAAGATGTCTCATCCTAACCTCTGATCGAAGTTTCCTTCCTGGAACAGTTCTGAGGTTTGGGCATCGTGGAGGAATCTATCCCAGCATTCCTTTTTAGCCTGGGACAAGGAACGGAGCATTTCCCTTGATGTAACTTCATTCGATTGTCCCTTGATCCTCTTCAATCGATTTTCTGTACAGTAGGAACATAACACGCTCTTAGAGAACAAATCAACAGGCCATATTTAAATAACATGATTATCAAATGCAATTCCCTGTACCTAAACTGGCAATGTAAATGTCAGAGTCAGCCATTGGTTCCCAGGGGCTGAAAGATGCTCTGGAGGAGTTTGTAAGTGGGTTGCCTGGAAAGGAAGGCTCAAATGAGTCTGTAAATTGCCCACCATCCTGTTCCTGAGGCTCTGGGAGACTTGAGCAGATCTCAGACCACAGTTCTACACTAGATCGGGCCGAATGGATTTCGAAGTCGTCAATCATCACGTTTCTGAATGAAAAATCAGTTATAAAAAAACCTCGAGTGTTATACATGGGATATCAACAATCATGGGTTAAAAATAAAAAAGGCAGGGATGTCAAGTTTTCTGTGAATAAATAATGCAATTTAATATTATAAAGCTGATAATATAATATCTGCATAATTTTAATAGCGTTAATTTGCTGGTTGTTTACATAGCAAGGTCTCAAAAAATCTTCACGATTGACATTACTAGCTCTTAGGCAAGCCCGTATAATGGAACTGTAGAAAATTATCAGTCATAAAACTAAAGCAGTGGTGCCTACCTTAAAGTACAATGCTTTCAACGCAGCACAGACCTAAAATTACACATTAAAAGACAAAATAAATTCAAGCGTTAGCATGTAACACCCATACTTCTGATTGCTTTGCCTTCTCTGCTACTGAGACACACGTAACCGGCAGGAATTACCCATCGAATATAATTGGCCGTCACACCTGTCCGTCAATAATTCCCTGAATGCGATTGGTCAAAGAGATACGTTTGGAAACCCTACTTCCGTTTACTTCTTCAGCACGTTGATATCGGGTCGAATTTTACAAGTAAGACATTTGATCTGTCTTGACAGTTATGCATTTAGTCTATCTAGCATTTTAAAACAATATTGTGTAAACTTGTACTTGAGGTGCTGCATATTGTTATTTTTATTGCTCAGTGATGTTTTAGTTGTGCGATAAGAAAACTACGTATAACATTTTAAAGCCCAGTTTGTTGCGTATAGCATAATATTCTGTTATTTCCGGTTATTTCACTGTCTATTTGCTGTCTGGCTTGCAACATTTAGGTCAGATCCAATTCTCACGTTTGTTGTTGAACTGAATCAAGACTCATGTTGGACGCATCAGTGGTCTGAGGTCTAAAAACAGGTATCCAGACATTAAAGCTATTAAAATGAGCAAACACAGTATAACATGCATCAGAAATTTAATTACTCGTTTAGTTTTTAATCTACACAAAATAATGCATACCCTTTTAACAACTATCAATGTACCCTGCTGGATAAAGAAGCCTAAGTTTGCTGCTTCTATTTCTCCCAGCTAGGTGAAGCTGCTCTTTTGGCTGTATTAAGATTTTTTACACTTTGTAGACCAGCTTGGTAAAGAATAAGTTGTTTAAGTTGGTTATTTTTTCAGCAGGGTAATAACTGAAGACTGAGGTCAGGTGTATCTCAGAGTGAATTTACAGACTGTCCGAACATGAAAGTTATTTTTGTGGAATGAACAAGAAATAAAAATGTGATTTGTTGCAGGCGGTGCCAGTCAGGCAATGCAGACTGTGCTCAGACTGGCAGCCGTAGCGGTCCCTATGGGTTTGCTGCTCTCCAGAACCATGGCATGGATCTCTAGTGGCAAAACACATATAGAGCTCATCACTCGCTTGAAAGGTTAGTGGAGAGATGGATCTATAAATAGACAGAGACATAGATAGTCATATAAAAACAATACTTGGATGTCATTGTACATATGTATGTCAATACACAGATTTATGTAATTTAATGGATATAGATTTACTAGCATAGAGTTTAATGTGTTTTTCTGTGATAGATCATGGAGTCATCCACAGTGACCGAGTGTTTAATGCTATGCTTGCCACCGATAGAGGGATTTATTCCAGAGACCACCCTTATGCTGATTCTCCCCAGTCCATAGGTGATTTCTTTCAACAGCAGGCATGTTGGTTTCAAAATAGATGAAGTAAACTGAAAACAGTGCAGAGCCATTTTTCATTTACACATTGTTTTTTTTTTCTTCTCTATAAAGGATTCAAGGCTACAATCAGTGCCCCTCATATGGTAGGTCAGACAAACCCTTCTAAAAGTACATGTAACTGTCATATTTAATATGTTCTAATGAATGATTGCTTGTGTAGCATGCACATGCTCTTGAGGTTCTCAGTGAAAAGTTAAAAGAAGGAGCCTCAGCCCTGGATGTGGGTTCAGGAAGCGGATATCTCACTGCATGCTTTGCCAGAATGGTGAGTGCAGGCTTGTTTCAGCATGTCATGAAAGTTTTTAATATAAAACATATTTTTTTATCCCCCCATTTTTTTATAAAAAAAAATACCTGTTGCAAATAATCAGAAAAAGAAGAAATGCGAGGTATACTCCAAATATACAGTATATTAGTCCTATATAGTACCGGTCAAAAGTTTGGAATCATTACTATTTTTTATGTTTTTGAAAGAAGTCTCTTATGCTCATCAAGCCTGCATTTATTTAGTTTTTAAATACAGAAAAAACAGTTATATTGTGAAATATTATTACAATTTAAAATAATGGTTTTCTATTTTAATATACTTTAAAATATAATTTATTTCTGTGATGCAAAGCAGAATTTTCATCAGCCATGTTACTCTAGTCTTCAGTGTCACATGATTTTTCCGAAATCGTTCTAATATGCTTATTTGATACTCTGTTATGATCAGTGATGGAAACAGTTGTGCTGCTTAATGGTTTTTTTGGAACCTGTGATACTTTTTTCAGGATTAGTTAAGAAGAACAGCATTTATTCAAAATATATATATTTTTCTAACAATATAAATCTTCACTATCACTTTTAATCAATTTCACACATCCTTGCTGAATTTAAGTATTATTTTTTTTATTTTTTTTTAATAACTGAAAAATTACTTGCTTATATATTGTGTTATATATATGTTTTTCAGTTTAACTATGTTTATACTGCAGGTAGGGCCCTCTGGAAAGGTAGTGGGAATTGAGCACATAGATGAGCTGGTGCAAGCCTCTGTGAAAAATGTCCAGGCGGACGATCCAGAATTACTTGCCTCTGGACGAATTAAATTATTGGGTGAGGGGTTCAAATAATAGATTCAAATGAATTGTTATTTCTTATAAATAGAAACACAAACATTGCCAAATTGTACTTGTTTGTTTGCATTTTATAAATATTGCTATTGAAATTACAAGAATGTTTTAAATATCTTTTACTTTGTGCCTTTTTTGCAGTGGGTGACGGACGGTTAGGTTTTCCTGATGAAGCCCCCTATGATGCCATTCATGTTGGAGCAGCTGCTCCTACACTCCCTAAAGCTGTATGCACATTATGCATTGGATTTAATTGTTGTTTATACTGCCTGCAGTGGTCTGATTTAAACATGTGCATCAACAGCTCCTGGAACAGTTGAAGCCAGGTGGGAGACTTGTTTTGCCTGTGGGCCCGGAGGGTGGAAGCCAAATTCTCGAGCAGTATGACCGTCAGAGCGATGGCACTTTCCTCAGGAAAGCGCTGATGGGTGTGGTTTACGTCCCACTGACAGACAAACACCACCAGTGGCCAAGGTATGTATTAGTCCTTATGAGATGAATAAGATTCAGAACACAATGATTTATATTGCACTGTAGCTCATCACATTTGTTTCTCTTCCCAGTGATGAGCTCTGATTGCAGTATGGTTGCCCCTGCAGGAGATGGCGCTGGTGCTGTGGTTCAGCAAGCCCTTAGTACTGAGGGAAGGCCTCTCATCCCATCTCACCTGCTGCCTAGCAACACACTCGGATTCTTGACTAAAAACTCTAAGTTCAAATGCAGCAGTGGATTGAAATCAATGCTGTAATTTCTGAGGTGGTGTCCCTTCACATACTGAAATTGAGGGAGCAAGAACTTCCATATCTAAGGCTTTTGATCTCAGTATGCTTCATAAGTGGTTATGTGATCAGCTTTAACATACTAGACAGCCAGAAGCAATCAAAATAGAATACAGTTCTAAATGTAACTTCTACCATGCTACCTTTTGATTAATTATTTTGATGTCTCACTACTCACTCAGTTACATGTCAAGGCTTAAAAAAATGGGAAACAAAAATACTTTTAGCTATTGAAATTAAGAATTAAGAAAATGTGTTCTCTTTTTTTCTTTTTAATTCTGTGTCAGATCAGAGTCAGATGTTTAGTTGAAGTGTTGCTGTTGTCTAATCAGCTGTGTAATTTGATTTACATTTTTAATTCATCTAAGAAATGTTGTAGTAATCTACAAGCTAAATGTACACAATTAAATGTAAACTATACTAGACATTGTGGGTTTTTTTCACAAATTTAAAGCTGTCAGAATACTATGCGATCTATGAACTTTTTTTTGATTGCCAAGAAATATAACAATATATAGCACTGCATTAAAAATAATGTAGGGAAAAAACTGAAAATATGCATATTGTGTGAAAAGATGAAATAAGATTGACCATTGTCATTAAATAAAAAAGAAGCAATCAATTTTGCAGGCAAAAATAGTTCGGAATAATATTTGTGGTAAATTTCACCAGGCTCAGAAAAGTGAATAGGATGAAAGCAGATTTTACACCGATACTGTACAAATAAATCGTAAACAGATGACGTCACAGCGATGTCATCAACCCAAGACGGACATGACATAGTCTTTGAACCGCTGGATGGCAATGCTCACGTGTGTGAAGGGGAAGATAGCAGGTTTTAGTTCATTACTTTGCTTTGTAAAAAGAGAAAACAATAATTTCCTGAGAAACTTCAGGAACAAAAACGTGAGTGTTAAAACTCTGGGAACTCAACGAACAGCGTTAAATGTCAGGAGAAAAAGTGCACAAGTCTCCTTTAATTTCTCAAAACAACAGCGCTGCACACAGTTAAACGACATGGAGACTAAAGGGGCCACCATGGAAGAAGACAGCTGTGATACGGACATCACGGGTAGAACAAACTGCGGTAAACGTAAACATGAGGAGACGGATCAGGCAGCAAGACAAGGCCGCGGTAAGAAGCGAAAGAGGGTCGGAAAACAGCTACGTTCCGGAGAGCGGTACGTGCCTCCTCCACAGAAACGCAACCCGGGTGTGAGTTTCAGCCAAGAACATTTCGCGGAAACCTCCTACTATTTTGAAGGCGGTCTTCGCAAAGTGCATCCTTATTATTTTGATTTTAAGACTTACTGTAAGGGACGTTGGGTTGGTAAAACTCTACTAGACGTTTTCAAGAGTGAATTTCGCACGGAGTCTTTGGACTACTACAACGCTGCTGTCAAAGAGGGGCGGATTAAATTGAATGAAACGCCGGTGGATGACCTGAATATAGTACTAAAGGTAAGAGATCACGTGACAATGTTCACTGACTGTCTGTGTATGTGGTCCTGTTTAATTGTTTTGTATCTCTTTTCCTCGTTTAGAACAATGACTTTTTGAGGAACACGGTGCATCGTCACGAGCCCCCTGTCAGCGGGCAGCTCATGGAGGTTCTGGTGGATGATGGTGAAGTGGTGGTGGTGGATAAACCTGGCTCGCTTCCTGTGCATCCCTGTGGGCGCTACCGTCACAATACTGTCATCTTCATTCTGGGGAAAGAGAACGGTCTTAGTGGCCTTCACACAGTACATCGACTGGACCGCCTCACCTCAGGTGTGCTGCTGTTTGCTCGTACACTCGAGGTCTCCCAAAAACTGGACGAAATGGTTCGTGAGAGACAGGTAAGACAAACTCTCTGAGTGACGCTTGCTTGGTTTACAGTCTTGAAATGTCTGCATTCTGTTTGTTACCCCCTTAACATTCACTAAAGGAATCGTAGGTTAAGTAAAAGTTAAGCTCTGTCATAATAGAAAATTACTTTGACTCATTCCTTTGGCTTTGGAAAATTGATATAAATCTACTTAGTGGGAAGTACAGACTTATAGAGGACTAGGATCAATTTAACAAATAAATACATAAATTTAAACATGTTTGTTTAATCTTTCAAAATATAGACCTAGTTAGTTGCATGTAGCAATGATTGCATTTATAAAACATTAACTAATTGCTTTGCTTTGTCCTTTTGCCAATCAAGTCAAACATTTTATTTCCGTTGGACAGTTTGAGAGGAACCAATAAACTTTCTAATGAATTGTAAGACACATCCTCCATAAAACATGGCATGACTATTAGCAAAAAGTGTGCATATATGTTGTAATATGCTTCTCACAACACTGGTATAACTTTACAGACATGTGTTTTATACAGTCGATGTCTTTATGTAGTTTATTTATCTATTGTGTATGTATACTATGACTTTGGTCAACAAAATCTCCAGTAACATTTGTCTTTACTTTCATTGTGCTTCGAAGGGCCATGTCTTAAACATAATTTTAATTTAAAGTTTATTGGTTGCTCCCACGTCTCTTTTTTTTTTCTTCGCTTGATTGGTTGACAAATGGATATAGAAGGAGTTGGCAAATGGATTAAGAAAAGCAATTACCCAATTATTTTTTAAAATTATTATTAAATTTAAAACTTGGTCAAAATTGCAATTATTATTAATGTTTTATTTTGTTAAATAACATTCTTAACATGAGTTAAACGGTTTCAAATGACTATTTATGTCAGATTGTCAACTCTTCCTTACAAACTACCATTGTAAGCATTTAACTGTCAACACTGGGTTTTTTGTTCATTCTTTCAATGAGGGATGAGTCTCAAATTATATTCTGATGAGGTTAAGTAGATTTTAATGCTGTCAATAAGTAGAGCTTAACCAGGAGCATTCATTTAAATTGGTGTAAACATGGTTCCCACAATTATGGACAACTTGGAGATATCATGCATTTTTTGATTTCCAGGCCTGGAAACATGAAAGTGTCTATTTTCAGTACAGTTTTTTTTTCTCCCCTCTCTAAGGGTGCTGCTCAGCTATAAAACAGGGAACCCTGCACATGATATCCGCAAAAAATGTTTTTTATTAATTTGTTCCCTCGTTTTAATTTAATTAATAGGTAATGTGGCCACTATCTTGTTGTCGTCGTCTTTTATGAATAATATGAATTATGAATAATAATAAAACGTTTATGCAATCTCTCAAAGAAAAAAAACTTTATCCAATAACTTTATACGACTGTAATACTAAAAAGAAATAAGGTGTGGTAACCCTGCATAACACTGCTTTAAAATTGTAGCTGTGCAAATTCATGTCATTGGATATTTCATCACATTTAAATTGTACTTAAGTTTTTAAACAATCTTATTCATATCAGAACAAGAATATACAATATTTTGCTGCGGGTCTTAATTCACTCTTCAACAAATGAAGGCCTTAAAAAGGTTTTAAATCAGAGCAAAAAAATCTAAAATTCAGTAAGTGAATTAACTAAAATGTTGCATGCATTGCAAAAGAGGAATATCTTCCTCAGTATTTTTGTTTGTTTTGTTTTCCCATTCAAATATCTAAACACCCTTAAATTAAAATACATTTACTTGATGCAAAATTATATGAAATCTTGTTTAAAAAACAAAACAAATAGAGATTTTATGCTTAAAACTAAAACAAATGTCAATGGTATATGACATCTTGTTTTCCCTTTGAATTAAGTTGTTTTTTTCTGAAACCATTGGCAGATATTTGTTCTTGTTTTAATCTATAACAGTTTATTGTATCACTCAGGGGGGAAAAAAGACTTCTTATCTTGTCATTTTTCGAATGTATCTTGATTTAGATTTGTTTAGACAAAAATACAGAGAAAAAATACACTTTTTCAGCGTGATCAGAAGGGACAGTAAAAGTTATTTCCATATTCTAGTGGTTGGGAGAAGAGGTATTTAAGCCATTATTTGTAAAATGAATAAAAAAGTTATGGATATGTTTTAAGTGTTTTTAAACTTTGAAGCATTGAGCTTTAACCAGACTTTTGGTCTGTTTTTCACAGTTAGAAAAGGAATATGTGTGCCGTGTGGAGGGGGAGTTTCCAGAGGGTGAGGTGGTGTGTGAGGAACCCATCCTTGTAGTGTCCTTCCGGGTGGGCCTTTGCAGAGTGGATCCCAAAGGCAAAGAATCCCGCACAGTCTTCCAGAGACTGAGCTATAACGGACACTCTAGTGTGGTCCGCTGTCTGCCTCTCACAGGACGTACTCACCAGATTCGTGTTCACCTTCAGTTCCTCGGCTTCCCAATCCTCAACGATCCCATATATGGGTCTTCTGCATGGGGTCCTAATAGAGCCAAAGGAGGGCTGGTAGGTATGAGTGATGAGGAGCTTCTAGAAGCTCTTATAGAAGAACATCGTTCAAAGGAGAGTCTGCACTTGTTGGATTTGCCTGATGAAGAGGTCTCAGGAAAACAAGGGCTGAAGACAGAATGTAAGGTTGGTGCTCAAGAACACCATGATCAGATAACGGTGCTTGATTCAAGTAGTGGTGCATGTGGTGATAGTTCCTGTAAAGTGCCTTTGGGTGAAGTGAAGGCAGAAGGCAGCCAAGGACTTCACAAGAGCACATCTGCAGTCGAGTCTGAGGGCGAGATGAATGGTGCTCAAAAAGAAAAGAATTCGGTCTCAGATGAAGCCCCCAGAACTGCAAAATTGAATTCTTTTGTCAGAGATCATTTATGTGGCGAGTGTAAAATTGTGCGCCCTGACCCACAAGAGAAGGATTTGATAATGTATCTGCATGCATTACGCTACAAAGGAGCGGACTTTGAATACTCAACCCGACTGCCTGACTGGGCCAAAGACGACTGGCTTCAGGATTAAACTCAAATCAGATGTATTCATGCAACATTTGTTACCAGATACTACTGCGCAAAAGTTTACAAGAATGTTTTTTTTAAACACACTTCGATTCCTGAATACATTAATTATGAATTCAAAATGACTTTTCACTTAATTTAAATCGATGAATTTATTAGTCTGTACTGCGGTGCATTTCTGTGTTTTGTCTTTTTTTTTTTCAATTCCTTATTTGATAAGGACAACATTTCATCTGACATTAACATACAGCAATAAAACTGACCTTTTTTGTGGGAATGCAAATTATTTTATACATACTGTATATAATTTGAAGTTCCTTCTACCCCTACAGGTGGGTAATTTTAATTAAAAGGCCTCATGAAAAATGCCGTGTTATGCATAGAAATTAAATGATCTTTTATTAACAAGGTTCGGGAGGAGCAGGTGCAGATAATTAACCCAATTAACACAAATGGAGATCAATCAGTAATCAACTTTTAGTTCCGTTATCTACTCTTACCAACGGTGGGAGTACTCTGGGTTCCGACCTCGGAGCCCTCCACCCGGACAGCACGTCAAATACGCATAACCTTTACCGTAATAATTATATGTAGATGTAAACTCATGAAAAAAATTAATTGCATCTTATGAAGTCCAGTTTCAACCTATTGAGACCTGAAAACCACCCCACAAAGTCAGAGATAGACTGTAGTGTAACCTCAATTAAAAATATTTTAATTTTTTATTGAAATTCTTCATCATAGTTTATCTTTTGACAACTTCAAATCTGATTTTACACACAGGCTAGCAACAACAGTAGTTCCACACCAGTAGGTTTTATAATACAACTTTTGGCACAATTCATTCTTAAATTTTGGCACTTTGTATTTTAAGATGCTTTGATAATTTCAAGGGCACATCTGCTGGCCTTAATGATGTAACATTAAATCAATCTGAGTATAAAAAAAGAGACATGCTCTTTCTAGCGAACACCTTTTTTTCTCAGTGTCATAGGTTTAGCTGACCTATGATTCCAGTTGTATAATTGACATTTTTGTGCACATCACAAAACACCACTTTTTTTTACATACAACCTTTTGCATTCTGATTAATGCATATCTTTCAAATACATAATGAACATGGAGGTAACACTCTCACAGTCTTGTATAGAGTTCAAATGTCATATCGCAGGTAGTTATAAATCTGGGTCATTAGTGAAACGTCCACACACGGATGCATTTTAACTAAAGCACACTGTTGTAATTGGCCTATATTCTAATGGGCAGTCATTGTCTTTTTTTAAAAGAGGTAATTTTATGGCTATGCAATAACAAAAATCGGTTTGAAAATATTTATCATAACATTCAATAAAAGGTACTCATGGGCAAAACAGTTATAGCCACAGTAGCAAGCACATTTATGCCAAGTTTTTCTAGCATAAGTTAAGCGTAGAATTATGGTATAGTTGGTTTTCAGTGCTTGATAATTTGTGTATAAAAACTTAAAAAATTATTTGAAGAACTTAATTGGTTGTTGAGTCTAAATAACAGTAAAGAAATTGATAATGATTGTAACCTTAAAATTATGGAGATTAGTTGAAAAGTTCATGGCTTGGTTGTGTAAAAGATCAGGCACAATTGTTCTTTTAAGTGTTTGTAAGTTTGCAGTTCAAGGCCCCTGAAGAAAGTCTTTTTCAAAGGCTAATGTGGGTGCACATTCAGTGTATATTTACATGACATGCAAGGAATCATGCTAAAAAAAAAGTCTCCTCTTCAAATTTCGTAAGCACTGTGTATACTTTGAAACAATTAATTAATGTTTGCAAAACATTGTCTAGGTCTCTTTCAGACAGATTCCGAAATGTAATTGCTCCTGAGTACAAAAGTTCAGCCCACCATATAAAGTACTGGCCATGCTGTGGTTATTTAGATTTGACAATATTGATCAGCTGCCACCTTCACCTTTTCCTTCCCTTTTTATCCAGACATCGGGCATGTCAGGTTTGCTGTTGGGCAATATAACTGGCACCTCACTTTGTGTGGTCCTCACCCTACCAGACCCCGGGGAGGTAAGGTCATATACAGTCTCCTTCAAGGACAGACGTAAAGTGTCTCTCTTGCCATTAAGGTGGCCAGGTTGTAACTCTTCCTCGATCTTAACAGCTTGAGAGACTAAGATAGCAGGTTCTACTTCACTTAAGCAGGTCTCATTGGAGTCTTCGAGTCCCTCCATGGAACTCTGAGACTGACATGACATAAGCCGTTTGTGTATATGACAGCTAGTGGCTTCATCTATTGAGAGTGACGTTTCATTGACAGTGTCTGTAGTCTGAGTGATCATAATTTCTTCCATGCTTGAGGAAGGCGATAAAGAGACATTCCAAAGTTGGAGCCCACCTCTCATCTGGCCTCGGCATTTCTTGCACAAAACTTTCTCCTTAGATGCATCTTGTGGAGGAGCAACTACAGGACGCAATATATTCTCTTTGTACGGGGATGAGGTCTGGAGTGCTGGAGGTGGGTTGCAACCCTTAAGGTGCCTGCTACACATGTCTGCACTGTCAGCCTCAATGCTGACTCGATCATAGTCTTCCCTTGGACTAAGGCCACAGAACTGAATATCGTCAGAAAGGACAGAAGGTCTATTGGACAGCTTGCTGGTGCAAGTGCTATTCTCGAAGCTGTCGCTCAACTGGCAAGCAAGTGGCTGTAGCTCGTACTGTTCTGGCTCCCGTCCTCCGATCGGTTGGCGCTTTCTGTGGTGCTGCTGGTTGGGGCAAAGAAAGCCTTCGCTTTCTTTATTAAAACTTCTTCGAACCCGAGAACCCGTGCCACAGCCAAATGCCCCATTAGCTGCGGGATTGGTGGTCCCTTGTTCTGTAGCCGAACAGGACGACAGTATATTTTCAGAGGCTTGCTTTGTAACGCAGGGTAAGGTTATGCTCCCACAGTTCTTTTGGGGGCCAAAGAAGCAACACAATGACTGGAAGAAGAAAGTGGCGAAGCCACATGCAACACACTTCACAAGCAGGAGGAAGATCCCAAGCTTCCTGAAAAGCAATGCAGTTGCGGGTAACATAATAATACCGACGCAAAAATATGCCCCAGCACCTGTAGCTACCGGGTAACCCATTCTCTTTAGGGAATGTGCAACCCTGCCCAGTCTGTCACTGTGTGGGGCCAGGCTGTATGAAATGCAGTAATTGGCCACAAAGTCAACAGAAAGACCTGCAGCTGCTGAAATAAAGAGTGCTTCCACACCATTTAACTGCCATTCCAAAAGCACAAGGAGACCAACAGTAGCAAACACGCTTCCTCCCACCGCAATGGACACATACACACTTAATGGAATATTCCACGTCGTCAGTAAGAACAGTGCAAATGCGAGAGCTACCGAAAAGCCTGCCACCTCCAATGTCTCTGAACTCAAACAGTGCTGGAAGTCATATAAGCCTAGCTGGCTTACAAACCATCCTTTCTGCAGTCCCACTGGAGCCTTGGAGATTTCCCCATTAAACCATGATAAGATCTCTTGATAGAACTGTGACATTCTGCCGAAGTTGAAGCTGTAAAGTTGTACAGTCTTGAATGTTACTACAAGGGCAGTGATTCGACCCTCCGAATCAAACCTCAGGCCTCCACCACTGTTTAAGCGCCCCTCTGCATACTGTTCTGCCACCATCATGCTAAGGCACTGCTCGAAAACACTTGGTGGGTACGGAAAGGGAATATTATTGCAGCAAAAGCTAAATGCATCCTCGCTTTCTGAACAGCGCCGTATAGAAACCCAGTGAATCAAACGTTCGACAAAACACAAATTGTCTTCTGCGGTTTCCTGGTCAGCTGATAATGGAGAATAGAAGCTCTGGTTTTGAATTTCTCCACACAGATCCCGGAGCCACAGTTGGGCTTGGGGACTGGTCATATTGAACCATGGATCAAGAGCTAAAGATCCATTACTTTTTGGATCAAAGTGGTCACCATCGTCTGATGGAACGATGCCCCAAATTAGAGTTACCGTCATGGGTTCATCTTCTCCTTGTTTCATTCGCTCAAACATGAACTGGTGACGATATTCAGCATCGTATCTCTCAAAGGGATGGCTGGAACGGAACAGCTGAGTTGTCCTGCTGTTGGAAGTTGGCAGTTTCATGCCAGGGTCTACGCATGATATGTACGTTCCACCGACTGCGAGAACTGCAAACCAACAGATCCATATGTATCGGAATTTCACTACTCCACAAGGCAGGATCTTTAAAAAAAGCAGGTTCGATGTGTCCGAAAACCCTCGGCCAAACGTCCGAAGCTTCTGCCTCAAGGTAAACAGACAGCGCTTTCTTGAGCTTGTCTCCCAGAATCCACCTGTATTTTTTGAGCAGCAGGGCTTCCACGCTGCCTTTGCAACAGGGTTTGAAGACAGCTCAGCATAGCGTTCCTGCAAAATGAGGGTGCAAGGAAGCCAAACAAGAGCAAATATTGTGTTTATTAATGAAGCACTGCCAAGATATACAGCGAAGCATCTCACGGCAGTGATGCTACTTATGTAGCCTGAGTAAAACGTAATGCTAGATGTCAGACCTGACACTAATATCAAGTATCCTATTTCCTGTAAAACCCGGTTCATTCTCTTCTCAGGGACAGCTGGAGGGTTGTGGCTTAGCTGTAGTTTCCAGAAATCAACAAAAGTCAGGGCTTGATTTAGGCAACTTCCCAAAAGGACAAGGACTGATGCAAGATTAAGGAGTGGAAAAAATGTCAACCGAAATGCGACTTTGTAGAAAAAATATGAGGTGGAAAGTGATAAAAGGACAGACACCAGTGACATCACTGCTATAAATGGTGATTTGAGATATATTCCCATTGTGAACAAAAGTGCAAGAGCTGCAAGAACAGGATAGACAGAGTCCCGTGCCAAATAATACTTGAAAAGTTTCTTTTTAATTCCCAAATCCATTCCTGTTATGGTGGTGGTGTTGTAGGTCAGCTCATGACCCTCTAGATGGTCCAAATACATTTTCATCAATGGATCACCTTTCTCCACTGGTAGAAATACTACGCTATATTTTAGAGACGGGACCTTGTATTCAACAGTCTGTGGTCCCAGGAAGTCCTTGTCCACAAGGTAATGAAGAATCTGGAAGATGCTTGACAGTTTACAGCGGTGTGGGACAGATGCACAACGGCCAAATTTACTCCTCTCAGTACATGATGCAACCAGGCTTCTGTCATGGTAGTAAGGGGCACAGAATCTGAGCAGACCAAGGCTTTCAGAAACATGCTGTGGAGTCAGACTAAAGCAGGAAGAAATGTTGTTGAGAAGAGCCAAGTAGTTTCCCAGAGACCAACTTGGACAGCACTCATTTTCCACTGTGGAGCCGTACAACTCTGATCTGACCTGGCAGAGTTGATCAAATTGTGTCCCTGAACGGATCTAAAATGATAATGAAAAAAATTACTTGCATTTCGCAGCAAAAAGATTGCAAATATAAAAAAGTTGTATTGCTTTCAGTCTGCATTTTTCATGTTCAATCTCATATTTTGTAGGTATTTGTACATACCATTTGCATATATATATATATATGCTAAAATATAGACTTTGACCAAAAAGATATTTACAAATCTTTTATATTTTAATTGAAAATGTATTTGTATAGTTTCTTATTCAGAACCAAACTACCTGCACAAGTACCTATGATTACAAATGATCACTAATGATTCAATCCTGTAATATATGAATTTGATTATTAAAACACACTGAATAGATTATATCACATATCCATCAAAACACTGCATTTAATTTCTTCTTGAGAACTTGAGAATATTATCCTTTTGGGAAAATGTAGTCCTTGGTTTACCTGTGTCTGTTCCATCTGGCACATGGAGTAAATTGCCTTTAAACTCCAGAGACTGGCAGAGTTTCCAGAGCGGAAGACCAGCTGAGCATAGCGCTCTCCTACAGAACCACAGATTAGGTGACAGAAAACAGCATCACAAAAACATGCTGTGCTCCATTTACTGATTTATTAGGTTAGGAAATACCTGATTAAATCTCACCTGGGGCATCACAAAAAAAGTGCTCAGCGTAATCTCTGTGCAACATTCTCCTTGATCGTTCCCTTAACTGAGGTTCAGATCTAAGTGTGTCCTCTCTGTAAGACAAATATGTTTTTCAATATAATCATAACATACAATCATTTAGTATTAAAAGCAAAAGTCTGATTTAGTGAAAATATCAGTAGTAGATATTTAAAGTATGTTTAGCATCATACGATCGCCAAGAAATACCCTGCTGTAGTTCTTTCTGTGAGTTGCCATGGAACTGGGGACAATGATTTTCCAGGCCCAGTGTTTTGCTGTAACCTCATCCAGGTTGCTAGACGGATACTGATGTCTGTTCCACGAGGTTCAAAACCCTGTGAGATCCGATCAAAGACACATGAGAGGTAAGCAGAAACTCTTTGAAGTCATTATAAAAATGAATTGAAGTCATTTGAGGGGCCAATTTACAATTCTAAAGATTTAAAGTCCAATGTTGGCCAGGTTATTCTCAGAAATGTATTCAAGCAGAAAATAAACTCTTAGGTCTGGTTTCAGAGACAGGGCTTAAATTAAGCCAGGATTAGGCCTTAGCCTAAACGTGCCTTAGCAAAAAAACATCACTTGTGTGCATCTTGAGACAAAACAATTAGTACTGACATAGTTTAAGATATGTCGGTGCAACTTGCTTTCAGTTAACAGCCCAAACATGCATATTAGTTTGGGACTAGGCTTAAGCCTTGTCTGTGAAATCGGGCATTAATGTAAACATTTCTTGTAATTTTTAATCTCTCAGTTGTAACTGTTGCAACTGTGAATTTTAAAATTGCTTGTTTCAAACTTAATCTTACAAAGATTTATTTTATGTTTTACTTATTTTCTTACATCACTTTTAGTATGTTTAATTGAATTCCTTTCCTTTTTCAGTACAAACAAAGAGATTCATTAAATTGAAGCATTAAACTTCATTACTTCTATATTATAGACATGGACATACTCACCAACAAAGGCTCTGAAAAGTCAAGCAGAGGACCCGTCAAAATCCCAGCCAGTGAACAGGCAAACAGAACTAGCGTACATGAAATGAGTACAGTCATCGGATACTCCACTATGACCTGGGAATAGCTGTAAAAATCAATGGTGTTCAAATGGACAAATTTAGTCTAATTGCTGTATGGCACATTAACTTGCATCATACTGGTATTTGCTACTATGCATTTTAGAATTACATTACCACATTAGCCTTAAATGCTTAAATTAGCTTAAATGCTTCTTACCGATTCCTTTAAATCTAATATTGAACATAAGGCTAATTTGATAATGTACACTACTGTATTACTGTAAATAATAATCCTAATATTGAATTTCATGTGATGTTATTATAAACAAATAAATCTTTATCATCAGTTGCAATAAAACCATCTCACCTCCTTGGTATCCTATGCAGGCCATCATTCCTACTAAGAAGACAAACATAAAGATATAACATAATATGTTTACAATCAACTAGATGTATGTCCATTAGAATGATATTTATAATAGAAAAAGGGTCTGGACCTCACTGTCACCATGTGACGCTGTACAGGCTTGTGGTTACTGCCATCATGAGATCCATGGAGCCAATGGCACTGCATTTTATTGTGACACGAAGGCAGATGCGATGGACTGCTATGGACCGTCTTAACAGGACTCGCTGAATGCAAGTCTGCTTGATGGTAAGCATTCTTTTGACCTGAACATACACTGCTTTGATTTGAAGGCTGGTGACCACAGCACGGGCATCTTTTGCGTTGTGGTGAATGAGAGCCAGAGCCCTGTGATGCTTGATGGTGGAGTTGCGTAGAGGAGCTTGACTTGAACGGACTGTCGCTGTCTACTTGGTTCTCTTCTATCTTGACAGGACACATCTGAGATTCTGTGTTGTCATTGTCCGGAGGACACAGTGAAACCTCAGGAATTTCACTGCAAATAAAGCAGATGTTTTTAGTCCATTACTGGGCTGGTCTGTAGCTTTCACACCACTACCTTTTCAACGTAACCAGTTGTTTCAACAATCTGATAATTCATCAATTGGGCTGATCCAATTGCTGTAGCTTCTCAAGCTAGTAACTTACAGAATCAATGATCTGGTCGAGCAAGTCATTTTGGGAAATTATTTACTTTTACTTCACTACATTTTATCATTTTTAGTATGGGACATACCAGTTATTTCAACATGAAGAATTCACGAGACGCAATTATGTCAGATTCGTATTGAATCTTTTTTTTTAAAGCCGATTCTTACTGTATGAACCGGTTCGCAAATGGACTGATCCGACTGCTGCAGTTGATGAGCTAAGAATTAACTGATCCAGTCATTAAATGAACCATTTAATTAATTGTAAATGAAAATCATATTTAGGTTATGATTGACTAAGTTGTTTAAGTGCCAAATCAGCTGTAAACGGCTTGTTTTTTCAAGAGCACAACGTGTTTATGCTTACTGCATTTAATGTCATATTTTGCTGCATGATTTCACTTGTTTGTATAAACACTTCAATTTGGTAACTTGATTACTTGATATTGAACGTTTAATCGTTTGCTAGCGTCAGACATGAAAAAAAAGAAATGTTTGCATATTTGCCTGAATCCATCATGTTGACCAAAAAATTTAATGTTTAAAGATTTTGTAATGGTAAAATAATCATTAGTTGTCCCACAAATACTTAACTTAAGTGTACTTAACTTAATGTCCTTCTAACATTTATGTTTACAGCTGAGTTTCTGACATCTATTTTAGTTAGTGAGTGTCTTACCCTATATATTAGATAAGCAATGTCTGGAAAATTTATCAGCGAAATGCTTGAAGACCCAATTAGGCCAAGTGGGAGGGACTCCATCAGTTTACCCTGCCAACCGCATAAAAAGCCTGTTCAGATTAGATTTAAAAAATCTCACTAGTACACCTACTTGCAACTCAACTGCTCAGAAAAAAATATGAGTGCACAACTGCTCAAAATGCACTGCTGAATAATGCAGATCACCTTGAAGAACCAAACCTTAAGATTCAGTTGGCCTATTCATTTTTTTTTTCTTCGTTCAGTATATTCACAATACTAATTATGAACATTTATTATGGCTCTTTATGGGGAACCATTAGTTGTTACTGTGCTGAAATGTTACAGTATAAGCTTTATTGATCAAATAATGTGTCATGATATAAAACATGTTTCTATTTATCCATCTTATATATTTCAAATAAAGTGGCAGGTTTGGTGTGAGAAAACATTAAACTACTCTCTTAAACATTAACAACTCTTACTAACTATGAAGTTTTAAGTTATTTGCTTTTAACAAGCTTGTTTTTACACAGATAGATGACTCTTAGTATTACCAGGGAGACAATGCAAACACTGGAACAAACAAATGACTGCTGTTCTAGTTTATAAATGTGTCCAAGGAACAAATAAGCTGCCTTTTTGGTTTCTTTAAATGTGCAAACTAAATTGGGCAGATTGTAATATGCACGACTGATCCCATTTAGCCACTGACAAAATAAACTACCATGATAAATCATGTGCAAGGAAAATAATAATGTGTCTGAATAATGATTAAACAAAGCCTTGACTCTTAACCCTTATGCCTTTTCTCTCTACCATTACTGAACATCTTGGTTGGTCTAAATGCTTCAAATGTTTCTCAGCACATTGTGTATTTGGATGTGAGCTGCTTCATCTACATTAACTCCATCTTTTGGAGTAGCCTGCAATAAAACATGGCAATCTTTGTTGTGGATCAATTACTAAACAACACAGAGCCGCAAAAATAGCATCAGGAAATTTGATAATGCAATGTAATGTGTAATGAACTTGCTTATTATTGTTAGCAGACTCCCATAACAAGGCGTTCTGCATGAATTAATCAATAACGTTACACATTTCTACATTATTATCTGTTAATAAAAGACTTATAAAAGCAGGCATCATTTCAATTCAGCATCTGATGAGGATCATGGGTTTAGGTTGTGCCTATGCTGCAGGTGTTCTGATGGCTATCAAAAGGAACACAGGCATAATTTGATTTGACGGCTCTGCAGCTGGTACATCGTGTCTGGCGGTCCGCATTGCCAGGACTCGGAAGTGATTGTTGTGGCCTGTCAGAATGTAAGGGTGAAATCAGTCCATCAGCACACAAGGAAAGACACTAGAAATCTTGCACTTTGGATGGCTCTGAATACTTCAAGGATAGGGAAAACTATAAGCTTAATGGATATGATTGTAATTTCCAGAGCGAATTTGCTCATAAAATACCCTCTTTAACTAAAGTCAGCTTAAATATTTACTGGAGCAAGCATAAATATTTACTAAATACTTCATTTGTTTGCTCCCTTTGCACCAAATCATATGAGCATATGATGTGCATATTATATTCAGCAAAAAACATCGCTCAGTTTATATTCCCATCTCCCTCAAGCTCTGTGGAACTTACATGGTAGGAGTCATGATCTGGAATAAATGCCTGAAATGTAACAGAAACTGAATTGATTGAACAAATGCACTCAGCATTTCAGTGGACATCAGCCATGCTGGCTGACAATCACTGACAAATATCATGCAGTAAATGGACACTTCCACTGCACGAGATTTACTTCAGGCCCCTGATACATGGTGACTCGGTCTAGATCAAAAATAATTAGACCGATTCTGTGACACTGCAGGGTTTTAAGTGCAAAGTAGTTGCTGTACATTGGCTAAAATTATATTTTTGATGAGAGTAACAATATAATTCATAATTGTCATCTCAGCAATGTAATTATTTACCAAAAGATTCAGATTAATGCCGTTGCCACCAGACTGTAAATCTCCCAGGCTGTTTGTGACAGTTTTGGGAGATGAAGCACTTGCTTTTGTGTGTGGGATCGTGTGCAGCCATTTTAAGAACATAAACAACAGATAATAACATGGAACAAAACCTTTGATTAACAAATCAAACGCTGGTAAGGGTGGCCTATGTGTGCAGATCGCATTGGAATATAAAGACAAGGATTCTCCTGAGAGGGTCATACTCAAACATGAGTCACTGCAGCTTCAGCTGGATCTTCTCCACCAAAGCTGGAGAACGCATCTCACCATCTGCTCATACTTTGATATACAGAAAGATTTCGTCATGAAAGTTAATCATTGTTGATGTTAGCAGAACAGGGAATGTACAGAGTCAGACATCTAACATCTCCATTTAGAGTCCTAGATCCCCGTCTAGTTCATTATTAGAATTACTCCAGAAAAATGAAACATGCCTGACTAATGAGGATAGAAAGAAAGATTTCCTCTCCTTTTTTGGCATTCGTTAAAGGAATTGGAATAGAATTGGAATTGAACTGTAGTTTTTTTTAGAACAAATGCAAAATTAACATGGATTTAGGATGAGAATATATTTATCTACATTTCCATAAATAACTATGAATGTAAATATATCAAAAGAAACTGTGTTAATGTTTTCTGAACAAAAACATCAGGATTGTCAAGATCCTACTCACTTCGATCTCACTTCAAAACACTTCAAGTTGATATCACATCAGTCCCTTGCAAGCTATAATTGAGGTTTAGATGACTATACCACATTTATGATATGGCATACCATTTAGAAATACTTTTCTTAATTGTAATATTCAAGCATTCATTTTCATCAAGTTACAAAGCTAAAAACTACTGCAGAACTGGAATGTCTTGATTATGTTATAATGTTTAATTAAATAAAAATGACACAAGGAATGTGCATATAGCCTATTTAAGTTCGATTTGGTAGCAGATCTACATAACATTATTTTGTCATTCATTGCAAGAATGTAAAGAGTATTTTTAATCTTAATCTTTTTGAATGGCATGTGCATTGTAAGTCAAATTTACATTAACATGGTTTTTACCCTAAAAATAATTCAAATTGGCTTTTGTGACCCAAAAACATCAACTATCGTCAAGATCAGCGGTCGTGACTCGTGCCAGATTGTGGATAAAATAAGCGCAAATCCAATGAATTATAGTATTTAGCAGTAGAAGTATTTACACGTGATCTCCTTGTACTATCAACCTATTGCTCGGGGTTTTTTTTTTAATCCTAGAATTGTATTTTCCCATGTAAACAAAAGCCAAAGTGGGTCTGATAGAGAGACACCTTAAAAAGCGACACGTTCATTATTTCTGATTATTTGCAAAAGCAACCTTCTAAATGACTTACGTTCGCTCACAAGGACATTTCCTCCAACAATTAGCCTTATAATCCTTATATCCACAGTATCGAACAGTAGCCTACACGTACCTTTGAGGTTCTTCCTGAGAAGGTCCCTCTGTCGTGGCTGAATCTGTGATTTCAGCATCATCACGCACTCTAGAAATAGATACGGTATCCATGCTGTAGTGTTTTAATATCCGCCTGTCACTGTCAGATGTAGGCATTAATTCTGTGCAGAAATGCAATCGTATCGGGTTGTGTTCGTGCTGCTGAAGGCAAAGCCTGCGTTAGTGTGTTTATGGAGGCTGCTTCATCGTGTGATCTGAGGTGTTGACAGTGAGGTGAGCGCGCGCTGTTCACCCGAGGGTGGTGCTGGAGAACAGAACCACATCGCGGTAACACTGCAAGGGTTTGTAGCCAATGTCATATCGAAATTGGAAATTATTTGGTATTTTTCTCCAAAGTCATGTGACCCGGTAGCTGACCCCAATAATTTGCTGCATACAATGCAATACGTTCCTAACAGTTATCACGTTTAACTGTCAAATGAAATGGAATATAGTGGGCTATATCTCATTAATAACCTTATGGTTTTGAGTCAAAAGTTCAATTACACAATTATGCTTTTTATCTAGCTATGTTTCATATAGTTCAAACAACTGTTTAAGGTGGCATGAAATAATTTTTCTCAAAACTTAAAGAAACACATTCTTGATAACCAGCTGTGTCAGCATCAGCATATTTAAAATGTACAAATGTTATTTTTAAAGTAAATGTTTTTGACTTTGTTGTATATATTATAGGCTGTGATGGTCTTTTGATTAGTTTTTTCATCTTGAACATCGAATTGTTTTTAAATGACCATTGTTGGACTAATATTATATGTACTTGCTAAGTAATATTGATAGTTATTTTGTAATGTAATGTTGTAAATATTGTGTGTACCTGCCCGGGGACTGCAGATGAAAATTAGCTTCGGCTAACTCTGGTACAAAACATCTCTTCGTAAGATTAATGTATTTTGTACGTTGTCCCTGATAAATAAATGGAAAAAAAAACTAATTTACTAATTTCTTTCCTATTAGTAAATCCGAGTGAAACGGCTTGTCAAACAAGAACATTTTTAGGGCTGGAGTTAATTTTGTCCATCAGGATTTGATTGGATGGTGGTTTGCTATTGCTGTGATCTGGTGTAAGTGACAGGATGCCCCGCCCTCACGCCAGTAAACACCTCATCAGAGAAGAGAAGAGATGTGCTGCAAGAGGGAGGGGAAGTTACTTTTATTGAGGAATAAGAGGGCATATAAATAAAAAAATGATGTGCACAAACCAATCATTTATAATAAATACAACAATATTCCAATAAAATAAGATTTGTTCATTTTGATGTCATGGTGACTTTAAATGTGAATGTTTTACAAAATCATTTTTTGTGTATGTGCAATAGCTGTTGAAAAAAAAGCAAATTTAAAATCATAGCATTCACACAAGAGTAGGTATTTCCTGGGAACTGTTCTCAAGGACATTCATTATAATTTCCTACAATTTAGTATTATAATTATTATAATTATAATTATTATTTTACCATTTAAATTTGTTACAAGAAAAAACTATGCTATTTAATGGCATGCAGGTCCCCTTTTTACTGGCTAATAATGGTGGAAATGTTTCTGTTGTTGATCAACAATGATCTTGGTTACAAAAGTTGGTCCAGCAGATCCTGATAAATATAAGCGATACAACCATTTATATCAGATACTGCTGATAGAATATCCATTTATATACGAACGACCATGTTTTTATAGGGTTATTCGACTGTGAGAAAGGCAACATTATTTTACACAGTTATTGGGCTTTATGTTTGACACTATAGGCCGAAAGGGAACATCAAACACTGAGCTGAGATGATGAGACTATAATGAAATTCATTACAAATTTAAATGGCACCGAAGTAATATATTATTTATTATTATGACTCACTATTCTCTACAGACACCGTGCTAGAAAAATACTTATTCTCACATGCGCCTTAACTCAACGAGTTTTGACATGATATGTGTTAAGCCCACAGCGCAGTTGCCTCTGGAATCCATTCGAGCATGTTTGCTTCAGATCATGGGTGTTTCTGTTTTGGCAGTCATAGACAGTAATCTCTAGTGGCACATTTCTCCTAGTGAGTGCTACATTGTTGTTTTATTTCCTTGGTGTATTTTAAGACAGAAAGACACATTTTCTTAATAAAAAAGCAGTGAGAAAAGGCTCAGTGGCAAGAGATGCATGAGTGAAATAACATGCTGTGTGTCTAAACTGTGTTTGGTTTTAAAATAATGTGTACCGGGTGGATTTGATTGGTGTTAGTGTCACTGTTTGCGCACATAATTCCAGTAAAAGTTTTATAATTAAAAAAACGTTTTCAACACTGCAAACAACTATAATTCACTCTTTGTCAGACACTAAGTGGAGGAAATGTTAAGTTTTAAGACTACTTCAACTGTAAAACAAAAATTGGACCACAATTATATATTATGTGTTAAATAAGACATTAACTGTGTGTGACTTTATTACGTCAATGTTTTAGGATTTTCACCTTCTTTTGAACCTTAAAATGAATGAGACCTTAAGTCCTCATTATGAAATCTGATCTCACAGGAAATGCATGTTAATACCATATGTAAACGGTAATGTATCTCAGCTGTTCATTTGCAATTGAATCACCCAAGAAGTATATTAATACCAGGCATAATAAAAGGCCCATGATGTATTTTTTTACATTTAGGATGAGCGTGTTTTGTTCATGTGAGATGCATTTTCACCATCTGTGGTACACATATTTGCATCCTAATATTGTACTTAATAACCAATATTCCCCTATACATTCTAAAAAAAAAAAAAAAAAAAAAAAAAATATATATATATATATATATATATATATATATAATATTTGGTATGTATGTTACATTTTTACATTTTATAGGCCTAAGATATACTTTGCTACCACCTACTGACATAAAGATGTAAGCTCACCTTGTTGAACAGTTAAAAGGCCCCATTGACTTCCATAGTATTTTTTCCCTACTATGGAAGGGAATGGGTTAGGGTTATAGGGTTATAGGATTATAGGGTTAGGGTAAACTGTTTGGTTACCAACATTCTTTAAAATATCTGATTTTGTGTTTAACATAAGAAAGAACTTGCGATAGTAATAAAAATGCCCTGGAAGGACAATTGATTTTATAGTGAGAATAAAACCATAGCCTTGTCTTAAATGCTTAAGATTATCCAGTTAAAGCAAGAAAACGAAAACATCGTTCAGGAGAACAACAAATAGTTAAAGATAAGCTGAATGACAAAAAAAATAGAACATGAAAGCTATAAATTTGCTTGCTGGTCTACAGTAAACAGTAACTTGGATTGCAGATTAATAAAAAAAAACAATAGGCTATAGGCCACATTTCTTTTGTTATAATGTATTAAAAGCTGTAATTGGCTATTTACAGCAAGCTATTATCTAAGATAATCTAATAATTTTACTTCAAGCAATTAATATTTCATATCAGTGTGTTTTATTTATTTATTCGTTCACTGACAGTCAGTTCGCCTCTTGCCTGAACCCTGTAAGGATTTATTTTGCGATAATGGCCGTCCGAATGTATATTATCTTTAACATACATCCTGCAAAAGGTCAATGAAATGGTAAAAAACAGAGCGTCTTTTGTGTGTGTGTCAATTGGGTTTGCATTGTGTGGGAGGTGATTATTTGGCCATGAGCAGTAGGACACGCCCAGGGGGCGTTACCACAGCTCACACTTACTACACTAAATTACAGTGCGCACGTTCTGTCCGTGCCAGAGAGAAGTATGACCGAACACACCGTGTTGGATTTTGACAGTGCAGACTGGACTTTCGAGAATTTACCATGACTTCCTCAAGGAATCCCTTTTGTACTTGTTTCCTTCTTGCTTTGTTGTTTTTTTCTTTAACAGTTTTTCTGAAAAAATGGCACTTCGGTCTCCAGGAGAACAAACCTTTTGGTGATGCTGCCCGCCCAGATGGTTTAACTCCAGAGCGCGAGAGATTACTCCAACAACTTAAGGAAAGACAACAAGAACTTGAGCTCCTGGACATTACATTGGATAATATAAAATCTTTAGAAGGGTTTAAGGATCCACGTTTATCCACAAGTGACAGTGTGAACTTTATCAATGCTAAAACTGTTATTGGTTGTGAAGAACTTAGTGGCATAAAAGCTGTTGACTTTCTTGGTTCAGGTTACACTAAAACAGTGTTAAAAGCAGAGTTACCGCAAGGATTATTTGTGGCGCTGAAATCCATAAACCATCAGGGCACTGACATGAGATTGTGCATGGACGATTTTAAAGATTCACAGGGCTGTCATGAGCTTGTTTCTTTCAAACTGAGGAAGGAGATTGTGTTATTGCAGAGACTGCAGCACCCCAATATTGTAGAGGTAAGAACATCACCCTTATGCAATAACTTGGACTCACTCTCCAGGTTGTGCTGTTGTTATGTAATGTTTTAGATATGCAGATGTTTAAAGGATAAGTATGTGCCACACATTGCATTTTGCACCAGTTTATCCATCCACTGAACTTTTTGTGTTCATTCCAGCTGAAAGGTCAATGTCAGGACAGTGCTCTGGTTAGTGGCATCACAACAGTTCTGGAGCAGGGGATGCCACTTCAGATGATACAGCTCCTGCAGAGCCCCTGGGAAGAGCGCTTTCGGGTAAGAGCACCACCCCCCAGGCCTCCTATGGAGTGTTAATCAGAGATTCCCCACCCACTGTCCCCCCACAGGGCATACCTGAGGTGGGGGTGGATGGAATTCTTCAGCTTGGGTGGATTAACTGGAACCCCATCTCCATACCAACTGAGCCTGATCAAATAGTACCGAGGGACAGATGTCTGTCTCAGATGTCCATCCTTTTACTCTTCTTTACCCTGATAATTTCTCTGCACTGTTTGAGGGAGAGAGCGATGCCAAGTTTCACAAGGCGAGAGAGTATTTTCTTTCACGTTCACTTTGGTATACAAGAAGCAGGTGCTGATACTCTGTGCCTTTGATTTTTGATAGGTTCTGATAATGACAAATGCATTTAAGCTAAAGGGCTGTAATCGAGTGTCTCTTTGACATCCTTACCTTCTCTGAAATGTCTTAACACGTGGTCGAGAGTTATTCAAAAGGTGTTTGGTTTCATCCACCTCTGTTTTTGAAGAGCTGTGGCTACACTTTCTTATTCAAAGGGTACTTGATACCATTGCTATGCTCTCCAGTGTTAAAACATTATATAAGAAAAAAACTATGGAAAATTGTGAAGACTAGTTAGTAAAACTACAGTTCATATTTACAGGTTTATATAGTTTACGTTGTGCATAAGGATCAACCTACTTTATTGATGCCTGAGGGAAATTCGGGTGTAAAACAATACATCATAGATCATACCATCGTAAAAACCATCATACATCACGTAGGTGCAAAAAAAAAGTCAATGCTATTCACAATGCAAATGTCATGTTTTTAATTCACATTTTAAGTTTAAACAAGTTACAAACAAGTGAAACATTCTACCAGTGCAGTGAGACAAAACACACTTTCACACATTCTTTGAAAACAAGCTTTATAATGTTGTCTCTCAAATAAATGTATCTCAGAAATACTGTCAGAAAGACTGTTAAACCAGTATATAATTTAAAAAAAATTATATCATATTATATTATTATACCAAAAAATATATAATTTAAATATCTATAAAAAATTGTTTTGAAGTTTTATTGGTTCATAAGATTGGTTGGTTCATAAAACTGACCATTTAAATGATTTAATAGTAGTATACAGTAATTATAATACTAATTATTTAATAGTATATATAGGTTTTACCTGTACATAAAATTTATGAATTTCACGACATTCACAAATGAATAAAGCATGGGCCTGTTTTTGTCAGTTTTAGTAACTATTGATTGTGTTTGCACTCAGGTGTGTCTTGGTTTAGTGCGGCTTCTTCAATACCTGACACACTCACCGCTGGGATCGGTGGCCCTGCTGGATTTCCAGCCTCGACAGTTTGTTATGGTGTCAGGAGAACTCAAGCTAACAGACTTGGATGATGCAAGTATTCAAGAACCAGCCTGTCAGGAGGACTCAGACTGCCTGCTGCAGTTTCCGCTTCGCAATTTCACCCTACGATGTTCCCCCTCTAGAATCTGTGAAGGCTTGAACGAGATGAGGAACCTCTACAATGCCTACAGGTGAGTACTTCCCACATTCCATCTTTATTGTCTGAGGCAGATAATAAAAAGAGATGTTGATGTCGGCGCGGGGAGTTTCAGGACAGCTTCTCCCCTCTATGCCTGTAATGATTAATTCTCCACCCTGCTGAGTGTCAGTTAATCAGTTGTAGCATATTCATCTCGCAGCGTGAATTACCACTCCGCTGTTCTTGCCAGAGTTTCGGATGACTCATATGAATTTATTATTTTCCTCCCCAGGTATTTTTTCACCTACCTGCTGCCTCATCAGGCTCCCCCACTGCTGAAACCTCTTATTCACCAAATAATGAACTCCACGGGTGAGTTTTGCTGTGAAATTCATCTTGATGAACTCAACTTGGCTATCACAGCAAAATTGGCTGTATAATGAAAGCTTAATTTTACATTCTGGTCACAGGGGATTTGAAGCAAAGCATCAATGAAACCCTGGACGCCTTTGAAGAGGTTTTGCAAGCGTACAAATCTGGTCCGCACCTGGAGAATTTGCCGCCATCAATAACAAGAGGTAATGCATTGGTTTTAGCGATGAATTATACTTCTTAACAGTTTTCAGCTCCCATTACATACATATTCAATCATTTCTACTGAAAAAAAGCATTCCAGATATACATAGAGCTCTCAACATGATGTGTCTCTGACGGCATCTTAAAGAAGACGAACTTCAGTCATAAAACATGTGTAACTCAATCCACTTTCAAGGGCAAGTTTTGTACCCCGTAAGACTCTCGCTACCTCTTTGACACTTTGACACCCATAAATCAATCACATGGCCACAATAAACCTGCACAGAGGCATTAAAACAGCCAAGCATTGTCAAAGAATCTTCCAATCTTATGTCCAAATGCGCTCACAGCAACTCTTGTAAAAAGTTTCCACACTTTGAGATTTTGGCAGAGCCACCGCTCTTTTGTTGTCCCCACATGTGCGCTCACACATTTAGTAACATGAGATTCTGCCACCTCTACTGTGAGAGGACTCTTTTCTCTTTAAGTCTCTGAACGTGCTAATATTTTACAGATGGGTCTTAAAATAGTGTTGAGTGGATCCTGGAATGGTTTTGATGCATTTTTTTCTCTTTGTGCAGATTATGCTGTCCTGAAAGGAATGAGGAGTGTTGCAAATATGGAATACAGATGCAGGCTGTCGTACAACCAGCAGGGCTGTGTGCTGTCTGTGCACAGTGCCAGAGAGGCGGCGCTCATCTGCACTTCTCATCCACAGTGCACAAGCTTCTCTCTCAGCAGCGAAAGAACTTGGACAGGTCAGTGTTTGCTTTGGACTACTAGATTATACTTACATCATTACAAATGTAGAATCAAGTTTTGTTGTTTTGTGATGCAATAAGTGACACTCAACTTAATGACATACTTTCTCAAACCAAAAACAATCTTTTTACTTTTACCTTTGTAAAAGGTACCTTTTACCTTTGAGTTTAAAATCAATTAAAGCCACGTGTAACTCAAAACGGATCCCAATCACAGCAGAAAATAATATATATTTAAAAGTATTGTTTTTGTCTTGTCTTTTAGTACAAATATAGAACATCTTTTAAACAACTTACATTTTGGTAACACTTTACAAGGTTCATTAGTTAACATTAGTTAATGTATTAACTAACATGAACTAACAATGAGCAATACATTTACAGTATTTATTAATCTTTGTTAACATTAGTTACAAAATACAGCTGTTCATTATTCATTCATGTTAATTCACTGTGAATTAACTAATGTTAACAAATACAACCTTTGATTTTAACGCATTAGTAAATGTTGAAATGAACTAAGATTAATAAATACTGAAGAATTATTGTTCATTCTTACTTAGTTCATGTTACCTAAGGTAGTTAACTAATATTAACTAATGAACCTTTATTGTAAAGTGTTACCCATATTTTGTAAAACATTTTTGCAAGATTGTGTATATTTTAATTGTTTAATATTTTGAATATTTTTCTTAGGCCATTGGCATTTCTGTTCTTATTTTATGAATAAACCTCAATACATTTAGTTAGATTTATGTTGAAAGTGTGTTTAAAATTGAGAACTTTAAAAAATGTATATAATCCTTACCAAATTTAGTTTACTTTTAAAAAACAGATTTCTTTTTTTCAGATAATGTATCTTGAATTTAGTTATCAATTAAAAAAAAAGAAATGTCTTAAGCAGAATCCTTACTAAATTTTGTTAGATTTATGCTTTAAATAATGACAGGCAAAATTTAAATATGAAAAATAAACTTTGTTCAAGATATATTTGAAATATCTCATAAATTTTCTTCTAAAGTAAACCAAAAATAATGATTAAAATAATGCAGTGTGTTATTTGAGAAAGAATGTGTTTTACAAGGAAAATGGTAGCAATAAATCCTCAGGACTGTTTCGCTTAGTGAAAACGCAGCACAAAAACCTCTGAAACATCAAATAAATATCTATTCGATGAGCAGGCCTTCAATAAAGCAGTGACTACCTCTGTTCAGCATTATAAATCATCTGAAAACATGACCGTTGTGTCTGTCTGGAACAGACTGTCTAACCCAAGGGCTCTCTTTGCCTTTACTTGTCTGCAGGTCGACTTCTTGCCGCTTTCAGAAGTGGCTTCAGCCATCTGGTTCCAGATGTGAACTCAGCAGTGTACATGAGGAGGGTTAAAGCCTCAGGAGCAGTGCTTTGAGAATGAGAAAGCCAGAGGAACTGTGGGGGGGGGGGGGGGGGGGGGGGGGGGTATTTGAGATAAATGAATGTGTTATATTTATAGGCATCTTATTCAATGGCTGTTTGATCTCCCTGCCAATCCTACACGCTGCCAAGGAGCGTTTAAAAGGATTTCCCTTCAGGTATAATTAACCTGAAGGGAAAAAAGCAGAAAGAAAAATACAGCCTTCTAACTTTTTCTCCTGTCCTACGTTGACATGGCATGGTCCACTGGAAGGACATTGAGCCTATTTTACACTGGCTAATGCCTGCAGGAGGAAAAAGAAAACAAGCTCTTTCACAGATTTACTTTGATGTTAATGAGGACAGAAGTTTGCAGCATTTTGCTGGATATCAGTGTGTGCTGAGAACTGTGTCAATAGGCGGAAAAGTGCTGAAGCCACAAAAGTGCAGGAATGTTTAGTGGGAGCCATTGTCTTTCCTGTATTAACTGATAGATGTATATCCTATATATATATATATATATATATATATATATATATAGGAAGTACGCCATGCTTCATCCCATGGGTGTATTCATTTTCTTCTTTCAGAGAAAGAGATATTAATGTTATTTGTGTGGATATGTCTGTTCTACATTCTGTGTTTTGTTTCATTCATTTTTTAATATAAACTAAGTTTAAAAAAATTGTCTTTCATTACTATAAGGACAGTTTTACGATCACATCAACAGAAACCTTTTTGCCATAACTACATTGCAGCATTACCGTCTTAATGTTATCAGTGCTTTCTGTTAATTCACTTTTCAGGTGTGAAATCAACTGTCGGCCTTTCCAATCTCCTCTGCTTGTGTTTTAGCAATCATTTCTGAAGAGACTTCCAAGCGCAAAGTTTACACAAAACCTTTCCAGCGCATGCCAATAAATCACTTGCAGGGTCATTATAGTTTAATTGTTACATGTAAATGCAGCTTGTTTGGGGCCCCTTTCTCATGGAGAAGCCCCAAAACAAAGGAGCATTAGGAACAATTAAAGTAAATCTGCTCTTAGCACACAAATGGGGCTGCCATCTGCCCTAGTTAGGGGTTTCCATTCATGACTACATAGATATGCACAGATAAGCCCAGCTATGGTTTCAGGGGCAGGGAATGTTTAGGTGGGAGCCATTGTCCCTCTTGCATTCCCCTGGTACTCCTGCGGGTTTGGCCACTGATAAGATCTTATGCAATTATTTTACATTATCTGAAACACTTGATATGAGAATGACTTAATGTAGAGTAAATCAGCAGTGATGGAATTATCCAAAGGTTCACTCACCATGCAACTAATGTGAGGTGGTTTACAGGTAATTTTTCGTTTGGGTCTAATAATTCAATCTAAAATACATTGAATATGTAATTCATACATTCAATGACTTGCTGTCCTTATATAAGAATATAAATAATTAATTAATTGAAAATCAAACCTACACTCTAAAAAATGCTGGGTTGTTTTAACCCAATAAACATGTAACCCAATAATTGGGTTGAAAATGTAATTAAAATTTTAACCTAATGGGTGGGTTTGTCCATATTTGACCCAAATTTGGTTTACAACAACCCAGCATTTTTTTGTGTAGTTTGGTATCTTCTTTTATTCTATATTATATATATATATATATATATATTTTTTTTTTTATTTTTTTTTTTTTTAACAAAATTGCTTCCTTGCTTATTAATATTTAAAAAATGATATCCGGTAAATCAAATTCATGTGGTGTGTGACCATAGACTGTAGTGTGCGACCAACATGCAGAAAAAAACATATAACCGGAAATGATATCATAGAGAGGACCCCTGCAGACCCATGTGGTTATGTCAAGGTCAATAAATCTTAAATAATTAGCCACTTTTAAATAATAGAGCCACTTTTAGCAACAGTAACTTGAAGTAACTATTTTTCTGTATGACTTTATCAGTCTCTCACATTGTTTTGGATGAATTTTGGCCCACTATTCTTTACAATGTTGCCTTGGTTCATTGAGTTTTGTGGGCATTTGTTTATGCACATCTCTCTTAAGATCCTGCTGCAACATTTCAATTGTGTTGAGGTCTGGACTTTGACTGGGCCAGAATAACACCTTGACTATTTTCTTTTTTAGTCATTCTGTTGTAGATTTGCTGGTGTGCTTGTGATCATTGTCCTGTTTCATGACCCAATTTTAGCCAAGCTTTAGCTGTCGGATAGATGGCCTCACATTTGACTCTAGAATAATTTGGTATACAGAGGAGTTCATGGTCGACTTAAAGATTGCAAAATGCCCTGTGGCTGCAAAAAAAAAGCCCAAATCTTGAATGTCTTCCACTTGTGAATAATCTTCCTTACTGTAGAATAATGGAATTAAATTTGTTTGGAAATGGCCGTTTAACCCTTCTCAAATTGATGGCAGCTACAATTGCTTATCTAAGATCATTGCTGATGTCTTTCCTCTTTGGCATTGTGTTAAACACCTGAATGCTCCAGCAAACTGTCAAAACCTCTGCTTTTATAAAGGTGTTCACACGTGCTGATGATCAGTTAATCAAAGACATTTGATTAGCTGTGCCTGACTGCTACTTACCCTCTTAATTCCTATGGAAACAGTAAGGGTGTACTTAGTTTGTCACACATGGCTTCTCCATTTTGGCCTAGTTTTTGTTAAATAAATAATGACACGGTGTAATGTGTTGTTGTTCATCTGAGGTTGTGTTTACCTAATTTTAAGACCTGCCTAGGACCAGATGATTTGAACAATGAAACAACCATAATTCAATAGGGTGTTCTTTCTTTTTCACATGACTGTATATATAAAGATGTGTACTCACATTAACATGTTTTTTTTTTATGCTAAAAGTTTTTCAGTTCCATATATGAAATCAACATTAATATAAATATTACATTTGTCTTGGCATATATTTTAAACTAGATTTTTTAAGAGATTTATTTTCTTTATTGCGTACACTTTTATTTGTCAATGACCCTTACAGTGAAGCCACTGCACTCATTTTGTGGCTGTGTTTTTAAAGTACAAAAAAATACAATGATCATCAAATGGGGTTTGCAACCTTTCAACCTACAATTAAATTTCTGGATTCTGCTGTGTTTTTCTTGGCTTGTCTGAAACGGTAATGGCAGACATGACTTGTAGCTGTTTTTGGCCAAACTCACATAACCATGCATCACAGCACACAGATGGAAACACTACAGTGTCTAAAACACACTCTAGGCTTTTTTTCTTTTCTTTTTTTAAAGCACTACATATGTTTTACAATGTCAAGAATGAAAGAACATGTTGGCAACTTATGACTGTTTTCTCTTTTTTCCTTCTTTATTTGTGTTGGCTCTTGAATCGTAGTCTGAATCACAGTTGTATCGCCCACACCATAGCATAAGTCACGAAACGTACAGTACATTTCTGCTGTTTGTTTTTAGTGTAAGGACACATAGAGATTCCTGTCACCCTTACCTCCCAGTGTCTCATAGTGGGGCTCTATGCGGCTGTGGTTTTAACTGACAGCTGGGCAGTTGTGTGGCATTGAAATGGATTGTTTTTGCGCCCTGCTCTTTCCCTGCCATTTTGTTTCTTTAGTTTCCTGTTTCACTCAACTTATTTCTATCACTCTTATTCATGACCTCCATCTGGAAATGATATGTAGCCCAAAAGCAAGCCAGAGCTTGTGGTTTAGAAATATGTTGCATTTGTGTTTGTAAAGCCGTGAGGAACTTCAAGAGATTCAGCTCTCTCCTCTAACTTGTGTAGATTGGCTCTGCGAATACAGGATAAGCTTCAGCAGTCCCAGTTATGAGTAGTTAGCAGTTCACTTGGCCATTTTGGTTATGTTAAAGCAGTTATTTTTTGTGTAAGTAGACATACAAGTACAGCTCCTGTCTACTGTCTGAAATAGTAATCAAATGGGGGTTTGTTGTAAGTATTAGTTCCACAATGAGTAATCAAAAAGTATACTCAATTGTACATCTATTTCACAAATAGTTTTTCAGGCTAGTCCAGTTAATGCGCCACCATATTTAGTGATTCTAATAGTAGTGTTTAGATCTGTTTCCCCAATCAGATTCAATCCAACAAATGAGAGGAGACAAGAAAGATGATCTCATCTGAAGTTCACAGCGTCATGAAAGAATTTTCTGACCCCTTTCTCATTCTTTCTGTTTACACCCTCAAGTTTAAGGTGTATGCATTCAAAATCCAGAAGTCTAGAGATATCTGCTTGTACTCCCACATGAAGCGATTGTGGGAGTACAAGCACGCCCCCTCCTCCTCCTCCTCCTCCTCCTTCTCAAATGCCTTTAAGTCGTGCCACAGTTAAGGGACATCCATCATAGCGGGTCCACCAGGTCTCCTTTCCACTGTTGTGGACTCTCACATAGCTTCTGTAAATCATTCTCGGTCGGGCTGGCCTGAGTGCTCGGGGCTGAGACACCGGCAGAGAGCTGAGGCTCTGGCTGGGCCAGCTGGTAGAGAAATCCAAGCTTGGAGCCTTTTGTTTGAAAAGGCCTTCTAACCTTGTGGCTGTTTGACAGTTTCTCAGGGGACTTAGAGAACATCCTTAACTGATGTCTTTGACATCAACAGAGATTAAATGAGTAGTTCACTTTAAAATTAAAATTACCCCGATTTACTCACCCTCAAACCAGTGTGTATGAGTTTCTTCTTTCAGACGAATACAATCGGAGTTATTTTAATAAACACCCTGACGCTTCCAAGCTTTATAATGGCAGTGGATTGTAACCATCAGATTGAAGCTCCAAAAAGTGCATCCATTCATTATATAAGAACTAGCACCGGGGGTTAATAAAGGCCTTCTGAAGTGAAGCGATGAGTTTGTGTAAGAAAAATAAAGATAAATAAAGATACATAAGTAAGCATTTTAATAAACATACATACAATTTTAACCAAACCAATATATATATGTAATTAAAAAAAGAAAATTTTAATTCATTATTTTAATTCATATTTACTTAATTCATATTTACCTTTACATCAAGTTACTCCGGATGTTTCAGCTCTACATTATCACACTGCCGCTGATTTACATCTCAAAATCAAATATGAGACCTGTTGTTTATTTCCTTTGACTGTAACAGAGTCCAGAAATCCTGGGTTGTTTATTCAATAGTCTCTACTAATTAGCAGATTGCCCCAATATCAATAAACCAGTTAAGGAATCAGTCAGAAGACTGTTAAATTTGACACCATTATGAGTTCATTAGTCAGCATTGTTACAATAGAGCCAGTATATTTCTTTGAGGAATATTAATTAAATGCAAATCACAGCCAAATTGACTAATGAGCGACGAAACTGGCTTTCTGTCAAGGAGGATCTGGCAGTGGTTGCTTGTACGACTTAAGCCTCGCCTGAGGTGAAATATCCACCTTCTTTTTAATTACACTTAATATAAAGACACGAAATCTTAGGTGTTGTCAATTCTGTCATGTGTACAAGGGCCTCTTTAAACATTACTTAGCGTGAGTCTCAGACTTTTTTTTACGATCAATTTGTAATAATGGGCACCAATTTTGTGTGTTTCAGGAGTACATTAGGGCAGTAAAAGTAATTTTCAGTAATTACTCTGAGAAAACAAGCTGGACTGATCCAAACTCCGAGAGGCTGGAGGGGTTGCTGTTGGAGGCAAATAGAGGTCTCTCGTTGGAGGTGGGGGTTGAGGTTGTTTAAAGTTACGTTTGGAGAGAGTGAGCAAATAAGAATTCAACCATGTGGAGGTTTCAAAGAAGTCCAGCAGAGAATGGCGACTGAGCCAAAGAGCCATGATTCAGAGCCATGTGAATGACTTTCTTGTGTAGTTTCCTGACAATATCCACAGCCTAAACAATACAGCAATACCTCATAATCTGACATCTATGAATCCCGAATGAAACCTACCAATATGTTGATGGGGACCTACGATTGACCTTTAGTGTTTTCAGATAGACTCCCCTAAAGCAAACACATTTTTTTCAAGTCAAACACTGGCCTAGTTTACTGTAAGTGTAACCTATCATAAACTCTGTAAAATGCAAAATACAAGTGATGCTGATCAGAAAATCTAAAAATATCAAAAGACCTATTAAAAGATTCCAAATCATAAATTCAAAACTGCATTGTGTAATATACAGCAGGGGGGACTGAAGAAGGTTCCAAGACGTACTTGGAAAAGTTTCGCTTTTGCTTTGTGAACATAAAACAGGAAAACAATAGTCCATTTTAACAGAGAGAAAATAAAATAACATGTGCAATGTGTGCAAGTTTTATAAATGTAGCCAAAATGTTGAGTCAGTTTTTACCCACAGAATTGCAATACTTTTAATGAACATTAATGACAATGATAACTGACGTCAAGAATAATATGAGATGAGAGAAACACATTTCAGCTTTGTAATAATGAAGGGTGTTGATAGGGTTGAGGTGGTATACAAAAACGGTATAGAGAACACTGATTACGTTACTTAAAACGTAGAGAACATCCTATTAGTTGATTCTAAGTGTAACGTGTTTTCCATTTCAAGCACAAATCTAAAACATCCAAATAAATTGAGCTCTCAAAACTAACTTTGCTCCAACAGTGCCATCTTGCGGTATTCTTACGAACTGTCCCATTATGGATGTGCTATCAAAATGTGTCACTCCACAAGCTCTACAAAACCTACATTCAGAGAACATCTGACTCTTCCGGCAAAATCAAACAATCGGCTCAAAACCATTTCACCTGTCCTCAAAATCAAACAATGCTTTCAGGTCATACACACACGAATCAATAAAATAAGCACTACAGATAATTAATTAGACATCAAAAATGGAGAACACAGCATCCACAACATTACAGAAAAATGTTGTATACTGTAAACAATTTTTGCAATTACATAAAAAAGTATAGTAATTGCAACTGAGTAAGGTGAATATATTGTATACTGTATCCACTGCAAGTATAGTATTGTACTGAATATTAAATAGTAGGCCTATTGAATGTCTGTATATTCAGCACTTGCATACTGTAAAAATACGGCAGTCCAACTGCAAAAGCATGTTACGGTACACTCAAATACTGTAAGTTGTGCAACTGCAAAATCAAGGTCAATGAGAGATTCATTCTGCTTCAACATCATGTCTTGCTGCTGAATCTGGCCTGAGGACTTTGTCCACATCACAGGCAATGTGGTCTCTTGCCAGACGAAGGGAAAACCCTTAGTTTGACACATCCAGCACTTTGACAACACTGTCCACACCTTGCTCTTTCTCATCCTCATCCTCCTCTTACACTCTTCCTCCTCTCTCTCTCAGATTGTTTCCATCAGTGCACATGTGTCAAATATGCACTCTGAACTGGCTCATATTTCATACAGTTGGTTTGATCACATCGTAAGAAATAAGTGTGAACAATTTTGAATTGTTGTGTGTAAACAATGACAACTGTGTTGTAGTTGTGTTTAACTTTTGCCTGCCTGTGTTTAGCGTTTTGCGACACAAGTTTTAGTGAGTGAGAATTCAACTGCAAAATCAAGGTCCTGCCATAGCATTACGTCTTCATGTTGGGTCCAGCCTGAGGACTTTGACCACATCCAAGGGAATGTCGTCTCTTGCCAGGCGGGAAAAACCCTCTAGTGTGCCGGATCCAGCCTTGACAACACTCTCCACAGCGTGCTCTTCCTCGTCCTCATCCTCTTCCTCCTTGTCCACCATCTCTACGCATACTCTTCCTCCTCTACTTTTTAGATGGTTTCCATATATTGTTGGTATCAACAGTCAGTGCACCTGTGCCACATGAACACTCTGAACTGGCTTATTTTGTACAGTTGGTTTGCTCACATTATTATAAATACGTGAACAATTTTGAGTCGTTGTGTGTAAATGATGACAACTGTGTTTTAGTAGTTTAACTTTTTCCACTTGTGTTTACTGTTTCGCAACACAAGTGCATCACAGTGCGAAATGTGTTTTAGTGAGTGAGAATGTGTTTAGAGTTTTGCAAAAAGAGCACATGAGATTTAAAATCGAACTACCTGAACTTTTATAAGGTTTTACAGAAAGAGTGATTTATTGAACAAATTGGTTTAAGCTTTGATAATTTGGTTCAGCTAATAGAGTTTAGTGTTTTAGCCATTCAGAAAATGATACACATGTGACATTGATACAATACAGTCAATTGCATAACACAATTCCCTTTTGTCTTTGATTCTTTCTTTTTTTTTTTTAACAAGAAATTAAACTTCAAACTGCTGTTAGTCATTTGTAGTCATTTGTAAATTTAGAGTTGGATGGGTTCAGCTGGCTTGAAAATAACTAGAGCGACAGTATTTGTATCCTGGAATGAAGCCTCTCAGTGTAGCACTAGCAGGCCCGGTTAGATTAAATGGATTTCGTCCAGAGGGAAGAGGGAGGGTGTAAACATTTATCGTCCAATAGTGGCCGGGGCCACGAGTGCTTGATATGCATTCTTAGCATCCCATGGTTCTCAGCAGGACAGAAGCAGAGAGGTTGGATGGTGTACGCAATCTCAAAGAGCTGTTTGTTTCATATTCAGAGTTTTGTGTTGGACACCATCCTTTCAGAGAGAGTTTTCCACTCTACTCCTTAATGTCAGACTGTGAGGGAGTTCCAATGGGTGAGTATTCAATGTCAGGGAATTCTGGATTTATCCTGTTTTTGCCTTAGCCTCACGCTGACAACTCATCCTGCAAATATGTTCTCATATGCTGCTTGATGAGACAGCAAAGGTTTTAGCCATATATGGCTGCTCTCTGACCGTCTCTATCAAAGGGTATCTTAAGAGAGAGACTATCATTTTACAAATGTACGTCAGTTCTATGAGTGTATCTGTTGCAAAGTATGTGTTATAGTCTCCAGAAATAATTTATCTGTATCATACATCACAGCTGAGCACCATTGCAGCTGTTATTTATAACAGTGCCGTGTTTTTATGTGCTTCCCGCATGGGTGTATTCATGACAGTACATTTATAACACATAAACATAATCCACGCTTGAAAGGATCATTTCCCTCACATAGAGCAGAGTCTAGGAAAGTCTGAACGTTGGCTGGTTGTCTGCAAAGTTAAAACAATCAGATATAAATAGACCTTCTCCCTCCTGGTGCGAGGAACACACCAGGCATTTGACCTGCTCAAGCATTATACTAAACTAATGTAACTCAGTCTGTGGTAAAACACCTGTATTCTGTTCTGTTATATAATAAACTCAAGCATAGTAATGTTAAACTGCAAATGATTTGTAATGAAATGGTTTGCACCCTTCTGTTTGCAACGAATGCCTCCAGGTATGAGGATTATGCCATAACAGAATGTTTAATATTTGAAGGTTTGTTATGGGAATGAAGTCAGTGCATTCACTTCCAAATCTCTATGGGTGTTATCATTATCAGTACAATAACTCAATCCCGTTATGTGTTTGCCAAGGCCAGCATTATGTGTTAGGAATCTGGCATACATTGGTATGCGGACATCAGAGTTTGAAAACATATGTTTAGATACGTGTTTACCATCCACTCTGTTAGTCTGCTGCTAGTGCTGGGGTTTGAACTGTATAGCATTTCTGTATATAAGTGATTTTTAGTCTGTGGTCATTAATGGTCTCAGTAAAGCTGTTTGTGCAGCAGAGTCATGGAATACATTTGTTTTGATGTCTGTGATCTTCAGGAAATTAAGAAGGCTATATTCACTATAGTATCCTGTGACTGTTTTGTTATTGAGTCTCTTGAGAGAAGTTGTGCAGTCATGAGACAGCACATGAACAGATAACCTTCAGCTGTTTGCAGAAATAATTAGTTAGGCTGCACTTTGGAATCCCTTTTATAATTGTGAAGAATGTCTTTGTTTAATGAAGCTCAGAATTTAATGAACCTACTTTGTATAACTATTGAGCCTCTCTGTGTAACAGAAGGCCATTTGTTTTCCACTGACTGAATCTTTAAATGTCCCAAATTAACTGCAGGCCTTTGCACTAAATAAATAATCTGAAATAATCCGATTTAATGTAGCCTACATTGTGATTGTTATTTCTCAGTCATAATTTAAAGAAATGCAGTCCAACACATTATTTAAAACTTGCTAAGAGTGTTCTGTTTGGTGTTATTAAATAGATAGGCCTACACTTTTATTTATTTGTATTAAAATTATCATTTTTTGTTAGATAAACCCTACACAAAGCTGTCTTTTTTAAATAAGACTGCTTTATTTATTTTCGCTTCTTTATTTTTTAAAAAATGTATTGTTTCATTTTTTTTCAGACAAAGACTTTCAATACTTAATTGCTCAAAACAATTAGAAAATAGTGAAAAAGTGAAAGTAAAAAAACATTTACATGTGATACGACTGGTCCACTGCTAAACGTTTTGCCTCATTAAAGTTTTTTTTTTGCACGGAGAAAGTCACTGAAGAGCATGCTTGAGAATAAATGACACTGTATCTGTGGAAATACAAACAACAGTCAAGGTAAATTTCACTTTTATTTTATTACTTGTCATTTCCAGTCAAGAAACAATGTTCTTCAATTACGCAAAAATGTGTCAATATTTCTAATGCTGTATTTTAATTCGGATAAATAAAATGCTAACTATGATAATAATAGCGTTAGCGAGGTCGATCATTCTCCCCACGAAATATTAACAATAATAATAATTACAGTGTCATTTCATCCACGGAATCCTATATTAAACACATAATAAGTGGAAATACTGATGGCGTTTCGAAAATGAAAGAATCCTCTCTGTATTCATTGTTGGCATTGTTAGTGCACAAACAAGCTAGCGAGTCGCGACAGTGTGTGTTTTAAAGTTTATTTTGTAGTCTACAAGGACAAAAGAGCTCATAGTTTAAGTAAAACCGATTTGTTTACTAGCAACAGTATACCTAAAGCCTTTCTCGCATAATATTTGAACTATGAGGGGAAATTTCCGGCACGTGCTTGCTGTAGTTGAACCACAAGATGTCACTGTACACAAGCATTTAAAATAACGATAGTGCACACAGTACGCCCACCTCCTAAAAGGTCAGATAATTCATAACAAGTCAGAATTATATTGTGGCTGAATGGCATTTAGTTGTGTTTAGTTTAACTGTGTGCCTTACTAATACATGACATCTCAGACTAGTATATTATGGTACTCTCTATCATAGATGGCTCTGCTCGTCTGATCTCTTGGGGTGAGTATTAAGGCTTGGGCCTAAGAGGACTTTTACCTTATAAGAGAGCTGACAGTTGATGAGGTGTGACAAACTACCAGCCTTCATTTGTTTATATTTTGGTAGGCTAGAGAATAAGCCTTTCTTGATGTTTTACTACCCCACCCACCCTGGTTTCTCTTGTCAAATGGGATGAGAAATAACAAAAAATAATTTTGTATTGAGAATCCCTAAGTAGTTCAGTTTGTGCAGTTACAATTTACAGTGCAAACATCTGTCATCATGGCATGATCCATGTTTGTCTTTGCTGCATTAGAAGGTAATTGTGTGTATTGTCATGTTGAAAAGCACTGTATTTTCCATTGCAAGAGATATGTTGTAAAAAGACTTCACTCATCTGGTCTGGGGAGGAGCATTTCCACCCGTAATGCAATTTCAGCCTCTTAGTGTTGGTAGGCAGAGTTATTCAAGATAAGTATATTGATCGACCAGAGTAATCCTGACAATCTGAAACCGGTAACGCGAGGTCCTAGTAAAAGCAAGTGGTATGTTCACACTGTGGAGAAAAGCACACCTACTTTTGCTATATCCCATTAGTGCGATGTGATTTATGAGGCCTGTATTTTGAACTTGCCACTAATTGGTTTAACTAGCGAACTCATGTATGCTGTAACATTATACAATTAAGGTGTAAGCCTATGAGGGCTATATAATTTACAGAATATAACCTCTTTCCAAAATAACTAAGGATGCATTATGTATATTGGGACTGTATGGACTTTTTTATTTATTTTTTATTATTTTTTATTTTCATTTTTATATTGAATATATATTGGATATTTTTTGTGCATGATAATTTGACCAATTCTTTTTACTTCTAGATCACATTTGCAATCATGTACTAACACTAAAAACGTTTTATATATAGGCTGTGTGTGTGTGTGTGTGTGTGTGTGTGTGTGTGTGTGTGTGTGTGTGTGTGTGTGTGTGTGTGTGTGTGTGTGTGTGTGTGTGTGTGTGTGTATAAATATTGGCTTAACCTTAAATAATGGGTTAAAACCAATGAAGGTCAGAACAGGTACTATTAGATCCTAAATATAACAACTTCACAGTTTTCCCTTTTACGTGCAGCCATTATTAATAATGACCTGAAACTGTATACTACAATTCAAAACTCTTTTGGATCTGAGATTATGAATTATATGTTGTATGAGAAAGAATATGTGTATGTGCCTTTAGAAAGAGCTCTGTGTTTGTTGCATAGGTCTATAAAGCATCATATATGTTCTTCTTAATACAATAACTGTGGGATGGGGGAGGGGGGATTCCTTATTTCTAGCAGCCAAGTCAGATATGATTAATGTTTTCCCTGCTTCACAGAATGCAGAGCTGTTTGAATCACAAGTGTTGTACAACCAACATAGATCAAAATCTTTTAATAAGAACAACAGACGCAACATTTTTATTTTATTTTCAGATATATACTACATGGCTGTCTGGAATATTTTATTCTGTTTGGCAAAATGATTCAGCATAAAAACGTATCATATTTTGGGATTTCATCTAATTGAGTGCATTTTAACTGTGCTGGCTGGATGCATGAGTGAATTTATGAGCGCTGATGTAAGCTTTAATGACATCATCATCTGAATGGGAACAGTAGGGGGTGGCGCACACACGCTGTCCCTGATCCCTCTCCCTATTTGCCTGCCTGTTGGTCCATCCTCCCTGGTACCATCCAGACTACAGGGGTGATGGAAGCAGGGCCTTGACCAGGTGGTGGTCCGGGGTTTGTAGAGAATAATATCTCAGGGGAGTCCGCATGGCTGGTTGCCCAGGTTCCCACCCACACCAGCTGTTTCACGAGTCCAAACGGGCCGGTAGTGAAGAGAAAAAGATTTGGGAAATGCAGAAGATGATTTTGAATCTGGGTGGACTGGTCTTGTGTTTGTTTGTTTGTTATGAGTATATGGATCTGTGACAATGATTATACTGCAATATTTTTCTGATGTCTGAATCCTCAGTTGATTCTGGATCTGAACTAAAATCTCTTCACAGCCTGGAGGATCATGAGTGCTATTTCAGTCCCCAAAGCAGATGATCCCTGTTCAGGGGCAGATAACTGTGAGTTAGAAAGAATGAATGTGAGACAGAGAGTCACATAAAGAATCATGAATCAGAGAGAGTAATTACAGAATTATGTGTTATAGGATATAGCCTACAAGAATCTCAGATCCATAGCAGTGCTTTGTGGTTGCCATTCTAAAAGTTTAGGTCGGTGGAATTTTTAAATATTTTTAAAAGAAGTCTCTTATGCTCACCAAGCCTGCATTTAATTGATCAAAAATACAGTAAAAACAGTCATATTGTGAAATATTAAATACAAAATGGTTAGTTATGAAATAGAAGTAAGGAAGTGTTCAGACTGATGGTTGTGTGAATGCTGTGGGGCAGATGCTGTTGGTGACAGAGTCATAATAAACATGGCTAATCTAACATGAGATTATCCAGTATGCTAAAGTAGGACAGCTCAGAGTTTAATTTCAAAGAATTATTCAGAAAGCTTCAACTTCATTAGACCAGGGTTTTTTTGTTTTTTTCAATTGACCTGTATAGAGATTTCAGTGTCACTGGGGATTATGTCTTCCCTTCACAAAGAGTCATTCATTCACTATAGCTTATGTATGATTATAAGTTTGTTATATAATAAAAAGCTTGCACATGTAAAATATTTTAATGAGCTGGTTGAGTATGTGCTTCACATGAATGTTAATTCACTAATAGGCATTGGGGCAGAGAAGCTGAGCTGCAGCTGCTATTTTATTCTAAACCTCAGGCACTGGCATGGTCTATTACCCTGAGATTATCAGCACAACCTCCTGACATTGCTTTTATGACATAGCATTAATGAAGTTGTTGGCTACTACTGGTGGAGGAAAAAAGTCAGCTGATCACAAACGTTATTGCATTTTTCATGTATATGGCATATTATTGTGTAATATTGTTAAAACTTCAGCACCCCTTTAAAAAATAAAAAAGGAAATAAAATAAATACAATGAAACAAAATAAATTAAAAGAAAAAGAAAAAGAATTCGAATATATATATATATATATATTTTTTTTTTTTTTTTTTTTGCAATCTACTCACTGTAGTTTAGAGGCAATTCTTCCTTATAAAGATTTGTGAATATAAGCATCTGTGCATGTGCAGGAATGTTAATGTAACAGTGCAAACTAAAACTGATCCCCAACAAGATCCTTTATGCTGTACATTTGTATATCATTTTGTGTTTGTGTACAAGTGTGCATATGTGTTTGTGTGAGTAAAGTGTAGCCAGCATAATTGGAGAACAATAGAGGGGTGTAGCTCTGTCCAGCTGCCACCCGAGGGATCCCTAGACTTACACAGAGATGATGAAGTGCTTCTCCCTTCCCCCAGCTGGTGTCTCTCTCCAGGGGGTCTAATCTCACAGCACCACCACTGTACTAGATTTGCTTCTGTTTGCCCTGAGCCTCGATTAACACGTAGGCAGCCGATGCCAAAAATAATCATAAACCACTTGTGCTGTTCTATAGCAAAAGGCTAATGTCACCGGTAAAAATCAATTTGGAAAAGGAAATCATAGAATAGAGTGAAATTGAATAGAGTAGTTATGTTTTAAGTTTTTTTTCTGTATTCCTAATGCTTTCACTGTTACTTTTAATGTAAAGTACAAGTAGGCAATGTCATTACATCATTGCCTAGAATAATGATTTGTATACTCAGCTGTCACTGCTGCTCTGATATGGTGATCACAGGAAACTCAGTCAAAAACAGTCAAATCATCAGATTCATCCGTGCATGAAGCATGGAGAAGTAAATTTGACATAAAAAGGGTTCCCCCCAGATTTGGTTACTGCATCTTTAAGATTAGGGTTAAGAATAAAGAAGTTTTTAATTTTGTACTTGAATAAAATCTTTTACTAGACATTTTAGGTTATAAAATAATAAACTGCTTTAATAAATAAATACAAATACAACCATTTCCATAGCCACTAGCCAGGCATAGACAAAATCATTTTTGTGCACTTTATATTTTTATGCTCTGGCGTTTTTAATTATAAATTGAATCATGCACAACATTACCTCTATAATTACATTATAAAACAAAAATATATTGCTGGTGCGATGGCATTAACAATTGCAAACTTAAAATGAAACCTATTAGCTGCCATGATCAAAGGTCCCGTTATTAATGATTTCAGAGGAAGAGACCACATCATGTGAAAAATGCAGGAAAGAAGTGGACTGTCGCTTCTGGGGCTAATCCTTGATTTGATCTTTAGCGAACTGACAGAAGTGTCTGTGTCAGCACTGTTACAGGGCCTGACAATAAACACTATAGGCTCTGATGCCAGATTCAAGAAGTGCTGCTGGCCTCAGGACAAGAGGGAGAAAGAGACAGCAATGGGACATGAAAATGTGTCATCATCCACCTTGGATCATTTAATTTTTTTTCAGCTTCTGATATAAAGCCATGGCCAAATTGGACAAAGAAACACCAGAAATCTAATTTAACACAGCTCTCGTCCACTTTCCATTATTTCACGGTGGGGGATGGGGTCAGGAGAATAATCTTTAAAGAGGCTCTTCTAGCTTTTCTGTGCTTTTTTTCCCTTCTTTTCAATTTGACTGTGTTTTGTCTGTTTGAAGATGTGTAAATACAGGCCATGTCGTCATCTTTATGCATATTCCTCAATATGCGCCTGCCTCCTGAATAATTAAAAAAAGGTTTTCCCCTGTGGCGACCCACAGTCAAAACTGAGATACATTCTTATTCTTTTTATGCCAACCTCAGTTTCTCTTTGATGGCCTTCCAGACAGCGTTGTCTGTCTGAAGGCAGATAAGCTTTGAATAGTCAATGCTTATTACACTATAAGCTTGTTTGGATTGTGGAATAAAGGGTGGAAAGTGTGAGGTCATGCATTGTGTCTCATATGTGGAAAAGTCCCCAAAAACCTTGCTCCTTGTGGAAAGCACTGCTTTAGTTTATTTCTTTAATGTCTGCAGTTTTGGGGTAACTTACTGCAATTTGAAAGTAATGTGACCAGCTTTTCAAAACAGCATCGCAGTGTAGCTACCTTTTCAGATTACTTGTGGTGTAGCGTGACAAATCTCTCCTGTACGTCACTATTTTGGCGCGTTGCATTTACAGCTGAGTGAACTGTGAAATCAAACATGCTTACCTAAATATCCAAACTCACTATTTCATATCTGATTCATTTTTAGTGTATATCAGATGATTTAGGGCATTCATTTTAATAACTGACTAGAAAAAAGATTATTGTGCAACATTTTACGATTCTGTATTTTGTTGAAGTGAAATATTTAGTTAAATGTTGCCATTAATCACTATTTTGTCACTCTAAATTGTGGTTCTTTTAACTTTTTTAGTTGTTTCTAAATTGTGGTTCTTTTAACTTTTTTGGTTGTTTTTAGTGTTCATGTTCCCCTTTTAAGACGGGTACATTTTACTGGGTTGTTGTTTTTGTGCCAGTAAATATTCTTCTGTTTGCAAACAAAAGATAATGCATATTCATTTTTTAAGATATATCCATATACAGTAGCTTCAATATATTTGTTATTAGCTTGAGTTCCAAATGAAAATAACAGTTTAACAGTAAATATCTGTCAGCTTTGAGGTCATCATATTCTAATGTACACTTCATTTACAACATGTATATACAGCATCTTTTCAAGTTCTGTTCTTTTTAATCATCAAAGAATCCTGAAAACAATACATCATGGTTTCCTTAAAAATATTAAACATCAACTGTTTTCAACATAATAATAAGAAATGTTTCTTGAGCAGAAAATCGGCATATTAGAATGATTTCTGAAGGATCAGACTGAAGACGTAACGATAGTGTACCGATGCTGAAAATCTAGCTTTGTCATCACAGGAATAAATTACATTTTATTAAAATATATCAAAAATATAATATTTGTATATTTTATTAAAATATATTCAATTAGAGAAGTTATTTTAAATTGTAATAATATTTAGAAATATTACTGTTTTAGTGTATTTTTGATCAAATTAATTCAGCCTTGCTGAGCATAAGATAATTTTTTCAAAAACATTTTTAAAATCTTACCGACCCCAGAGTTTTGAACGGTGGTGTATATGGATTTAAATGGTAGTATTGATTTATGATTTGTTTTTTTGAGCGCTATATCATTTTCTCATAGCAAAGCCTTGACATGTCTTTCACAGTATAGCGTCTTTTCTGCTTCCGTGAAACGTGAAAGCTTAAATTTAGCCTCACCCACAAACAACACAGTCATAATCCTCTTTACTCCAGTGTACGATTTAAGTACAAATGAATTTCTGAATCTGTGTATCCGAACACACACAAATACATTTAATCAGTAGTAGCCCTTTACCAACTCTAAATATTGATTCACCCCAACTGGTGTCCACATTTTAGAAACATCTCTAATGCAGTAAAAAAAAGTCATCTCTTCTGGCTTAGTTTCTCCAGCACAGTTTCCTACTGCATCAGAGTGGAGTCTCAGTCAGCTGGAGGGGGAGGATTTATGTTTTGAGGGAGGCTCCGCCCCTGTTTCCGATTGGTCCGTTCCCCACTGTCAGACGGGACTCACAGACAAGCTCAACGGAGAGTCCTCGACATTACATAAACACTCACACACTCTCAACACTTGCTCGCACTCCTCTGAGAGCTCAAGCCCTGTACTGGCTTTTTTTTTCTTCTGGAGATCTCTAACAGGAACACACTACAGAAAGGATCAGGAGAGAAAAAGTGCACAAGAAGATCCGCATTTTGTAACTTCATAAATATTTTCACTTTCTGTTTTTTGGAATCCTATTCAAGGAGAGCGCCTGAGTTAGCGTGACTCGAGCATTGGGTGAATGAGTTGTCATGGTGACTGACACTGGCAGGCTGACCCCAGAAGAAGACTGGATGTTGAATGGACAGAGAGCTGCAGTGGCCAGCCAGCAAAAGTAACAGGGAGTCATCGGAGAAAGGGAAGACGAGAGGAAGAGAATGGAGGACGGCTTCTCCAGCTACAGCAGTCTCTATGACACCTCCTCACTGCTGCAGTTCTGCAATGGTAAACCCATCACGTTTATTTGTCTCAAATCTGAGAACTTGTCTATCTTATGATCTATATCTCTTCAAGTTCAGGTAAACATGTTGTCTGGAGTTGGAGGGTGGTGCCTCAAGTGCTGCACTTAACCTTTCTGACCTTCTTTAGTCCCTCAACTTTGGCACAAAGATTATCAAGATGTGTTTTAGGTACCTGAAGCTCTAGTCACTCCTGAGGTTGAAGTTGTTTGATGTTATTTTCAGAGAGACAGTTTTGTTTTGAACAAAACAATGCAGTAAAAAATCTCTCACCTCTTATTACATCAGACCATTCTACTCTACGAAGACCTTTGCGACAAGAGAAAGAATGAGGATATCGTTTTGATTTGTTGAGGTGTTGTCGTTTTTTGAGGGTGTTTTTGTTGTTCTGCCAACCTGATTGTGATCTGTAGTCATGTGATTGTGTATGTTTTCTGGCTGGTGCTTGATGATGATAAAAGAAGAGAAGAAAAGAGGAGATGGGGGGGGGGGGATTCCTTGTTCCAGGATGAATAAAAGTATGTGTCACTGTTCTGTCAAACACCATTAATCTCCTGCATAAAGAGACTTCATATGACATAACAGTGCTTGAGAAAGCAGTCTGAAGTTCTTCCTGCTCTTATGTACAATGTGATGATGTTGCATGAGTTTCTACATTAAACGTTAGTTTAACGCTTGATTGGGCAGGGTTTATGTCACTCTACTCAAATTGCTTGTTTGCAAAAGTAAGTCGTCTCCTTTGACAGAAGAAGAATGTTCTCTCTTATAATTCTGTTTGTTCTAGGCATGCACAGTATTCGTACCATGTCAGTTATCAATGAGAGATTTATAATTTATCAGTGGATACAGCACATATATATGAAATTAAATATGTATGCTAATTTCCTTTGTTTACATTTCGATTACCTTCAGCTTCACCTAACACTCTCTTAAAATTAATTTTTAAAGTAATATTTTATTATGAAGAATATTTTTATGTTTAATTAAATATTTAAATGTAGTATTATTATTAATTAATATTATAAGTTTATAGTAATAATATTTAGCTAAACCTAAAAATGGATATCCATTTGTAGTATTTGAAATGATTGTTTTTAGTATTTCGTTTTTCATTTATTTTAGACAAAATAGTATTAATTAGCAAACGCCATCCCACACCAGGTGATAGGTGCGTGGGAATAAAAGACCAAAAAAGTAGGTCGAAAAATCTACAAAAAACAAGGAACTCCAGCTAAATTGTATTGAATTTTAAAATTGGCCATTAGTCGGTTATCTGCCATAACATGAAAATAATAATCAGTTTATCAGTATCATCCAGAATTTTAATATTGGTGCATCGCTAGTGTGTACACTCCTTTAAAGTTTATATTTCCAATCCAATATTAGAGTGATGTTTTTTTCTGGGGTCATGTGCACTTGTGTGGATATTGAGATCATCTGAGGTTACCAACTTGAGCTTACACTGGAATTATGATAAGATTGTGCGGTTGAAGTGACATCACAAAGCATTGTGATCTTCTCTTTCATCATCTTAAAATACATGTTGGCTATAAGAATCTTCCGTTCAGCATCTAACAGTCCTTTATCTGTTATATGCCTCATTCATCAGTTACACTTCTAAACATTGTGTTTTACAAGTTCTTAAACAATCGCTCTGCTTTTCTGTCTGTTTGACTGAATGAGAGTGAGAGTTGCTGTGATGGCTGGTCAGGCCAGCGTAGAACTGTGGGTAATTGAATGAGGGTGTGCTGGAGAGCGCTGCAGTGAGGTCATTTGCCAGTACAGTGCTCAGCCGAAGCTCTGGATCTGGTATGAAGTCATTTGTTCTTAAACGCTTCACGAGTTTCTGATCAGCCAACCATACTAATGTAGGGACACTGGGTCAGCAAACAAATTTCCTAGGCAGAATCTATAGGCATTGGATTTAACCTGCATTTAAAGTGTTTACAGCCTCAGACTCATCTGATTTGAGAAAAGATAGACACTCAAAGGGATAGTTCACCCAAAAATGTATATATTTTTTAAGGACATGATGTTATTTTGCCTCCAGAATCTTTTGGGAAATAACCAAGATGATGACCACATTTTGGCTTGTACATTTAAATCAGTGGTTCTCAACCTCTCCTGCAGGAACCCCCTGACAGGACGTGTTTCTGTTTTAACCCTGAAATGGCTCACCTGATTCAATTAATTAAAGGCTTAATGAGTAGTTGACTAATTGATTGATTGACTAATTCCTACTCTTCCTACTCTAATAACTACTCATTAAGCCTTTAATTAATTGAATCAGGTGTGCCATTTCAGGGTTAAAACAGAAACATGGCCTGTCAGGGGATCTCTGCAGGAGAGGTTGAGAACTACTGATTTAAAGGTTTATCTTAAGGGGTTTGTTCACTCAAAAATAAAAAATATCCATAATTTACTCACCTTCATGTCATTTCAAACTTTCTTCAATGGAACACAAAAATTTAAAAGATGATAAAATATAAAACATTTTGAAAAATGTCTCTGTGTCCATAAAATGAAAGTCAATGGGTTCAATGTGGTTTTGGCACCCTTTTGACTTTCTATTGATAAAGGTAAAGGGTTGGGATGACATGAATGTGAATAAATGATGACATAATTAAAATTTTGAGTTAACTATTCCTTTAAGTTCGACCTTTAAATTATTGTTTTCATTCAGCCAAAACGTGACCATCATCTTGGTTATTTCCTGAAGGATTTTTGAGGGAACATAACCTCATGTCCTTACTCAGATTAAACATTGGCGGTAAGTTCTGGCAAAGGCAGTAACGGAATATCTGTTGTTCTGGCATCTAAACCTCTACCAGACGTCCCAGTCTTTTTGACTGCTGTTGTCTCATTCTGCCGCTGCTGCCGAAGAAGTGTTCTTGGCACTCGGCTCTCGCTTCTTATTGGCTGTCCTTTGAGCCACTGATTGATGCATGTGCAACAGGATTAGGATTAAAGACGTGCTCACGTTACCGACCGAACTAGACAAGAAAACACAAAGTGAGTAAGAATGAATGTCATGAACAAAAGCTTCCACTTGCCTCTTAACTTGAGTTCTCCACAACCTTGGCATCAAGGATGTAAAAGCTACATAAGAGCCACAGTTGGAAGAAATCATTGTTCATCATTTCCACATTGACTTTACAAGGCTGTGACTTGAATTTGGAGGTAAATATTGATACACAGTAATAACTCTTTCAAGGCTGAAGATTTGTTCAAAGCTAGCCATCAATTTCCTTTAGTATTATGGCTCATGAGCTGTTATTTATTGATCAGTGGTCTCCATTAAAAATTGCAGACTGAGGGATAATAAAAGTCGTCTTCCCCTAAATAGGACATATTGACATGGCCGGTGTTTGTCTGTTATGTAGCAGACCCCAGATGACTTGCATTGGTTCTTTATCTGGCACACACTCCCATTACGCTACTGATAACAATTCTGAAACCATCTGCATGGCCTTCTGAGAAGACCAAAGCTATTAGTACTTCTCTCTCTCTCTCTCTCTCTCTCTCTCTCTCTCTCTCTGTCTCGCATGTTTTTCTTTTGCTAAATACTCATCTGTTTGAAATGTTGGGGTCAGTACGATTTTTTATGTATTGGGCCTTTCAGTCATGAGAACTGCAGTGTTGAAGGTGTCATATCTGAAGCACACATGTCCTGCTGAAGGCGTTGTATTGTGCTATTTTTGTACATTAAGCAGTTTTTTTTTTGGAATATTCCACTCATTCATTCCCTCTCAAGGGCTTCCAAAACAAAGAGTCCATTGTGGGGGTGTCAAGCAGACAGGATTATTCAAATTTTGCTTCAAAATATGCTAATGCTTTGCAATGGCAAAAGGTGGTGCATTACTTTCATATACAATGTGTGTGTTGTGTTGACCAGAACAAGTCCAGCCAAAAGGCTTTCTGGGGTTATATACAGTACTTGCATTTTTTCAGTAGGCTTTTTGTTGTTTGAATGTCCATTATCCAATGGAAATTTTAGAACTGTAATTTGTACCACTGGGAAAGTGAGAGCCATGCTTGGCAAGCCTTTCCCAATGTACTTTTATTTAGAACAGATTGTACAAGAAAGTTTATAAAAAAAAAAATCTTGAAAATACATACACTTCAGTGTTATATTAGTATTATTTACATGGTATAATAGTATTAGCTTTTATTTTTATATTTTCAGTTTTCAGTTTTAATTATGTTATGCACTTTTGTAATTTTTGCAATTATTCTATTTAGCGTCATTTTATTTCAGTTTTTTTGTAACTTTTATTTAATTTAATTTAGTTGCCATGCCAAGGCAACATAAAAAATGTTGTTTACATTTTTTTAAGTTTAAGTAAACATTTATATTTTATTTCAGGTTTATTTCAACTAAGAAAAACAAATTTGTAGTAGTTTTAGTTTCAGTTGACAATAACAACACTGACACACTTTCTGTTTTCCATCAGTTCATTTGTGCTGAGCAGGGGCTTGACATATGATCTTCCGCATGTAACATGCAGTGTCATTACCGCGCGGCATCCGCAACCCACCCTAAGAACAACACTCTAGTTTATTTAAACCACCCCCCACCCACTGTTCTGGGCTGTTTGTAATGTGTGCACAATGCTCTGGGTTCTGCAGGAGAAGAAAGCCCTGGCTTTCAAACACACTGAAAAGAGCATTGTGTCAGAAGCGGGAAAGCGGAGCCAGCCATGAGTTAATGCTGCCCTACTTTTGTCAGTCAGACTCTCTGCGACTCCTTCAAAATTCTCCTTTCCTCCTTCCCTGCCTCGTTTGCCACCAGAGCTCCCCGGCGTTTGTGCCATTTCTCAGGAGAGCATGAGTCAGCACAACCAGCAGTTACTGCTCTACTCCAGCGTGCCTTTTCCAGGTCGGTTTTGTGTTTTCATCTCTATGGTGACTGTGCTGGACTTAGAGGGTCTGCCACAGGGTGGGTCCCATAAACAGAGGCCTTGGCTCAGTTGGCTGATTATACATGGAGTCAGATAAGTGTTTTGTTGTTCGGAGGTGTGCCGTTCCTCACTCTGGTTGACAGTAAGGTCATCTGTGACTGAGCGAGTGGGCTTTCTTCATTGATTAGTATGTCGAAATGTTCAAGGAGCATGTGGGTGGGGAGCATGACATGATGTGTATCTTCACTATTAGAGCACTGAGTCATTTGGAGCTTTCTTTATGTTGTCTATAAGTGTGTGTTTTGTTGTCTGAAACATTCTACTAGCTATGTTTCCATCCAAAGTTGCGAAATTAATTCGCAATATCGCATCTAACATTTGCGATTTGTGTTCAAGAGAACAAAATCATCACTTCCTGGGAAATTTGAGCACTATACATACATGTATATAATAAAAATGAAAGTTTCAGCAATCAGGGAAGACACTGTGGGTCTTTTGTCGTATAGCATAAATCAGTTTTAAAAAGGGATTTTTCACTATTTAAAACAGGATCTGCATTTTCATGGGTTTAAGTAAAATATTTTTGTTATAAGAGAAATCAAAACAACTTTGTGCATCAAAACCACTCCTTTCCTGTCCAAAATTTAATTGATTTTCAAAAGTAAAAAAATTGACTTTTTTGGCCAAACATAATCCGTCTCTGAGTAACAAGTAATTAATTCAAGCCACGAAATAAACTTCTTTCCGTAAAATGAACATTTTGAACGTTTCCAGCATGTTTTATAATTACCCACAAATAACCTCTAACACACGTTATCACATCTGTCAAAAACTTCCGACTGTCGGTTGGAAAATTAAAACTAAAACATCGACATAACACTCTCATGGTCATCAATCACTTCAATGAATACTCGATGGCAAATTTTTTTTAAAAATGATTACCGATCCATCTGTTTTCAAATCCACATCATTTATAACATACACATACATTGATGTCTGTCAAAACAAACAAATTATTTTGTTCGTCACTTGCTGAAATTGAATCTGAATGATCAGAGAACTGAGTGAAATAGTTCACACTGCATACTAAAAAGAATAATCGCCAATCAAATCAAATTGAAAAAATTCGACATTTTTTTATGCACAAACTATGCATTCTGATTCTGACATCCTGGTTTGAATATTTTAAAAAAATTTCTATTCTTGTCTGATCTCTTTTCATAATTTTGGCAATCGATGAACTGTTAAATGAGTAATCTTGAGATTGAGATTAATCTGTAGTCATCCAATCTGACTCTCATATGCTGATGTAATATATATTATAAACTCGACAGGTGATTTTTATAAAGTGTAGTTTGATCACTATCTTTTAACCACATGTTTAATTAACCTTTAACCTGATTTTGACTCCCAGAAGTATCCCAAAATTTGCATAAAAACAGGGGGATGAAACAGCTTTTGGCAGCAAGGCCTGGATGAATTATGTTTGCCATGCTTGATCTTATCTTACAATGTTTAAAAAAAATTAAAATGATAGAAATATAAAATATAGTATAAAACACGTTTTTTAAATTATAATTTGTGTCCTTAAAGTAATTATTCAACCTACAATTAAAATATCATTATTCACTCTGCCTTATTTCATTTTCACTGTATTTTTTACCATGAAACAATTTTTTAAAAATTGTTTCTATTTTTACTATATTTCTGATCAAATGTCTTGGTATAATTCTTTCAAAAGCATCGTGACTCGTGAGCTATAAAGAGGATCGTAGAGCATATTGGTGGCACTGCTAAGCCACATCTCATCTCTGGCCAGAAACTCATTAGGACACCAACATTTAGCTGGTTTGATCCCAAAACAACACTCAGGCTCTGTTTTCAGTAGTCTCATGCACCCATACATCAGAGCGTGTTAAGCCTGTGCACTTTCTACCGGGGCACAGGGATAACCACTGATCAGGATCGGCTCAGTATCCCTTTAATCCTCTCTTAGCCCAACCACTTCCTGCATCCCAACAGCGAGGCTTGGGGCTCCAGCGTCGTCGTCTCTAGAATACCCCCCTCTTTGGTTTCAAGGCAATGGTATCAGGGGGTGGAAAACACCCTGCCTCTGCAGTTCACACAAAGTTGTTTTCTCTGCTTCCCTGGCTGCCTGGAGGAGATTAACTGGGAACAACACTGCGGGCATCTCCGCATCACTTGTCACTGACTCGGTCCTGTCTGGAGTCTCTCTGTGGGGATGGAGGCTGGTGTGATTAATGAACACACACGTAAACACATAGAGCTTCTGCCGCCTGTCTTCCACATGCTGGCAAGGTTCTGGCAGCATGCTAACAGCTTCTGTTTAAAAATCACAATGTGATGGAAGTAGCAATAGACCTTTTCTTCCGTGTTGTCCTGTACATCCAAGTGAAACAGATTGAAAAAAAAATGTAGGGCAGGACTTGGTTCTGTCTATCGGTTGTTGATTGGATGGATGCAGATCTGAATGCGAGCTTGCAGTCGGTTGTAAGAAAGGGGCGGAGTTTAAGCAGACTAAATGATTGGAGAGATCTGGCACACGTCACCCGAGAGAAGAGAAGACTTGTTTAAGCGGAAGATCGAATTATGACATTTTTGACAGGTCAGACATATACTTTAATTATTTACAATAAGACCAATACATGCATTTAGATAATGATGTGAATTTTCATTTTTATGTTGACTTTAAATATGCACTAAAGTCTTTGACCACTGTATCGATTCTCAGTTGTTGTTTTTTTTAGCATCTTACGTCATGAGTGATACCTTTTTAAGATGTTGTCAAGTTAAAAGGAGTTTGACTTTTAAAAAATCAGTGTTTTGCTGTGCTGCATCTTGCTGTTTTTGAATGCAGGGACCACCCAGAATGCCCTATCAACCGCATAGCAACATGCCAAATTACACTTAAGTTGTGTCTCAGTCTGATATCCCCTCCAGCAACAGCTTTGCAACATGCTAAGGTCTCTAGTAACTGCAAAGCATCAGACTAAAACAACTCAAAATATCAAAACCATATAGCAGCACAATAAAAACCTAACAATGGATTTGAAAACAGAATGGAGAAGCTGTCGGCTTTAATAGGTTGATTACAGCTTGACCTGAAGGAAGATTTTGCTGATGTCAGATGGATTGAAACTCTGGCTCTCTCATGGTGACAATTTGTCTCTGCTCATCTCCTCTTCACTGCTATCTCCTATCTTTCCATGCCGGAGGTCACGAGTGAGGTCCCTGGGATTATCTCATGTGTCTATTTTTAACTCAAAGGCCTATTTATTTACTAAAGGCCATCTTTTTTCCTCATTATACCTGTAATCTGGGAAATAGCTTGGCAGCAAACGCTCTCGCTTCGTTTGTGACTGTGCTGGGTTATATAACAGTCCAGTCATCATCTCTGAATCACTGACACCTCGAGACAAGGCACTGAATTACCAGAGTTCCAGATGGGTCCTCAATGAACTGACCGTGGATCTATGACCTAAGGTTGCAAAAACAAAGCGATTGGGGAAAGCAGGCGGTTGTAATCCTCTTATAGCACACATAAACCTTTTACTCACTTTCTCTCATAGACTCTCGCTGTGTCTCTCAGCGTGAACTCTTTATGTAAGAGGCAAATCTCAAAGGCCAATTCGTTGATGAGAATTGTTTGTGAAAAGCTCTGAGAGGATTCAATTTGATACTCACAGATACCAGATGCATTTTGCTTACACAAAGGCGGTTACAAAACCTAGTGAGGTGCACCATAAGACAAAACATATCTTTTTATGCATATGTAATATATATATATATATATATATATATATATATATATAGCTATTTCTAATGACACAAATAGCCACAATATTTGTACATAAATATTTTCAACTCAACAAGTTTAATTTACTTACCGGTATTTATCTCATATTTTTTCTCTATAATTATTTTGACCAATTTTTTTTTAAATACATTTTGTATTTTTCCAAAGGGTATTTTAAGATTGGAAATGTTTTATTTCTTTGCCCCTTGACATATGTTTTGTAATATATTTTGGCATTTAAGGTTTAAATGAAATATTTTTTCAACTTGAAATACAACGTATTTCAACGTTTACAACGTATATTTAGAATAAGGAAAAGTATTTTGCCAAATGGGGTTATTGTCTACATAAGCAGCTTTAAGTTTGCTGTTTACATGTTGCTTAGATAACTGCACAATATTCTTAATAAGCATAAAAATACATGCTTTACTTAATTTGATTAAGTACAGTGTGCTAATTTTTAATCTATGCAATCAATACTTTTCAGTATTGAATGAAATATGTTTATAATCCACATTAACATGCCTTTTTTGCTATCTTGTACTTTTTTCTCAATGAGCTTGTTGCTATGCATTCTGGGATTAGAATTTGGTTAAAATATGGTATCTTAGAAGGCAGCATAAATAAGATCACTAGGCTTTGGAACAGAGCACATATGTCCTTGTAGCGATAAATGAAGTGGCCTAAAAAATGTGGTGACTTGCAAATAGCCTCATTTTGAATGCTAAAAATATATTTTTTTCCTGGAGTGTGCATTAAGGTGTGGTCACATTAGCAAGCAAAAAAGGTCCATTGTCTATTGTCAATACTGTAGCGATGTATGGAGTACCACTGACACAGAAGTCAGACAAACCAATCAGCTTGCTGTTAGCCAATTTGAACCTGTTGCGAAATCAGTGAGGGGAAATCTTTCACCCTAATGTGAAATTCCAGATTGGATGGATTCCTATTAAAAAGATGGGATTTTGGCAGGGAAAATTTGCAGAGCAATGGTTAATGTGACCGCACCTTGAAATATATATATAATGTAACATGCATTGTATTAGAGTAGATTTGCGTTGGTTTATGGTTAGACAAGCCTCCAATGTGAAGAAACATGATCACATTCACTGTCAGCGTAATGATAATTCTTACAAATCTTTGCTCCCTGCTTCTGTTGAGACTCATTTATGGGTAGATACAGGGTTTGAGGGAGTCATTATGTTCAGACTCAGAGAGAGACCTGAGATATGCATTATTAATCAGCCAAAGCGCTTTGAGGGAGACATTAAAGGGAGTCAGCTTTGCTTTGATTATCCACAAACTCTTTCTACCCTGCCTTTTATGTGTAGTTTTAAATGCTATATTATTCACAGATTCAAAGCAGCATTATTTTTTGAATGTCAGATTGTGACAGTTATAGTTTTTAAATGTAGATTCTCACTTTGTAATTCTAGTTTTTCAAAGTTTTGTTATCTTACATTAATTAAAACATGTTTAGAAATGTATTTAGAAGTTAATCATTTAATAATTATTTAATAACTTTCATTCTTTTAGGTTTTATTTCTTTTCAGAGCAAAGCTGGTAAACTTAAGGTTTAACGTTCTCTCTTTTTTGTATTGTAGTAAAACTGAAACTAAACATAATATATATTTTTTTACTTAATTTTAGTTACATTTCAGTTTTTCCAATTTCTAAACTGTTTACATTTAGTTTTCTGATAACCTGATATGTATTTATGATATGTATTCATCAGTATTTAAAGTGCAGCTTTTAAAGTTTGTGTCCACTGGTTGTTACTTTAAAGCAGATTTACATATCTTGCAGCTTCCTGGACTTTCTCCTATCAGTGTGGATTCAATTTACATTTCAATTCTTTGCAGTGGTTTTAAAAGACTGAAGGAATGCCTGTGCCTAGTCAGTAGGTCATGAATTGTACTTCAGTTTCCATCTCATTTTGTGTGCAGTAAGAGCACAATCAATCTTTTGGCAATGTCTATCTGTATAAGCTCAGTTCTGTCTCTCTTTCTTAGGAGGATAGAAAATAAAAGGTACAGGTATTGCATTTGACTTCAATTGCACCAAACTGTCTGAAGTGAAATAGGATTGAGCCTTTCGGAGAAACTAGTGACGGATTTCACTGTAAATTCCAATAGACCATCTCTGACTACACGATTTTAAGCTGATGTTAACACATTTAAGCCCAAATAAAGTTTCTGAAGACTATGCCATGACTATGTCTCTTTTTCCATCTCTAATATTTTCAAATCATTCATGCTAATTTTGTGAGATCCTCTGATTAATTAAAATGCCCCTACAATGCCATTTTAAAGGTTACTAATTTTGTTTTAGAGGTTCCCTACAATAGATTTACATGCATCCAAGGTCAAAAGCCACTTTAATTTTTTCATTTGCAATCACGCGTACTCTGTAGGAAGCGGCGGTACTACATTTTACAAGATGCATTGTGCTGCGATGCAGAAGAGACGCTTTCAGTTTATTATTGTGCCATCCGTTGTCCAACTGAACTAAATGGATTTTATTTCTAAAGCAAAACGACAGTGGGGGTGGTGTCACGGTGGCCAAGTAATGTAACACCGGTACCACTGACTACCGCAGCAAGCGGTACTTCCTCAGTGCTTGATAGTGATACGACCGTGTGAGTACTCATCCTTTTGAAGTGCATGCAAAGTAGATTCGCAGCACTGAAAACAGTCGACAACAGGAACCAAACTCTTCCAGGCCTCAGCTACAACTTCAGTACTCAAGAACAGGTCAAAATATGTCAACATTTTCAGTGCATAAAATAGTTCAAGATGAGCTGTTCAGTGTTGGGAGATTGACTAACAGAAGTTTGTAGGAGATGTAGCTAGGATAGTGATGCGCTATCTAACGAACACAGTCATTTCCAGTGGAACATGAATCTAGAGATGGGCCGTTGTCCAATCCAATCACAATGAAACAAAACAAGTTGAAAAGATTTAAATTTCTTTCACATTTCCTCTCTTAATGTATTCTGAACCATAATTTCTCTTTTGTTTTGAAAGATTGTTTATATTTCTTGTATGTATCGACTTGTTCTGCTTGTTAATATTGCAATAAAAAAAATAAAAAAAATGAAACAAAACAAGATTGAATTCAGAGGAAGTGGGAGAAAGACCGAGATAGAGAGACAATGGCAAGGGAAGTGCATCCTCAATCTTAGCAGTTAATTTGATTTCTGAAACACTTTAGAAGATATGGATGCCTGCCAATCCTGCTGTTTTTACAGAAAGAACAGCAACAAGAATTGCAATTTGTGTCCGTTCATGCTGCACTGATATATTCCTGCTAATGCTTTTTAATGTGGTAGAAGCGCACACTCCCTGATGCTCACCTGAAATCATGCGTAGATGAGAAGTTCACTAGAGAGCATTAGTGTTTACAAGCAATATAATTAAATATGTGTTTAAGTGTGTGTATGCTCAATCACTGACCGGTGCGATTTTGTAGAGTGCAGTATTATTTTGTGCAATTGTCAAATGAACTGGAAGCTCTTTTAGGCTTTGAGCAGATGTGACAGTCTTTTATTGTGCTGGTTATTAGCATTATGCCACCAGTGGCTTCAGAACAATTGCAAACTGGGTTTGTGCTTGCAGAAAAGACAGAATAACTCCCCATGGAGCTTTTGAAAAGACGAAGCCGTGGGAAGGCTTCAATCAGTGATTAATTTCATCCATCAAAGAGGCAATTTCTATGCAAACAGCATGATTTGCGGCTCTAATTATTAGTAGTCATTTTTTATTAGGTTCTGTCTTGAGGTTGATGCATGTGTGTGTGTGTGTGTGTGTGTGTAGTATAGGGATTCACATTGTATGTTCCTTTGTTCATAATGCACTCATAAAAAGCTTTAGTGCATTGATTAACAAAGCTCTCAGTGATCCAGCAATAGAAACCTTTTGAATGTTGGGAAATTGAGCTAGTTTTCCCAATACACAGGGGTAAGGTGTGCAGATTTGTGCAGGTAAGTATAAATCTAAGGGTTATCTGAATATCCTGACTGGGTGAAATAACGTTGCATAAAGAGGCTTATCTTCAGGAGGCGATTAATCACCACTGAACATTAATGACTATGATTTTTTTTGCAGAGCGAGCGACTGAATTTTAAGTGAAATGGCTGGAGGCCATTAAATGCACTGAGCTGATGTGTGTGAATGTGTGTTAGTGTATAATTATACAGCTCAGCTGGGGTAAGGAAACATTGAGTGATTTAATGTTTGCAGTGGAAGGTACTTATCTAAATTTCAGTTTCAAAACTATCCATTTTTTTATTTTGCCTGAAGCTTCCCATCTGCCAATTACTCAGGCTAATATGACTCATAGTTTGCATTTTTATAATTCAGGTCACACTCGCTATGAATTCATACTTTAAACACTATTACTAAATGTTAATTCAAAGCCAAGACTTTTTAGTGTAAATTGTTATTAATCAAATGCTGGTAACACTTTACAACAAGGTTCAATTTGTTAACATTATTTAATGCATATATGCATAATGCATATTTTTGTTAATTTAATAATACACTGTTGCCCACATATTTTCATGGTACCAATCTGACCTAAAACAACATTAAAAATAATGTGCCATGAATAAGATTCCAACCGATGTAAAGATGTAGATTTAAAAAAAATAAAGCACCCTGAATGGCTTCCTTTTAAATATATAAAAAACAACACAGTTCCGTTTTATAACTTTTTGGATTGCTTTCATTATCAGCTGCTTCCTCTCTGTGTATACTTAATGAAGATGTTATTCTCAGGGAAGGGTTGAAAGCTCTAGTTTTCATTAATGTTTCATACCTCTGGTTTTACAAAGCTGTCTAATCACTTAGCAAACAGTTATCTGCTATTGTGTGTGTGTGTGTGTGTGTGTGTGTGTGTGTTTGTGTGTGAGGTAGAGAGAGAGAGAGAGTGAGAGAGCCTTGGGCCCTCACTCATGCGCCTTGGGCCAGGGCCCCAGAACAGTTGTCGTTTTGCAGTTCTAAGCACGGTGCAATTGGACTGGGTTCCCATTGCATCTAGTGACGCAGTACGAGTGAACCGCATCAAACTAGAGCGGTTACTAACGTAACCTTGGCTCCCTGAGATAATGGAAACGAGTACTGCGTCATTAGCCATGCTTTCATGCTGCACGTGTTGCCGTTTGTCGTTTCAGTCGAATTAATCTGATTCCCTATGGCAGAATGGACACTTATATAGAGGGATAGCCCCGCCCATAACCGAGGTTACGTTAGTAACCGAGTACGTCTTCAGGGTCAGCAGCCGTTAGAGAAGGGTGCTACAAAAACATCAGTCAGCATGTTTATGTGATGAAGATGTTAAGCCTTCACTTACTCTTTCAAAAGCACAGGCTTTTGCCTCAAAATTTGATGGTCACCAATGGTAGAAAGAAACTGGAATGGACTTGATTATTAATAATTTGTGATGTGTGATGTCTGCTTTGGTTGACATTTGTAGCTTTTCTTTGACATTCAGATTTCAAGTAGCCTAATGCCATTAGTGAACCTTTTTATGTTGCACATAACATTTATTGTACTATTTAATATGGTAACAATACAATAAGGTCTCATTTGCTATCATTAGTTAATCTATTAAAGAACGAACTCACAATGAGTTAAACATTTGTTACAGTATTTATTAATCTTTGTTAATGCTAGTTAATAAAAATAACAATAAAAAACTTTATTGTTTATGTTAGTTCACAGTGCATTAATAATATTAACAAATACAACTTTGATTTGAATAATGTTCTTATTTAATCATAAATTTTATTACATGCACATCATTTTTTAATTTATTTATAGCATTGCTTTTCCAAAAGTTTTATTTGTATGTGTTATAGATGACAGTGCCTCGGCAGCGAGCAGTATGGAGGTGACGGACCGGATCGCCTCTCTGGAGCAGCGGGTTCAGATGCAGGAGGATGAGATTCAGCTGCTCAAGTCGGCGTTGGCTGACGTGGTGAGGAGACTGAACATCTCAGAGGAGCAGCAGGCCATGCTCAGCAGGAAAGGACCAACCAAAGGTACCACATAAGACTGGACCCTTTGTCACCTCATCTGGTGGAAAGTCCTTGAATTTCCACACTGTGCTGTTTGTTTATTTCGGCTTTGCATTTTATCTCACCTGATTTGCTAGAAAGTGTTTAGTGTTTGCTATAAGCCTCACTGGCAAACAGTTCTCTATAGAACCACCTGTGTGCCAATTCTTGTTTTCATCTCCATCCCATCCACGCTCCGGCTGCAGTTTTCTCTCATGTTGCTCTTCGTTTATCTTCTCTACTTTACTATCCTTCCTGTTCCATGTCTTCAACTGTTCTCTCATACTGTGAACGTGTTTAGAAGCAGCAGTGAGGAGAGACTCTCCCTCCTCTGACAGGAGTGTTGGGAAGCCAGGTAGGGAGTGGGGCTTGTGTTTCAGTTACGACACTGGAACTGTTCTTCACCATGCTTCAAAATGCATGAACATTGAGAACTGAGTTTTATTTCATTTAAGGATGCACTGATATAGCCATTTTGGCTGATATTGATAGTCCATAATCTTTCATTTTAAATCTTAATCACATTAATTTTGGTATTTGTTTGTAATCAAGGCATGTTGATTTACTGAGTGTTTATTAATATGCAAAGTTAATACGGTAATTTACAATCTGATTTTTATTTACATAATATTACACATAATATTATACAATGCAGTTATTTAAGTGACTCTCCTGAATTTCTCACCTGCATAAATCATGAGCTATTTAACAGGAATCCTGTAGAGAGCTTAAATCTTAATCTACTGGCTTTAATTTAGAGATGCTTAATTTATCAATTTATATCAATTTATTAAAATAAAGCAATTAAAATACTTGAAATCATGGATAAAATCATCATAATGTACAGTTGAACAATAAAATAAAAGGTAAAAAATACTTTTAAAACTTCCAATATTTCTTTCAATGTTAACCTTATCAGATAATTGAAAAACACAAATATTGGCGGATGCTTTTATGATCATTGATATATTGTGCATCCCTAATGTCACATCTATTTCACAGCATGTGTGACAAAGTCCTGACTCACATACGTATGTCTAGAGTTCTTGTGAGTTAAGGTAAGTGAGATTAACACTATAAGATGCTCGATAGTGTGCTTAACAAACACTCCAGTCCTGGTTACATTTAATGCTCGATTGACAATCTACCACATCCATATTGTGATATCTCTCAAAAAAAAATTATCCTAGATAGAATGAGCTCAATCTTGGTCTAACAGACGGAAAGTGGCTTGTTGCCTTGAGTATATATTTGTTGGTGATTTTTTAACAAAGCTTTCCTACATCCACATAATCCTTTAAACTGTAGGATAAACTGGATACTTAGTCACATGTCTTTACCGCCTCAAAGGTTTGAAACACACTTCTGCTTTGGTGTCAGACACTAATTATCCAGACTGTGTTCGTGCTACCAAGTGTCAACCTGGGGTCCAAGACTCCTCCATTAAACCGTTAAAGAAACGCTTTAGTTGTACTTTGCCTAGCTCATGTTCAGTTTATCATATTCCTCTGCCTGTTTGAAGTGTGTGCAAGATGAGTCATGCTTTGCTTCTGCAAAATCCTTCATGCACCATGCAGGCTGATGTCTTTAAAACAAAACAATCTCCTCTATTTCTCACTTGCACTTTTGCCTCATTCTTTCTTTTATTTTTTCAACTATCTCTGTGTCGCTGCCTACACATTCATCACACTTTCAAGCAGCTCTGCTGTGATGAATATTTAATATTGCAGACTCATAGGATCAAGTAAATAAAGGCTCTCTAAAATCTATGCCGTCAGCAGTTAGTAAGTAAGTAAGACTTTTGTGAAACACAACTGTATTTTAATGGGGTCTATTCATGGCTCAACCTCTTGCAGGACAGTCAGAGGAAGCAAGAAAAAACCTACTCTGGAATTCTTGTTCTATTCTGGTTCTTCCTAAATCGATTGAATTTAACATCTGGAAATGTTTACTGTGAGGTCCAGTAATTAGTTCATATATACACTACCAACCATTAGTTTCGAGCAAGTAAGTTTTTTTTGTAAATAAATTAATGGTTAATTAACGTTTATTCAGGTTATGCATTAAATTGATCAAAAGTGTCATTAAACACATTTATAATGTTACAAAAGATGTCTATTTTAAATAAATGGTGTTCTTTTGAACTTTCTATTCATCAAAGAATCCTGGGAAAAAAATCAGTTTCTACAAAAATATTAAAGGTCCCATCTTGTCAAAGCTTTTTTCATGATAACAGAGGTCTAGGGGCTATGTAAGTTTCAAAATAGTCAATCTACAGACAAATGCACACATGCTGCATAAAGTAGCTGTGAGCCGTTGTGACTTCCATACAAATGTGATGTCAGAACTACTCAGTCACCACCCCAAACACTGCCTACCCCGTTCTGTGGGCATCCTTGCACATTTACCACAAGTACACCTTTTACAGAAAAAAGTAACATTGTAAAACAAATTGTAGCATGTCAACCTACTGTATTAATAGGAAAGCAATAGTTACATAGCTTACTGCATTAGGTGTCTGTCTGCTATAACTAGCTATTAACGTACATATTTTGGAATTTGACAAAAAAAAGTGTGTTTGTTTACAGGCAGTTTAAATTTGCGTTAACGTTAAATTTGCGTCCAGCATTGATGTTATGGTAATTATAATACTCTTACAATAACGCCGAAAGTAAGGAGGTGGTTGTTTGTCTCCTGTTGTTGTCGATTCGGGGTCTGACATATAAGGCCGGATAACATTTCCCTCAGCAATGTCCATCATTACAGGTCTTTTATTTACCTTACTTGTGTGCATCACCAAGCCACAGCAGGCTATAGCATACATGACCTTAGTTACCTGTGGTTGGCCTGGCCATGTGTCAGTCAGAAAACAACAGGCCAATCAGAAGAGAGGCTCATGAATATTAATTAGACAGGCCAACATCGACCTGTTCTAAGCAGAGCTCCCAAGAAAGGAGCTGTAAAAATATATTGGGATGGTTTTGGGTACTTATACTGCAAATATATATTCTTAAGGACATCAAAACCTAAAATAAAACTTTAGAAAATAGTACAATATCAGACCTTTAAGCAGCACGACTTTTTTCAACATTGATAAGAAATGTTTCTTTAGTACCAAATCATCATACTCAAAAACACATTTGAAAAAAAATCTTACTGACCCCAAACATTCGAATGGTAGTGTATATAAAATAACTTAATTCATTTTAATGCTCAATTAAAATGAAAACTCTATAAATACCTATCTATATGCTAATATACTCAATTCACTTTTTCACTCAAAATTCATTTTAAATACATTATATTTCTCTTTTGGGACAACAGAGCAAGAATATTGATGACTCATCCTGCACTACACATATTTTTGTCCAATTAGATGCTCTCTAGAATGAAAATGTCCTTTCCCTAATACCACATTCAAGTAACTAGAAAGTATCAAATAATTGTTCATGACTATGACGTGATTAAGCCTATTGGTCATTTAAAACAAAAGGGACAAGTCCCTCTATATGTCCCGCCCAAACTTGTTTCAATAGGAAATACTTCTCACACAGGACGAAAAAGAAACGTGTCCTTGTTAAGCAATTTCATTGGGGCTTTGAGAATGTAAAGTTAGCTATTAAAATAAAAGCTTGACATAAACTGGAGCTAGTTAACAAAAAGAACAGAAACAACAGACAATGAACATCTGACTGCAGTGCTATGTGTAATTCTGTCCATGTGTCTTTCCATCTTTCAGCTAGACCAATGATTGCAGCCCTGCCCCTGAGACCCACGGTCAATAATGGTACTGGCCTGTCAAAGAAGGGCGGCACACTGCCATCACCCTCCAGCTCCAAGAAGGACAACAACTCACCAGCAACCAAAAGGTAAGAGACCAAAGGCTGGAATATATTTTGTTCAGATTTTTGTCCAAATTTGCAGTATAGTTGAAAGTTAGAGGCAGTCTGCAGATTGTGCACCGCAAGTGCTGCTGGTTCCCTCTTCATTGTTTTTCAGGTGATTTATTTCATGCACCTTGTGAGTGGGTAATATTAAGCCAGATTTACTTTGACCTGTGCAGATCAGAGTTGACAGATTCCACAGAATATCGCTTATGATGGGCACAAACTCTTGCTATTACGTTTGCTATTTTGAGCCAATTTTAGAACATTGTTTTCAATTGTCACAAGTCTCCTAGAAGCGAGGCGCATGTTTCTGCGCGAGTCTGTTGTGTTCTGAACGACTTGAAAATCTGGTAGTGTGTGACCCTAAGTTGTTTGGTGTATGATGTCTAGCTTTTCTCTGTAACTATTGTATAAAGTCAGCAAGTGTATGATACCTAGTGTTTGGAAATCAGTTCATATTTTTAGGGATAAAAGATATATCGGCCAATATATGTCAATTTTATATGTTATAGTTATCGGTCCGATAAGAAAATTTGGCAGATAAATTTAAAGCTGATAAATAATTATTTCCTTCCGCTGAGACTCTTCAGGTGTGCACTGTTCACCACAATGGTTTTGAATTGCTTGAAATATTATTGGAATCACTTCAAAAAGGAAAATACAGTTAAGTGCAACATGTGCAGCAGAAGTTTGTCATATAGGCTACATAAAATTATAATGAGAACATCAAGCAACTGTGTGCTTGGGACTGTAATGAAGCAGCAGACACTAGGGGATCCATTTGCAGCATTTATAGAGTAGTCAAACAGGCAGGGATCAACAACAGCAAACAGGGCAATGGAGACAAGGCAGAGATAAACCAGATAACAAGCAATGGTCAGGGCAGGCGGCGAGAAGCCAGGTCCAGTAACAATCCAAGTCGAGGTAGGCAGAGAACGATCAGAAATGGGGTACACAGTCCAAGGTCAAGGCAATAAATAATCCACAGTAATAACCGCTCAGAATGACAGCCAGGAAAGTCAAGACTTCGCACTGGTGTGGTGCGTGGACGTGGTTTATATGTGTGTGTGTGTGAATGAGATGCAGGTGTGTGTAATCAGCGTCGTGCAGGTGTATGGTGTTTGGTGTAATCAGTCCAGGGAGGTGCATGATGGGAAATGTAGTCCGTGATAACCCAGGGAGTGAGTGGCTAATCGTGACAGGGACTATATATCGGCATATAATAATATAATATATCAGTTATTGGCTTTCAAATAAAAAGAATTATCAGTTATCTGTATTGGCCAAAATGTTCATATTGGTGCGTCCCTACATATTTTAAACGTGGGGTGTGTCAGACCCCTCTTTATTTTTAATTGATCAATTCATCAAGTCAATTCATCATTGGTCAGACAACAAATATCTGTGTTATCTTTGCCTGGTTAAACCATAAATGACTGAAGGCTTAATCTCCTTTTTAATTTAGAAATAAATTATTGCAAAAAAAAAAAATCGCAGTCTTTTCATTCTATAGTGGAGATGAAATTGTCTACATTGTTTTGCTATACAGTGCTGGATCAGCTTTCAGTGTTATAATAGACATTCATCCAGTGCATGCAAATACAAGATATCAGTTCATGGTTTTGTCTTATAAAGGTCAGCTCACGTCTTAATCAGAAATGCAAAACCTGAAAGAAAACCTGTTCTCAAGTGAGTCATTTGTTTAGGAAGCAATGCAGTGCAACCAGGTTTCAGATGACAGAGAACAAGTTCAAATTAGCAGATAGAGAAACTTTGTGATCCATTTTCTTTTTCAAGATTATTTGATGAATAGAAAGTTAAAAAGAAGAGCATTTATTTGAAATAGAAATCCTTTGTAACACTATAAATGTCTTTACTGTCACTTTTGATTATTTTAATGCTTCCTTGCTAAATAAAAGTATTCATTTATTTAAAAAAAAAATCTGGCCCCAAACTCCAGACAATACGGATTTAATGATATTCACTAAAAATACTTCTGCAATTATGTTTTCTTGTCACTATAAAAATCTAAATTACAATAAGGGTGATATTCATGAAACAGTTACTCTCGTGAACTTTCCAGCAGTACAGCACCAGTGTTTCTTCGTTTAATAAGTACACATCATGCAGACTAATTACTGAATAAACAGACGTTTGCTATTATAAGACACAACCCAGCTGATGACCCCTGCTTGTCTTTGTTTGTGAGTGTCAACTGTCTGTCACATGTTTTTGTCATCCTGTGCGACCTTTCTGTCCCCTCCACTTCTTCCTATCTGTTGCATGTTCTAGTCTGTCCCATCTGCCAAGGTTTCTTCTAAGGCCACCCTACAGGTGAGAGTTTTTTTTTTTGCCAAAAGGATCCACAATCTTCTCAAAAGTGCTGTGGGCTTCTGATATTTTTATAATAAAAAGGCTTTAAGGGTCTGTTTTTAAACCATTATTCAAGCACAGATTAAACCCCTTGCAAACAAAGTCTATGAATGTGCTTCGGGGATCCCACAGGAAGTACCACTGCACTGGGAGATAAGCTTTGCTTTGATACTTGTGAAACTGGGCACTATTTGGCTTGGACATGTTTTTTTTATTTTTTTTATTAGTTTCTCTTCAGGCACTCTTTCAATGCCGCCTATAAAGCTTCTATTTCCATCATGCCTTGAAGCGAAAGACCTGTGCAGTCTATAGACTAACTCTATACCCACTTGCTTGTATGCCTGAAGTGCCATTATTGACAAAAAAGCCTCACAAAGCATGAAGATCCTGCAGCTTATTTAACATGGGATAACACCATCCGCCAATGGCTGGGCCAAATGAACTTTAGGCCTGCAGTCTGGATTAGACTTGAGCCTGGCAACCAGTGGACTGCTGATGGGGTCTTTTCTTTTGTTGTCAACTTTTAAAGGGAACCCAGGCTCAGTTCACTCCTTTCTAATGCACAAAGACAGCAAATCAGGGCATGAACATGTCAGAAAAAAAAACTAAAAAAACTAAACAAATAAAATAAATTTCTTATCTGTGTTTGCTCTGCCTCTTTGTGGATGGCCAGTCCTAGGTGTCTGTTATAATTGGCTGGGATGTTGCCAGTATTATCTCTACATTGCCATTTCCTTTTTGTCTGTGTAAATGTTTCTGTTTGAGGTATAGGCTATTGTAGGAAAATTAGGCTTCATGACAGAGATTTAGAGACAGATGAAACAATGCAAGCTAACGCAAACATAAACGTTTTGTTATTGGTTTGGAGATTTGTTTTTAATAACCCCTACAAGTTCAATTAAACCATCAAAATATGAGGAAAATATTTTATATTTGTAAATATTTTAAATACGAGGGAATAACAAAACAAACACTTAACTTGGTTAGGGCATTTATCTGGCAAAATTATTTGGCAAAAAAAAAACATGTTTTATTTTACTATGCAAAAAATTTATAGAAAAACAAAAATCTCACAGGAGTTGACTAGAACATAATCAGTTATTAATATTTCTTTAGTTCTCTCTTGTTTTTGCATGAGTTCCAAAAATTTTTGGATGTTTTCATGTTTCATAATCTGTCAGAAGTGTCTTATATGATTGTGTTCCCAAACACCAGCATCCGAACGCAAGATGACATGACAGCTTTGATTGCGTTTAGTCTGCACGCTTTGAGATGCAAATGGGTTCAAGTGGCCACAGTTCCCCGATTGCAGCTACTTCCATTTTTATTACATTCACAACTTTGGAAAGATATAGAGTAATAATCAAATCAGCATATTAGAATGATTTCTGAAAGATATTGTGACTGTAGTAATGGCTTTTGAAAATTCAGGTCTGCCATCACAGCAATAACCGGTATTTTAATTATTAAATAATATTTCTCAATATTTATTTCCTGTATTTTTCATCAAATCTTATCAGTCTATAATAGTTGGCCCAAACTTTTGATAGGAAGAGTATATATACATCTATAATTATAAAATAAATACTAAAATTTTAATAATTCAAGCAGTATCTTCAAATCTAGCATTTTGTGTTGTATTAAAAAACAAATGCCATATTTTCCCATTCACTTGTATGTTTCATTTTAGGAATATTTTACTATTATAAAGTTTTACTTTTTTTTTGTGCCTTTTCTTAGGTAAGAACCAAAATGATGTTAATATCTTGCCTTCTATCATTCATAGCACTGTGAAGAGAACAAGTTCATCAGAGCATGTCGGCCCCAACAACAGGAAAGATAGTGGTGTGGACTCCAAAAGCAATCGAACACGCACTGGTTCCACAGGAAGCAACTCCAGTGGCAAGAAAACCACAGAAATGTATGGAAATGAATTTATATATTTGGTCTTTGTGCCCATGTGATTAAAAAATTATGTTTTATTAATATGGGTAACTGAATAAGATGACTCATACAATCAAACATTGCACACACACATTTGGGTGACTTGTTTCCTTTCTCACCCCCTGCAGCAAACAGAGGGAGCCTGTTTTCAGCGCAGGTAAGAGTCAGGTGCCCTGTTCCCATGTGATAAGAGTATGAACCATGCCTCGATCAGTCACAAACAAAGCAATGTTTATGCTGTCATTTCTCTTTTTTGACTGGACTTTCCAAAAAGTACAGACTTTGATAACTCTTGTCAAGCACTCTAAATGAATGGCTGACCAACCAGAAGTTCTTTTGTTTAGCAGCAATGCAGCTCATTTAGTAGGTGGGAAATGCAAGAATTTTCCCCCCCAAGCTTTCTGCCTGTGTGCTCTCCAGTCATGGCTCATGAAGCTCACTGTCTATATTGTGCTGTACAGTCTTTTATCAGTTCATTTCACAGTTCAATTACCTGCTGTTCTTTTATCAGTAACATCATCTCTTACCAAAAACATTTTCATTGTTTCTTATTTTTGTATTTGTATACTTATATTTTATGCTTTTATAATTATTACATTTTATTTTTGTCAAATTTATATTTTTTATGCATTTTATCACAAAATTAGAAATATAATATAAATTCTGTTAATATAAAATTCTTACTGTAATATAAGCATAGAAACTGCACTGAGAGAGTAATTAACATAACTCTGTAGAGTACAGGGTCTTTTTCAAATAAAAGAAGCTTGAAATTTTCAAGATCTGATAGGCGTTTATAGTCATTGTGTTTATCTATTATACATCAGTTTTGGTCCGAAGCTGTGCAGTCTTCATTTTTTTAAAGAATACAAAGGAATTCAGCAGCAGTTCTTGGGAATGTCAGAGCAAATTTGATTTGGTATCAGTGTAAAAGCAGTGCATCCAGTGTGCGCAGCCTTATGAGGCAGAATAAAACCAACTGTTCTGCCTGAAGGCGGAATTTGCATGTTCCTTACTGTATATTTGACCCAGTTGCTGTATTTAACTGTGCCAAAAACTGTGATTAATTGAAGTCATCAGGACAGCAATTCCAGATGTTAAATATACAGTACACCAAATTAATCAAACACCAGTGGAGATTTGTTAAATAGAGCGCTTGACACATGAAACGACTTTCCCGGAGGAGCTTGTAGAGTAATTACCCAGACATGGAAACCTGGGATCATATGAACAGGAATCTGCCTTTCCATGAGCCATCTTCTGCCATCTCTCATGTTTGTCTCTGTCTCTGTACGTTCACAAAGGGATGCGACGTGTGACACACTGCAAAGGTAGGCACTGTTTGTCAACTGCCCCTTGAGTGAGCAGCTCTGTGGATACAACTTGATTCTCGAAGCCAGAGGGAAGTTATTTAAATCACTTCAACAATTAAAGAAGGCAATTACAACTCTGCTTACACATGCAATGGCAGCTGTTAAAGTTGAGAATCATTATGAAGTGCCAGATACTGTCAAATGATTTTTAAAAAGACCACATGAACAAACAGTGTTGACAGGAAATGACATCATAGAGGCCCCTGCATACTCATGAGTGTGTTATTTGTAAAGAAAATACTTTTACCTTGAAAAATATATTTAAAAACTATTTTAAAAATTAGTTTAATGTGTTCACTCAATTAAGATGTGTAGACTCAGATGTATGTAAGGTGTAAGGAAAATATTTATTTTAGAGTTATGTTTTTTTAATACCATTTGAATCCAACATGAATATAAAGAGTATATTTTTAAGAACTTGACATATGTGTTTTAAACTAGTTTTTTAAATGATTTTTGCCACAAACATGTGATTTTAAGGGGTCTTAAAGGATTAGTTCACCTCAAAATGAAAATTTCCTGATAATTTACTCACCCCAATGCCATCCAAGATGTTCATGTCTTTCTTTCTTCAGTGGAAAATAAATTATTTTTTTTGAGGAAAACATTTCAGGATTTTTCTCCACACAATGGATTTCAAGCGCAACCAACATGTTGAAGTCCAAATCAATGCAGTTAAAAGGGTTTTGAATTGCTTCAAAGGGCTGTGCACGTTCCCAGCTGAGGAATAGGGTCTTATTTAGTAAAACGATCGTTTATAAAAAATAAAAACATTTATACTTTTTAACCACAATTGTTCGTCTTGTGCCGTCTGCGACGCGCCAGGCATTACGTCAACATGGTGGAAACGTCACGTGTCACGTCATCTATCTAAGAGTTATCCGTCTATGTACTCCGGTTCAAAAACGCATGGAAGGGTGAAAAATTCCTTCTCATTTTCTCCTCCAACTTCAAAATCGTCCGACATCTTTGTTTTAATTTATTATTATTATTTATTTTTTAATCTTTCGTGACGTTTCCACCGTGGTGACTTAATGGCTGTCGCGAATGTAAGGCGCGTCGCAGACCGGCACAAGACGAACAATTGTGGTTATAAAAAGTATAAATGTTTATTTTTTTTAGAAAATGAACGATCATTTCGCTAGATAAGACCCTATTCCTCAGCTGGGAACGTGCACAGCCCTTTGAAGCACTTCAAAACCCTTTTAACTGCATTGATTTGGACTTCAACATGTTGGTTGCGCTTGAAGTCCATTGTGTGGAGAAAAATCCTGAAATATTTTCCTAAAAAAATTTAATTTCTTTTCCACTGAAGAAATAAAGACATGAACATCTTGGATGGCATTGGGGTGAGTAAATTATCAGGAAATTTTCATTTCGAGGTGAACTAATCCTTTAACAAGGTTTCTTTACATTTCGGCTGTAAGAATCATATAATGTCCCTTTATACAGTTTAAACTGGTATTCTAGAAAGTATGGTAATCTGGCTGACTTTGACAGCTCTGGCTTCATATTATGACAGAATCGGCTCCCACAGAGCTGTCTTGCGTAAAGGTCTGGGTTGATTAGACAAATGCGTGTGTGATAGAAGCTCCCACCTTCCTCCAGACATGCCAACCTTCCCAATAAACTAATGCGCACTCTGTAACACCCTTCTGAGTGATGCCAACCTGTGGTTGATTGCAGTGGAGCTAAAACACACGCTGGTAACTCTTGAGTGATGCTGCTCTCAGTGCTCTGACAGCTCCTGGGTGTTTTGCTCACTGCTCATGGCACTTGTTTTTCCACATGCACCATGGAAACACAACAGTTTCCTGCAGTCACACAGCAGCACTGGATGGTTTTTAGTCCAATAGTTTAATGCCACTTTTTGCTCCACGCACACATATTTGTTCTTTCAGTCCCGTAAAGGGCATTTATCATCCTGCATCAACTAGCTCTTCTGATTTTTTTCCCCTCTGTTTGGTGTTTATCATAAATCTAAAATTAAATGTCAGACACATCCATATCTATTTGCAGTGTGTCACTAGGTGGAAATTTCCCCCAAACTATAGTCTTCGATGTTGATGCAAAATTTGGTGAATGACTCACTGTGTTTTATAGTCACAAAAAAACGTAGGCAAGTAAATTAAAGTACCAAATATCACTTGGAAAGTCAGAGTAATGTATCTTCAGAATACGTTTTTTCAGTTTGTTTCTAGTATTCCTGGTTTTCCTCTAGGATAATAGATCTATGCGCCTTCCCTGTAATCAGCACTGCAAAAATAATTTTTGCAATCTGCATTTTTGGATTGCTTTACAGAAAAAAGTTAATATATTTAAAAACCAGACCAAAATTTGTAAGACAAATAAATAAATAAAACAATGTGGTTTTTTTTGCGTTTTTAAAAGTTCATTTTTCTTGTCTCTTTGGCTTTTTTAAGCATAAATATCTCGAAATCTTGCTCAATGTTTCCTTAAAACGTTTTTTTTTTGCCAGAATAGTAAGATATATAAACTTCTTAATTCAAGATATATTATTTGAAAATTATCTTAAACTTATTTGCTGAATTGATCTTGCTTTAATGATGTTTATGGAAAACAAGACAAAAATACTGATTGCGAAAAAGATTGTTTTGCAGTGTGGTTTCTTAGTATTGTGGAAGATTTGTCGTCTTGTTAGTATGGTGGAATCTAAAGCTGTGGACTATGTCTGACCATGATTGTACTTCATCCCACCTCTCCACCCTCTCCTGCACCTGCCCTGTTCAATTTGACCACTTCACCTAGTAACCGTGCAGATCTACCTGCACCGACCGTCAAAAAGGACCGGATCTGCCGAACCCCCCAAATCCACGTCAACTGTGCCCTCGCAGTCTGCGAACACCCCATCAGAGGCCAAGATTGCGTCTGACAGAGCAGCCCGGCTCGGGAGCCAAAAGATCCCGCCGTTTACCCTTCCTCTGAGGAAGTGTACTTCTCAGTCAGTCCACTCGCCCTCAGATATGCCCACTTACAGGAGTCCAATCAAATCTCCCAGCCAGTATTTTCAGATCTGTTACTAGGCAAAACAGATGTAATATTAGCCTTAGTCCGGTGTTAAGGATCTTTATGAGTCTTTAGTTCTGTTCTGTTTCGTTCTTTTTGTTTTGATTGTCACACTTTGATTTGGTTTAGTTTCATGTTGTTTCCATCCATGTATGTTAAGCTGCATGTTCACACTTTTTGCTTTTAAAAAGATTTCTTTTGTTCAAGTGTGCATTTTATTAACTGTACATTATCTTTTCCATCGTGTTTGCATGCATGCATGCATATGTGTGACTTTATTTTGTGTCTATTACTAATTTACCAAACCATGAAATTGCTGTATTCACATGCTTCTGCATTTGATTTCGCATTGTTTGTCTTTACATTTAAATGGACTGTGTCTCAAATACTGTACGTAATAAAATGTATCAAATCATTTCCTTTTAAATCTCACTGACCTATTTAATTATTTTCAGAACATAATATATATTATTCTAAACACTATGTTGCAATAATCTAATCCTCCTTTTGGGATAAAATCCTTTTTTATTTTGTCTTGAATTAACATTTAATCTCCTCTTAAAATACACTACCATTCAAAGTTTGGGGTCAGTAAGATTTTTTCATGTTTTTGAAAGAAGTCTCTTATGCTCACCAAGGCAGCATTTATTCGACCAAAAATACAGCAAGAACAGTAATAGTGTGGACTATTATTACAATTTAAAATAGCATTTTTAAGATGTAATTTATTCCTGTGATGTCAAAGCTAAATTTTCAGCATCATTACTCCAGTCTACAGTGTCACATGACATGATCCTTCTGAAATCATTGTAATATTCTGATTGGCTGCTCAAGAAACATTTATTATTATCAATGCTGAAAACAGTTGTGTTACTTAATATTTCTGTGTAAACCATTATACATCTTTTCAGAATTATTTGATGAATAGAACGTTCAAAAGAACAGCATTAATTTGATGCTAAAAAGCTTTAAAATGAATCCGTGCTTAATAAAAGTATTAAAAAAAATTTTTAAATGGCCCCAAACTTTTGAAAGGTAGTATATGTCTTTATTATTCTATCTCAGTCAAAATCTGGTGACATTAACCACAACAGATGTCACAGCGATCCTTCGGTGACCCATATATTTTCTTGCTCTAAAAATCTGTGTTGCTTTTTCTAGATGAAGGGTATGTCAAAATGTATTTGAAGGGACGACCCATCACCATGTACATGCCCAAAGACCTGGTGGACACATACTGCCTGGAAGCAAAGGCTGACTTGCCTCCTAAAAAACTGAAACTAGACTGGGTGTATCCTTTTATTGCTGCATGTGAAATAGAAATGGAGTTGCATTTAGATTGATTCTTGTATTGAACGGTCATTGCTGTAAGATTGAAATACCCATTGATTTATTATTGCACAGAGAATGAGCTTGTAAAAATGTCATGAGCTAATGATGGATGTGGTTTCTAGCTCAAAGTCATGTTAAAATTACTGTGCATAGTGTAAAGCTTCTTAAATGTGGACCTCAAAAGAAAGTATTATTCACTGTGATGTACTAATTCCATATTCTCATTCCAAGTTTCTGAATTTTGAAGCTTGAAGGATGTCTTATCTTATACCCTGTTTCTCTTTGGCACAGCTGAGCACTGCAGCCTCTTGGAGCAGGATATTTTCTGCTCTTCTTACCCATAATGCATTTGGTTTATTCCCTGAAAAGGACTCTGTTAGACAGAACTGAGGCTTTTCACAGAAAAAGTCTTTCATTAATGTGTTCATAGTTCATAGCCTTTCATAGTTTTTGCTCTGAAAATAGCCATGAAACGTAAGTTACCGTTACCGAGTAAAATTGCTTCTCAAACAAGAAAAAATGTTGGGCAGGACTTGATTTTGTCCATCAGGAATTGATTGGATGGTTGTGGTTTGCTATTTCTGTGATCTCATGTGAGTGACAAGTTGTCCCGCTAGTAAATACACCATCGAAGAAGAGATGTCGCTTCAAGAGGGAGGCGAAGATAACAGAAATAAAAAAAATGATGTACACAGATAAATCATTTATAATAAATACTTAAATATTCCATTAAAAAAAAATCCATTTTGATTTCATGGTGACTTTAACTATGACCAAGTTACGGTTACCGGGGCCGCGACTGTCGATCCAACCTGTACTTGCTCCCGACGGGGGAAACGGTTTACTTCATCGCCTCTGTTGTCGTGCTGTATAATGTGGATGAGCAACTACAAAGACACTACACTGGACATACTGACGATATCAAGTGGTAAGACTTACATTTCTGTCAGTATGATGTCATTGTCCATGTGGTCATCATAGCATACACTGATGTCACACTCTGTAAGATCATTAGACTTTCAGTTACATTTTCAGACATTCAGTATCTTTTATTCACCTCAGATATTTTAATAAACTGCCATGTTGAAAGAACATGCCACTGCTTACATTATTAGCCTATTCAAATATTCTGCAGCCTATGCCTATTTTTTTTAAACCTATGCTGAATAAAGGATTTCTGAGCAATGTTGTTTAATTTTCTGCTTTGATTTGAATTCTACAGAACATTTGTCATTAGTTGTGTCACTGAAGGTTATTATTCATTCCACTGTCATCCCAGAGTCTGTATTTTGCCTCCGTGTTATACCATATTAATTCTGTTTGCGGCATGAGAGTATGGGATATGGGCCATTTTAAAAGCTCAGAATTATAGTTTATACTTTATACATAAACCCCCTTTTTCACAAACTAGCTTGAAGCCTAGTCCTAGACTACAGTGCATGTTTGTTTACAATACAATGTTTTTTTTTAAGGCACGTTTATAAAAGCTACTTAAATGCCCTAATTAAACTAAGCCCTAATCCTGGCTTAATCTAAGCCCTGTCTGTTAACCCGGGCCAAAATGTAATTAAATTAGTTAAGCTATATTTAACATTGAAGTGTCTGGTTCATATTGATGACTTTCCCTATTTGTACATCCTATTTTCCACTTAACTTTCTCTTAATAAAACTATTCAACCTCCATGAGAGGTCAGTAAGATTTCAACAAGAAAACAATAACTAAGGTTACACTTTATTTTAAGGTGACGTAGTTATACATTGTACTTGCTCAAATAAGTACATAAGAACTGAGTAATATTAATTAACTACATGTACATACTATAGAGTTACTGCTAGGGTTAGGGTTTAGTTTATAATTATTTACTTGTAATAATGCATAATTTACTGTTATTACTATAGTAAGTACAGAGTAACATGCAACTACTTCACCTTTAAATAAAGTGTTACCGAAATGAATACTTTTATTCAGCAAGGATGCATTCAATTGATCAAAAGTGAGAGTTAAGATATTTATAATGTTACAAAATATTTCTATATCCAATAAACGCTGTTTTCAACATTGATAATAAAAATAAATATTTCTTGAGCAGCAAATCAGCATATTATAATGATCTCTGAAAGATCATGTGACTCTGAAGACTGGAGTTATGATGATGAAAATTCAGCTTTGTCATCATTTACATTAAACAGTTCTTTTGAATTGTAATATTTCACAACTGTTTTACTGTATTTTTGATCAAATAAAAGCAACCTTAGTAAGAGACTTCTTTCCAACCACAAACTTTTGAATGGTAGTGCATATCAATGGTGACTCTGGGACCAAACTTAAAAACAGACAAAAAAAAAAACAGTCAAATATGACTTAGTACTTTCCCACTTGACCTCTAGCTGAGAGACAAGACATTAACACAGCTACAACACAACTTATCACACTACTGTCAGAAGACTTTGTTCTAAACACGGAAAACCTCATGCTTTTTCATCTGTAGAGGAATTTACAGAATGTCTAATCTAAGTCAAAGGCCTTGAGCAAGAAACGCATCAACAGAAACCAAAGACCTGGTATTAAAATGTAGATGTTTCCTGTGTTTATGATCGGTCCTATGACTCATAATGCTCAAAGTCATGCTGTGCTGTGACAGTATTGACTAGGAGACATAAATGTGGGATGTCCTCTCACTGCTGTGTCATCGCCTCACGCCTCAACAGTCCCTGCTGTCTACTCTTTTAACCTCTTTTCTCTTCCCCTACAGCCTCGCTGTCCATCCCGATAAAATCACCATAGCAACAGGACAAGTGGCTGGCACATCCTCAGATGGAAAAGTAAGATTGGTTATTCAGCTCATAGATATTTTAAACCAGTGTCATTTGTAACTATTAATAGCTTGATCTAGCATTATATCCTAATTATCAGATGCGCCTCAGGAGTCTGTCATAACAAACGTGCATGATCACAATCTCAAATCCACATGCTTCAAATAGAAGTTGAATTGGTCTAATATGCTCAGTGAGTCTGTCTGTGTCTGGCAGCAGTTGGCTCCTCACGTGCGAGTGTGGGACTCTGTGAGTTTGAACACGTTGCACATCCTTGGAACCGGTTTCTTTGACCGAGCTCTGGTCTGCCTCTCCTTCTCCAAGTCGGTAAGAGACAGTCACTCTATATTATGTAACCAAATAAGCGTTGTCACGTGCCACAGCAAAATACAGCCTATAGATCAAAATGTTTCTTTATTATGAAATGTAAAGTACTTGGTGGTATTTGTGGGTGATACTTTCTGTATTTTCTTTTCTTTAAATGTCATAAGAGCTTTAGAGTGATAAAAATGTATTTTAAAACATACAGAACGGTGGAAGCTGGCTGTGTGTTGTGGATGACTCCAATGACCACATTCTCTCTGTGTGGGACTGGCAGAGGGAAGAAAGACTAGCTGAAGTCAAGGTGAGTGCTTCACAATAGATAGCAGTGTCTACTTTTGAGTTAGTGTACCTTTTATGTCAACTGATTGTTTTTTTTTGTATGCATATCTTTACAACTTCTCTTTCTCTACTCTCACAGTGCTCAAATGAGTCAATCTTTGCTGCTGATTTCCACCCGACAGATGCCAATATAATTGTCACGTGTGGAAAGTCGCATCTTTACTTCTGGTCATTAGAAAAAGGGTCTCTTGTGAAAAAACAGGGTCTTTTTGAGGTAATCTCCTATAAGACTTTGTGGTCAGATTCAATGAAACTTTTCCATTTTATTCAAATTTCATTTTTTGATGAATGATAGCATGATGCATGTTTAGATATTGTAAAACATGTGCATGTGCATCATGTATACTAGCAGTCAAATGTTTTGACACATCAAAACTATAAAATAACACAAATAGTAAGTCATGTATATGAATTATATTATGTAGTGATGAAAAAAGTTCAAATTAAAACTATTTTAGCCTCATCTGGTGCAAAATGGGATTAACTAAAAACATTAACAACATTTTTACTTTAGTTGAGAAATGTATACACTACCGTTCAAAAGTCTGGGGTTGATAAGATTTTTCTCTTATGCTCACCAAGGCTGCATTTATTCGATCAAAAATACAGCAAGAACAGTAATATTGTAAAAGATTATTGCAATTTAAAATAACTGTTTTCTATATTAATATATTTTAAAATCTAATGGCAAAGCTGAATATTCAGCAGTCAATACTCCAGTCTTCAGTGTTACACAATGCTTCAGAACTCATGCTGATTTGCTGCTCAAGAACTTTTTTCAGTTTGTTTCAGGATTCTTTGATGTATAAAAATGTTCTCAAGAAGAAATTATTTTAAATAGAAATATTTTGATACATTAAAAATGTGCTTACTTTTACCTTTGATCAATTTAATGTGTCCTTAGACTTGGTGAATAAAAGTATTACATTCTTTCAAAAATGTTATATTTGTCTCCGAAACTAATTTCCAGCATTCAAGCGTAAGCCTTTAGATTTGAGATCATGAGAAACATAAATTCAATCAAATGTGTCCAAACATTTCACTGTGTAGTTGTACAATATATAAAACACATGTATTATCATTGTTTTTTGTGTGATACATCTATTGCATTTCTGCTTTAAAAATAAAGTCATATTTATGTTTCTTGCAGAAACAAGAGAAGCCCAAGTTTGTATTGTGTGTGACTTTTTCAGAAAACGGCGACGCCATCACTGGAGACTCGAGTGGAAATATACTTGTGTGGGGCAAAGGTAAAAGAATAAAAGGTTTATTATTATTGGTGTTATTTAGTGATTTATTTGAATGTTTTGTATAAGCCATTGAACTTATTATCTATTTTATGAAATTCAATTATGAATGTTGTTCGTACAGTATAACAGCTGTGTGTTATCTAAGGGGTGAGCCTGCTGCTACCAACAAAACATTCTTTATTTAGTGATAATAAAAGAGATAATGCGCTCCATTTTGACACAAATCATTAAGACTCTTGTCATGTAGGCTGTGAACATCTTTGATTTTTACACTGATGGTGGTTTACAGTACAGGTTTATATAATGCTTGTTTTCTGGTCATGGTTCACAGGATCTAATCGTATTAGCTTGGCCATTCAGGGAGCACATGAGGCAAGCGTCTTTGCACTTTGCATGTTGAGAAATGGGACGCTGGTCTCAGGTGGGAAGGACCGTAAACTCATCTCATGGGATGAAAATTATCAAAAGATTCAAACAGTGGAGGTAAGGCACACTTATATATCATTTTGATGCAGTATGCATTTATATGCTTGAATAGTAGTACCAGATTCAAGCAGGTAGCCATCATTTACCACCAAATTTATATGTAACTTTCAGGTGCCCGATTTATATGGCCCTATTCGAACTGTGGCTGAAGGACGTGGAGAAACGGTTCTTATTGGCACTACCAAAAACTATGTCCTACAAGGCAGTCTGGATGGAGAGTTTATCCCCATCACACAGGTAAGTCTACCAGTATATGTACAATACCGAAGAGTAAATGAATAGTTATGGATATAGAATAAAACTGAGAAAAGAACCATGGTTTTCCAATGTCCGCTGGGGTCTTTTAAGTACTCCAGGGGATTTGTTGAGAAGATATTTAATATACATAACATATAGACTTATATTTAATTTAATAAATGATACCATAGGTATTAACCAACTTCTAAGTTCTATCTAATTATTTATTTAAATATTTTTTAGAGAAGAATGTGTCTTTACTGGTCAATATTGGATATATCTTGGAGACTGGGATTTTAAAAATATAAAACTATGATAATTTAAATATTAAATATGACATATATCATATTTAAATTATTAAAATATGTAATTTATTGAATGTTAAATCGTTAGGAATCTCAAATTTAATATACATTTTTCATACTGTGCATTATCATTTTATCATTTTCATTTTAAAATATTTATTTTATTTTTTATTAAATTATTTAGACTAATTTATCTGTATTGGTCAATATTTTATATATTTTGGATCCTGATTTCGAATATATTTCTCCCTATTTTTACATTTAGATGAGACCTTTAAATATTTAAAAATATAATATATTGAAATTACAAAATTATTAAATATATAATTTAATAATTTAATAATTTAATAACACCGTTAAATGTAATTCTTAGCAAATCTCAAAATGAATATCCATTTTCATGCTGTACATTATAATATCTGTAATTTTCCATTCATTCACTTGTAACATTTAAAACGATTTACTTTTGTTTTTGATGTTTTATTGTAAAACGATTTAGGGATATACTTCCGTATTCAGCCTGTATTCTGGCCTTAATATTCAATAATAATAGCATGAAATAATTATTGGCTTATCATTATCAGACAGAATATTAATATCGGTGCATCACTACTAGTAGTAATGTTTGTTAATGAGTTTGACTGTGGATTTATTCCCTTGTATGTGAATCTTTTTGAAAATGAATCTCTTTAGTGTAAAAGATTAACTCGGTTTGTGGATCTAATACAGAATATGATTGATGTTTGAAACTTTCTTTGAAGTTCAAACCAAATGTTTGCATCTGTTTGATTGCAAGGGCCACACAGATGAGCTATGGGGCCTAACTGTACATCCGCTGAAGCATCAGTTCCTCACCTGTGGCTATGACAAGCATGTCTGCCTGTGGGATTCTAGCTCCCATCAGCCCATCTGGTCCAAAACATTGGAGGTGAGCAACCTGCCTCTGTAGGCTTCACTTGCATTACTGTAGTATCATCTCACAGCTTGCACATCAGTTTCTTGTTATTGAAAGCCTTGTCACTACTGCAACTATAATGAAAAGAGCTCTGGTGTTCCTTAGGCTGGGATGTAACCGCATTTGTGTTGACAGGATGTTTGATTGAGCATGTATGTGTGTTTCCCTCATGGACAGGACGCCGCTCAGTCGGCCGGCTTCCACCCTTCTGGGGCAACGGTTGCTATAGGAACACAGATGGGCAGGTGAGGCGAGCCATTTCTTTTCATCAATGGGGTCCCTGACACATCATTACAATTCAGGAAAGTGGTCTAATAGAGTGTTACATGAAAGACCCAAACACTTATTATTATGCTAATGCCACACAGGAACACAATACCATCCCAGCGGCATTCTTCAGCCGTCTTTGATTTCCTTTTTTCCCCCCTAATAAAGGCTGTGGATGAAGACCACATCTAAGAGTCTAACCTTTTATTATGTTTCAGGTACTTTAGACCTGTGTGTTTAATATTGTCCTTTCACTCATTATCAATCTGCGCAGGTGGCTTGTTCTCGATACTGAATCGAAGGATCTCGTCACGGTGCACACGGATGGGAACGAACAGCTGTCGGTTATGCGCTTTTCTCCAGGTTAGAGTTAATTCTCCTTGCAGCTTTTTCACTGCTGGCTGGGAAACATTAGGAAGTTAGCCAGAAACTAGTGCTCATTAAAGTCTCTGCAATTGATATGGTTATTCCTTCCAGATGGTCATTTCCTTGCAGTCGGGTCACATGACAACTACATCTACATTTATGCTGTGGCAGAAAATGGCAAGAAATACAGTAGAATTGGAAAGTGCTCAGTAAGTATGTTTATGCAAAATATGACTTGTTTTGTATGCTTAAAGAGTGTAATAGATTATAGACCAGATCATAGACCAGCTGATTCTAACACATTACAGTGTTATGTTAGTATTATTTCTATACTATTATAGTATTTATTATTTTGAATTAGCTTTTATTTGTATATTTTCAGTTACATATTCATTTGGTTGTTTTTGCCCTTTTTTATATTTCTATTAAGCTATAATTTATTTTTCATTAAGTTTTAGTTTAAGTAATTTTAGTTTTTTAATAGTTTTAACAAAAACATGGCCACATTATTATTATTTTTTGTTGACATGCACACAAACACACATCTGTCTCCTCAAATGAAGGCTGTTTTTAATGTGTGTACCCATTGTCTGTTATTGCTCACAGGGTCATTCTAGTTTCATCACCCATCTGGATTGGTCTGTGGATTCTCAGTACTTGGTATCCAACTCAGGAGACTATGAGATCCTTTACTGTAAGTATCCTTTACTTTATTTCTATTTCTAGATGTTAGTGATCATGTTCAGGACGAATATTAGCAATTCTGCATAGTTGCATGAGTGGCATTGTACATTTGCCTTCATTTGACCACAACCATAATTAGTTAGTTAAATGAATTCAGTCAATACAGTTGAATAAAGTATGGCTGAAGTTCCAAACACTGTTACATGAAAATACTTAATAAACTTTTATTTAAATCAGTGGTTCTCAACCCTTTTGACTCGAGAGGTTTTATTTAAAGTTACGAAAATAAAGTTAGAATAATGACACTGACATAGCCTGACAACATCTCATCTGACATCAGATACTGAATCAGGACAACGTGTTTTTCACATCTGACAGAAGAGTCTTTCTTTCACACACGTCTTTCAAAATAAAGAAAAACACTTAGAATTATGTATTTTTGTTGTTGTTGTTTCTTTGACTGCTCACTCCGCGACCCACTCAAAAAAATCTTGGCGACCCACCAGTTGAGAAACACTGTTTTAAGTCATCTTGAGGGCCCCTAGTGGACCCCGGCCTCCTGGTTGTTAAATCCATCAATTTATCCTATAAATTCATTGTTGTCTTCCAGGGATTCCCTCTGTGTGCAAGCAAGTTGTGAGTGTGGAGACCACCCGGGATATTGAATGGGCCACTTTCACCTGTACTCTGGGCTTCCATGTTTTTGGTAAGGTTTATGTTTTATGTCATGCATGGCAGAGTGTGGAAAAAAAAAATCTTTAAAACAGTTTAATTTATAGTGATAGTAAATAAATATAGCCGAACATATCACAGTCTTCCTCATATGCCCATAACTGCACAAAAGAGTTATTTTTGTAGTGTTTTCTTTTATAAATGTTTGCATACAGCCATGAATCTATAAGAAAATGACATGTATATTGTGTTTGTGTTAGGACTGTGGCCGGATGGCTCAGATGGGACTGACATCAATGCTGTGTGCAGTTCATATGCAAAGAGACTGCTCGTCACCGGAGACGACTTTGGCAAAGTTCACCTTTTCTCATTCCCCTGCTCTCAGTCCCGGGTAAGAAACAGCACTAAATCTCGGGTCGTAGCTGGGGTATCCGGGGGTGGGGGGTTGGGGGGTCTCCCTCGGGATGAAATCGTGTTTGTCCCCCAAGGGAGAAATCGCAGGACCCCTATAATCATCACCACCACTTGCCCTGTTAGCAGCAGCCCTGGATAGATATTATTCATTTTAGCACCAAGTAATGTTAAAATATGGTCTTATTTCTCTCTATCCACCTCTGCAGGCTCCTAGTCACATCTACGGTGGACACAGCAGCCACGTCACCAACGTTAACTTCTTGTTCGACGACAGCCACTTAGTCTCTACAGGAGGGAAGGACATGAGCGTAATGCAGTGGCGTGTGGTGTAAAACTCCCACTGGCACACTGAACTTTCTTTTTTCTGGGATCAAGTGGCTTGGGAAAGCAAAAGTGGGTCCATCGACTACAGACTGAAGTGGGGTCTCAAATTTATTTGCCTTTAATTGTTATCTCAGGACACCAATATTTGAAGTGACTCTGTTTTGACTGTCTCACATACGCCCTAGGCTATAAAAGAGCTGTCTTTGAATAACAAACTAAAGAATCTGCTCTATAGGTCAAAGTTAAATGTGATGCCAAAGCACATGGAGGAATATATTGGGAATTAATGAATAGTCCAGTCCAGTATCTAAGACCAATATATGTGATCAAAGCACTAACACTGTAACATGGTAAGTTACTTCAGAGGTATCATTTAGAGTCTTAAAAATACCATAAATTATACTCTATCAGACTGACTGTGTTTTGATAAATTGCACGTTAACCATCATTTTGTACTAAAAAAAATGCCTCCATAATCATACTTTTTTAACCTTTGCTGCCACTGTCTGGTATGTTGAGGTACTGCAACCACTTTCCCACGGTTGATTTCATTTCATTCTATCTTCTGCTGTGTGTTCAAATATTGATGGTGTTCCATGAATTTAAAATGTAATTGAAGTTGAAACTTAATCAGCCATCAAAATCTTCTCAAGGAAAAAAAAAGCATGAGTTTGGGAAACATAGTGACTGCACTGCAGAGTCAAAATGATTAAAGCCTTCAATGACTTTCACTTGTTAAATCACTCCCACAGCCATCAATTTCTGATTTAGTTTAATCCTCTGTCTGACATCAAATCTGTTTTGTGCATCAACTAGCTTAACTGAACGTCATAATGTAGTGCACATTTACATTAGAGTTAAGCTCCATTTTCATAACCTCCGCTTGAGAAAACAAGAACAGTTACAGTCAAATGAGTGTAGTATTATTAATAAAACTAAGCATCCACAAGCTTGTTTGTAACTGTCTAACCTATTTTTCCATATTAATTGTCACATATATGAAAATAGAGTGAAAGAATGTTAGTTCTCTGAAATATGAGAAAGCTGTGTTTTTGACCAAATTGTTGGATCAAGGTTGGAGTGAAGGAGAATGGAAGATTTTGCTGAATTTTAAATCCACAACCACATGACAATATCCTGGTATATGAATGTTTAGTTATATGGGAAACATTAGGGAAAATAATCTGTTGTTTCACCTTGAAAAAAATCATCCACCCAAGTAGAACAAGAGGGTCAAATAAAAACACATGGTGGTGTTAAAACCTTTGCACTGTAAACAGTGAAGCCCTGATCTGCAGCACACACATTCATAAACATAATGTATCATCATCAAAAAAGTAATTTGTTTATGCCTGTTTATACAACAGAACCAAATGAGCATGAATAACAGGAAGAGAAGGAATAACAGTAACCCAATGAGGCAGGGCTCAGAGGAAGTTGCAGTGCGGCATATTGCCCACCAGTGGTCGCTGTTCTGCGAGTTTGTTTTTACACTATCCCGATAAGCTCCTTTCTCATTGTCATAACACGGAGGAGGAAAATGGCAACTCCAGTGCGCGTTTGCAGTCCGCAATTCAGATCGATGTTGTAGGCGCGACCATGAGCTAAACATGGGATATGTTTTATTCAGCTGTGGTGACATAGAGCGATATGCTGTAGATCTTTCGAGACATCTGCATTGTTTCTGATCCGAGGACCGGCTGTGCATCGCTGGATGAGCATTGAACGTTCAAGCTGACCATTGTTTTATGGAATAGTACACGTGTTGTATCAATACTCACTAAAATACATATTTATGCGCTGATATCTTTACATCGAGCGGCTCGCCTTTGTGGCTTTTAAGTTTTTCCCCCTTCAGCTATTTTAATAATTTATTACATCCATATTCGTGGAGATATCATCAGAAAATGAGGTAAGCTGCCCAATGTGTTGACACAGCATGCATATATTAATTTATACATTAAAATGCATTGGTGTATACAAATAAATGTATTGCTACAGATATTTATGTATTATAGCAGTTGACACTGTTAATCACATCTAGCCTATTGGGTGTGTATCAAATCTTGTGAGTTCCCTACCTAGACAGGAATTTGGTTGGCCTTTAGTGGGGGTTTTGATTCATCCTTGTGACTTGAATCTATTGAATACATTCTCTAAAAAATATTTTTTCATGTATTCGTTCAGTGACTCTTTCTGGAAGTTTCACCAGTAGGTGGCGACAAGCAAATGCCCTTTTGCCTACGTGAATCATGGAATCATTCACTCAACTGGTTCCTCTGAACGCTGAATTGTTCACAATCGAAATAACAGATCTGCAAATTGAGACTCCATAAAGAGTGTTTAAAGTCCCATTCAAACCAAGAAATAAAAAAAACTTATTTTTTCGTTCACACCCAACATGTTTATTAACTGTAAGCAGCAGTTATGACATCTGCAACTTTTAAGTGCGCAAGCTCTTTAAAGTAGGTGGATTCTGATTGGTTGTTGATATTTTATTACTAATTTAGTCCCATTCTCACCAAGAACGATAACTATAAAGATATCTGACGTTATTTTACTATCGGTTCAGACCTAGACGTTCAAGTTGGTATTTTGTTCATTTAAATACTATTACATTTAAAAAGAGCAGACTAATTCATTTGAATAATTGTATTTTAAAACTTACTAGTAGCGTATGCGGTTCCGAATGGACTTAGCGACTCATTCCTTCTGAATGCATTTGAAAATATTAATCAGTTCAAGGAGCGACTCGAATTATAATTCATTTGATTCATTCGAATTATAATAAATTGATTCATCATTCACAAATCAAACACCACTAGCGATCATTAGGACACGCCCAGATGTCGATCCACAGAAATGGTTTCTGAGTACAGCTCATAGGATTTGGCACACACACAGCCACTGAAAGCTCGAGCTGAGGCCGTTTATGAGTGAGCAGATCCTTCACCTGTTTCCTGTTCTGCTGACATCAGCGGATAGTCACAGTGTTTGGGGTGTGTTACGCTTAAGTGTAACGAGAAGCAGAGAATTGATGCCGATGGACATGATGATTTTAATTGAACTGCCAGTAAATGTGACCACACACAGTAGCTTAACTTATCTTTCATTCATAAAGCGAATGGAGCAGTTACATGCGTGCCGTGGATATTCACTGTTCAGAGGAAATCTGGAAATGACGATTCTTGTATTCATGCTTAGTTGTGTTTTGGAAACAAATTGCATCTCTAATCAAATAACAATGAGCACGATATTTATCACTTCGCAATTGTAATTCTAAAAATGAAGAAAAGACTTTTAGTTTTTAATTTAGTAGCCTAATTATAGGGGGAAACGGTTTACTCTAATCAGAAATTTCACATGATTTCTTTAAAAAAAATGTGTTTTCTACAGTTGATTTTAGTCCCTTGTTAAGCTACTGTGATATCACTAACTTGTACTTTTAGGCTAGTAGGCCTAAACATTTTGAGCTACATGTAAATGCATAAAGTGTCAGTTTACACTTTATTTTACAGTACATGTTTACAGTGTACTTACTCTAGAAAGTACTGGTAATATAAGGTAAGTAGCTTTAGGAGTAGGTTCAGGGTTAGTACTTAGTTCTAACCCAGTTATAGTAATTGCTATAATAAGATTGTACATGCGGAACAGGAATGTAAAATAATATAGCCTGCATAAGTTTGTCATTATCTTCATATAAGTGCATTTATTTCAGCCTCTTTAGTCTTCTGCATATGTCCGCTTTCCCTTTTCTTTATTCTCTCTCCGTCTGGACTAGAAGGAAGTCTTAAATTGTGCTGGAGTTGCGTTCTTGCCAACAGGAAACTGAGGAACTGGTTCAGTGGAATGATTTATTCAACCCTTGACTCTCTGGGCAAAAGTCTTTACTTCACAATATAGGCTATTTTTAGCACTAGTGCTCCATCATGGGGAAGTTAGGGCATTCACTTCACAGACTTGATTCAATTCAGGAATGCAAGAAAGTGCTGAGCGTGTTTGTAGGGGAACGCTGTAAGAGCACACGCCTAGAGAAATACAGCGCAGAATGTCCCTAGTAATTTGTGCATGTAACAATTTTTTTTCCAAAAATCCTGTGGTGTGGGGGAGGGGTTTCAGACACGACCCTGATTTGTCAGCAGGAAGTAATGAGTGTGTATGAAATGAGCTCTGGCTATGAGATCTGTTGATGAGGTGAATTGTACAGACACATGGATTGTTCGTTTTTGTGTACGTGTTCAATAGTATGTAGAAGATCTTGTTTTCGGTTAAACATTGGAATGATACAAATGCCAATGGTCTCTTAAGGTTGAATCACTTCTTTCAGGCTTACTAGTTGTAGTTGAGCTTAATTTTATTTGCTGTTGTTTATGAGGATTTTTTTGTCTTATAGTTGTTTTTGACTTGTCAAGCTTAAGCATATATGTTTCCTTTTGCGTAATTTATCTGAGACCCTAAAGATGTATCAAATCCAGCTGTCATGATTCATTCTGTCATTTTCCAAAAACTCATCTTCCAGCACAAACAGTTTTTACTACAGTGTGGCACTACTATTGAGCCACAGTGTATATGCAGTTTTTAAAAGTTTCATTATCAGCTTTTGAAATATTGGTTATCTGCTAAAATCAATGTTTTTTGTCCATGGCACCTAATGGAGTGCGAGCATGGCCTCTAGAGGGGAAGTAAAATCAGTCACTCGATCCTTGTGGAGGTTTTGTTATGATGCAACCATTATTGTCATATTCACAAACAAATTAATATAATGCACATGACCAAAAAAAAACAAAAAAAAAACGAAATATTGTGGTCATGATTTAAGAATTTGTTCCGAGTTCTCTCAGCTTATTACTTAGTTCCCTCTCTTTAGTTGAATCATTGCCACAATTTGATTAACACTAGGGAACAAATTATTACAACGTGGCTATGATTTGCCTAAAACAAGGGAAACGATGAATCAAATGTTGCCACTGTTTAATGAAAATGAGGAAACTAATTAATAAAACATGACCACAAATTTATATGTCAGAAACTAATTCTTCACTCATAACCATGATACATTTTGTATTTTGCATGTCATGTGCACGGCCTTATGAGACAGTTCTTGTAATTTATTGGTCAAATAGACTGAGCGTGTTTGACCAATATGGAGAATAATAACAAAGTTATTAGTTTTAATTATTCTAATGAATCATTCACTGAATCTGCCAAAGCAGTTCTGACTCAATTTGACTCATTAATGAACCGTAAGTCACCATAACTTTTAACATGATTCAATCAAAATTAACCAAGAACTGCTACCGTGTTATATGTACTATTTATATATGCACTTAGTTTGTACCATATTAAGAAATGAACTGCACTGACTGGGTGTTCATATATCTTAACATATAAATAACATATAAGCATATGTCTTAACACATTCAGAAAGACTTTTTTAACTTTTCAAGATAAATATATTTTCTTGTTTCTTCTAGCAAGGTGTGTGTGTGTGTGTGTGTGTGTGTGTGTGTGTGTGTGTGTGTGTGTGTGTGTGTGTGTGTGTGTGTGTGTGTGTGTGTGTGTGTGTGTGTCTAAGGATCATGTGGCATTTTCTCAGCTGTATTTCTGTTGTGGAAAGAGACTTCTTTAAGGCACAGGCTGTGTTCCAATCCTTTGAGTGGATAAGAATGGATGTGAGCAGGACAAGGTGACTGGTCCATATATGTCACATGTGTCTCTCTCTCTCTCTCTCTCTCTCTCTCTCTCTCTCTCTCTCTCTCTCTCTCTCTCTCTCTCTCTCTCTCGTTCACTCGTTTTTTCCTCCTACCCTCCTTTCCTTTCCACCTCCTTTTTCTTTCTCACTCTCCCTATTTTTGCATTGTTGAATCTTAGAAAGGAGTGCACTTCGTGTTTTACCTAGCTGAGAGGATGAGGGATGAAATAGGAAGAGACTTTTCTCTCTCTGATCCCCCCTCCTTTTCTCTGTTTTCTTTTTGTTTCATCCAGCTGTAAGGAATTTTCTTTCTCCTTGGTTTCTTCAGAGCTCCATCTTCCCAATATGTATTCTTTTGATGACTACGGGTAAGAATATTTCCTCTGTGGTTTTTGTTATTACCCTGTTTTTTTTTTAGGTTTGAGGATTACCGGATGTTTCGCTTAAAAAATATGTTGACTTCATAATGGTTTCAAATGGTTCAAGTGCCTTTTAGTGTGTTAACTTAGTGACTTTGTCCCCACCAGCTGTTCCCTCTGTGGAACGAGCTGATTAATCTACAAAAACAAGCTTGGGTTCAATAGCTACAGTGAAGGAGTCCCAAACCCACTCCGTGTTTTACTGTTGAGTCATTTAGCATTTTGGAAAACCATGGCTTTAAATAAGAAACCAGGACACTGGATTGGAATTTTCAGTCTGTATTTTTTATAGTATTGTGAGTTTTGTCCTGCAACATTTTGGCACTAGATAATCTTTTTACTGTGTACAGTACACCATTTTTGTAGTAATAGCCTACATATGTATGTTATTGATGTGCATGTGGAAAAAATTTTCTTTGAAATGCGAGACTTGAGAATGTTTTTATTTTATTTTGGCTTAATGGAGATGTAAAACTGGAAAAGAACTGAGTTAAGCAGTTGGTTTACAGGAAATGAAAATGTGATGTCCCACAACTGGGAAAAAACCCAGACAGAGAAGCCGTGTGCTGTGTAGGGACAACAGTGTGGTTGAGCCCGAATTTGGGATCTCTTGCATTTGATCCAAAGCAGAGCCAAAGTGTCAAACAACTCTTTCATTAAAGCTCTTCATTTTGTTTCAGAGACACCAGGTTAGAATGTACTGACAGTGACGAGACAATCTTTTAGTTGAACTCATGGTATTACAGGATGTACACATGGTAGCCTATTAATAACCAGTGAAGGCAAAACAATCCTTGAAGATTTGTTGAAACTAGACTGACTACAGCTCCTTCCTCTTTCCTTCTGTCTGCCGCTGACTGTTTTCTTTCTATATTTGTATCCTAAAAAACAGTAATAACCTAATACAAGCCTATTTTAACTTCTGATTGCTAGCGCACTAGTAATTAAAATGATTTGCCTTTAAGGATAAGGATTAGTTAGTGTCCGGCACCTGGTATACTGTGACCTGAAGGTGGGGGAAGGGTGCGGGCCGTGTCCACTTTTCTCATCACCAAGGAAACTGCTTCCTAACTCAATATCAAGGTCTGATGCCTAGGTTTTATTATAGTCAATTGCATGCGTTTCTCTAATGCATAAGATGTTTCACTGCTCATATAAGTTGTTTTGACAGTTAAATCTGTTTTTACTCCCCTTTAATGGCCTGTTTAAACTCATCACTTAATGCGATTTTACTCATCAGTCTGATGTGCTGAAATGGTTACATTTACACTTGGCCACATGTGTTTTCACAAAATAAATATAAATCTTCAATTCCCACGCTATATGCAAATTCAACAGATTGCAGACCGCAGTAGGAGAGAGATGGTTCAAGTGGTTCACAGGTGTATATAGGCCCTAAGCTGTGTCGGCATTATGTAGTGCTCACCACTATGAAAATAACTTTCAGAATGTGACGCCGAACATTGAATTTCATTTGCGTCAGTCTGCTTGCTGAAGACAGATGTTCATCTGTTCATCTCTGGTGGGCCATATCTGTGGCTATGCATGTTGCAGTAGTGTTGTCATATCTGGCTAACAGGAGCCGGTATAACACATGCTCACACGTTTATTTTAATTTTTTTTGTACATTCTGCATGTAGTAAAATTTGCATACATGGCTTCAACAACCATGCAGATACATTTACAATTGGCCATTTCGTCTGGAACGCGTGCGTCTCAAGCCACCTCCTGAAGTGGTTTGCGTGATTTGATTTAAATCTGTCTCGAAAGCATTTCGGAGGCCATTTACACATGGCCTTTTCACGATTGGATAGCTATCTGATCAGAGAAAATGCTTGCAGTGACCAGGTGTATATAGGCCCTAAGGCTATTTAAGGTTTAACTCAGTACAGAAGAGAATGGCTGGTGGGGATCTGGTTGTAAAAGGATCTGGGTATGTAACAATACAGGTTTGAATCCTGTAAGCAGGATTTAACCCCAGGTTAAAGGGCTAGTTCAACTAAAATGTTTTTCTAACCCTATGTCATAATGGAAGATTTCTCAAAATGTCTTCTCTTATGTTGCAAAGAAGAAAGAAAGTCATATAGACCCCTTATAAAATGGATTGTTCCAGTCCTGGCTTCTGATTGGTCAATAATACAGCATTCCTGTCTTGCCAAAATCCATTGTATAATATATAGCTAATATATAGTAGCTGATATGATATGACACAAAACATCTGTCTGTTCATATGACTGCACAACTCTTGCAGTGCTCTCTTAGATCTCTTATCTTATAAATGGTTATTTAAATACTAAAAGCTTAAAGAAATGCCCCAAGTACATAACTATGAAAAAATTTACTTAAATTTGTAAAGATTAAAGTGATTTGTATAAAATAAAGACTTAAAGCATAATAATAAATGAGTGTAAAATAAGGTGTGCTTATATCTGTTTTATGTTCCTTAGATTTGAGATCGTTGACAGATACAAATCCACCGGAGTTCTGTTGCTTTGTCTTTCCATTATGGCTCATTTCCAATTTTCCTTCTGGGTTAATACAATATAGCACTTTTCCCTACCTCATATTTCTCATATTTCCATATCTCAACATACTGGAATTAATGTTGGCCAGCCTTAGATAGTCAAACTTTAAGCTCAATGTAAAATGGGAGAATGTTTGTCATCATTTATAGTGGGCAACTAGTTTCCAGCGCTGAACACTCTCATTTTGTCAGTTCTTTAAAAGTCACAAAGAACTGACAATGAAATGTAATGACCTAAGCATGTTGGTTAGCGTATCCACTGGTTTCACTTTAAATGTGTCAGTGATAGTCTGGCTGACTGTCCTCTTTGTGACCTGTCACAGAGCTTTCTCGAGAGTAATAAATGTACTGTAAAGCTGTCCTGCCTCTGTCACCATCATTTGTTGTGCGTGAACATCCTGAGCAGAAAATTCGCAAAAACAGTTTCTCCACTTTAGCTTAAATTCTATAACATATAAACCTGCATCTTATGGCGCTTTTCCACTTTAGGTACGGTATGCTCGGTTCAGTAAGCAGTTGCTATCTGTTCTGATATAGCACTCTGCCAGGCATATTTAAATGAGGTCTGTCTGTGCAAAACTACAAAACTACGGTCATACAGTGTTTTAATAGTGATGCACCAACTATTTTTTTCTTACTCAAACACTAAAACAGAAAATAGCTTTCATTTAGGCAAAGACCCTAAGCCCGAACCGAAAAAAAGTTGATTTAATTATCAATTAATTGATTGCATTTATTATCAACACAAACTGTTGTATTATAAACATTTAAACAGCACATAAGGCCGTTTGATATAATTCTGTTTCTACTCCAATTGGTTATTGAAATATAAACATTTAAAAGGTGGCTGTAATAACCTGTTTTCATGAGAGATTTATTCAAAATTACATCAAATAATGAAGACAACAGATTAAGAAAAAAATATAATGAATATGTAATATAGCGCATATATTTGGCAAAATGGTTCTCAAAAAGGTATTTTTGTAGCTTTTGACTAAATAGTTATAGACATTGAATGGCTTTCCTGAGGTAAATGTAACATTGCGTGACATTGTCTACAAGCTGTTTCATTGATGTATTTCTTAAGTTGAAACACTAATTGAGCAATTACAGGAGACATGATACATTTAAGTAAGTCGTACTGTGTCTTTCAAAATTCCTTCTGATGTTCATTCATGTTTATTAGTAATAAGAGCTGATCTGTACACATGATTTGAAGCGACCACAGCGATCTGTCATGCCACATTAAAGAGCGCCAAAACAACATTTATTTTTTGAATTTTGTCATAATTGGCAGAATCATAATTGTTTCATAAGTAACAAAGCACAACGTTTTTTGTGATTACTGGATGGTGCTCTACAAATAATGTTTAGTGAAGTTTTGTTCACGCA